>JAYKKT010000055.1:11622500-12140000 GCA_036023115.1 Brasenia schreberi | reverse complement strand
TTCGCTTCGCCAAAAGAACACTTACGTTAAGGCCATAGTCAATTTCGCTTCGCTCATCCAACTCCAAAAGAACACTATCGTGAATCAAATACTTCGCTTCGCTCATCCAACGAGCTGAACTTCGTTCTACAAATACTTCGCTTTGCTCATCCAACGAGCTTCACTTCGTGAATCAAATACTTCGCTTCGCTCATCCAACTCCAAAAGAACACTATCGTTCATAAAATACTTCGCTTCGCTCATCCAACGAGCTGAACTTCGTTCTACAAATACTTCGCTTCGCTCATCCAACGAGCTTCACTTCGTTCATCAAATACTTCGCTTCGCTCATCCAACGAGCTTCACTTCGTTCATCAAATACTTCGCTTCGCTCAGCTCACGCCTCGTTTATAGTGTGTCGCTTCACTACGTTCAGTCTAAAGACCTTCGTTCAGGTAAATAACCGTCACTGAACTTCGTTCAGCTTATTTAGTGTCGCTTCACTTCGTTCAGTCTAAAGACCTTACAGTACTATAGGCTGTCTGACACTGACTCGCGTTGCGCCACCCCCACCCCTCAAGCCCACGGAGCTACCGCTACCACGGGGCCTTACTATAGGTAATTAATGCCTCCTTACCATTGCTACTATAGTATAGTAGGGTTAGGATGTCAAAGGAACGAACGAGCAAAGCTTATAGTAGTAGGATGCGAGCGCTTTGACCCTTACCGCCACGTGGGTCCCACGGGGCGGTATGGTTTGACAATCCGGGTTGCGAGTCTTTTACTTTGACGCAAAGGAGTCTCGCTAGCTCCTATAGACACTATAGGTCGACCCCTCAGAAGTAGCCTTCGACTAGCCTATAGTCAGTCTTATATGAGCAGCCAAGGAGCCGCTCCCACGCACTATAGGCGTAGCGGTGCACCACAACACGCCACGTGGGAGCGAGAGGAGAGGAGAGGAGAGCAGTGACGCATGCCTATAGGGTAAGCCTTGAACTTGACTTACAGTAGCTACTGTAGCCTTCAAATAACTACTCCCACGGGGCGCACTATAGGCCTACGCAGTTACTCCGCTTGTTGGAGGTAAGTTACTGACAGGTGCTTACGCTTACAGAAAGCAGCTCCCACGGGGGCTTACTGTAAGGCCCACGGGGCGGCTACCTATAGTGCGCAAAGCAACCAACCTTTCAGCGGAGCGGCCCGGCCCGCTTACCCGCTTACCCGCTTACCCTATAGTGCCCCGTGGGAGCGGCTCGTCTTATAGTCCATTCCCGCTCATTTTGTTAGTGGGTGTAAGATGTAAAGTGCCTGACCGCTACGTGGGCGCGCCCTGGCAGTGTTAGTGGGCTTTAGTCGTCAGTCTTACAAAACAATCCTTGCCTCGGCCGGCCTTTTGTGTTAGTGGGTATAGGCGTGCGATCGCGGTGCCCGCTACGCCTATAGTGTTAGTGGGTCTGACACTATAGGGGCAGGCCCACCGTGGGAGTCTTCCCAGTGTGGCTGATCATCCGAAAGAGCTAAGCATCATTGGCTTGGTCAGCCTTTACCTGACCAACTACCTAACAAAACAGGCTCATCAAACAGCGCTTTTAGCTTTCTTTAGGATTTGTAGAACTGTTCGGTAGATTCGCACTACGTGTGCACTCGTTCGCCACTTTGTTTTCAATTGTTTCCACCTGCTGGGTGAGACAAGCTTACCTTAAATGCTAGGAGCCTCTTTTCCTTCTGCCCAGCTCCCGAAAACTCCGGTCCGTTCGACTTGCATTAAGCATATAGCTAGCCTTCCGCCAGGATCAAACTCTGATTTGGACTATGATTGGGCCCCGCAGTGGTAGAACCAGGTGAACCAGGCGTACTACTTTGAAAGGTGGACCTTGCTTCTCTTTATAAGCCTAAAGTAATTCTTTCTTGAAGTGCTTTGTTCTTGATATCAAAGAGAGTCTCAGTCTACTTACTCAACGAATCCACTCGTGGAGTGCGTTTGGTATAGTCGGAGTGTGGTAGTTCTTCTTTCGCCCCTTCTTCTTCAGTAAAGCCGAGCTCTTTGGCTCGCTTTTCGTTTGGACTTTCAACCACTGGTTGTAGCCCTGCCAGGTAAGGCAGGCTATCACGTATCATTCCCGAATGTCTCACCATAGAAAGAGTTAGGTCTTGGTTCCCCTAAAACTCCTCGAATGACTCAACATCATCCTACTCCAAATGATTGCAATGCCCCATTTCATCAAGATGGGTAGGAGGTTCCGTTGGCTCTGCTTTCTTATCGTCTATTTCTTTTTGTCCGTCACTCGTCTCCACGCCTTCTCAGGTCCTTCTCTCTGATCAACAAAATATTCCTCCCACTTCTGTGGTTCAGCCTCACTAGATCTCAGCAACAGCCTCTTTCTCATGGGCCCGGGAAAAAGAATTTCACCTTCTTCCTTGGGTCGAGACCACAAGAACCGCTATAAGAATTGAGTAAGCCGATCCCGTTCATAGACGGAATTGTCTGAATCTGCTCGCTCTTGCCCATTCGTAAGGTATCCCTGAATCTCTAGCCTCCTCTTTAGCAGGCTCATGTGAACCTCCTGCTCGATTCTGCCCCCTTTTCTCCCTTCAGCCTAATCTTCCCTTCGCGAAAGGAAATAACTAGCGCAAGGGTCAAGTGCAAAAGGCTCTTTGGGCGGAGGCTTCTCATCAACCATCAACTTAGTCTTACTAGAAGGAAAGAAGACAAACGAATACGTAAGACGCTAGGTGAACTAGGTTCTGTTCTGAGAAGGAAGATATGCCAAGGCAGGTTCGTCAGGATAGAAATTCCTGCATCGGTTATGAAATTGATAGACCAAGGCCCGGACTATTAGTTGCAAGCTCCGCTTTTGAAGCACAGGCAAAGGCATTCAAGGCGGGGGTTGCTCCCTGCGCTATCAAACGCATGCCTTACTATAAGGAGGAGGCCCAACCCCAACTATACCCGCCCCGTGGGAGCACTTAAAGGCCACCGCAGAGTGGGGGCGAGGTAGCGGCTTAGGGCTTCAATTGATGAACGGTTCTCGACAATTCCTTAATCGGTTCCTCTTGCTAATTAAATCAAACGAACGATTAAATCACTTGTTTGCCAAGTGTTATTTGATATTCGTTGGTTCCTGTAGTGTCCTCACTTGCCCAAATCCCGTCACTGCCCCGACACAGGCGGATCCCACGTGTGGCTGGCCGAATTCCCTTGAGACGCTAGGATATCTTCCTTCATTCCATTTTCGTCCCTATCGGCCCTTCTCCTATCAAGAAGAGGGGAGCGATGGTCTTTCACTTCCTGCCCGCCGAACGATCGTATCGCATGCTTATCAAGTAGTGCGGTTTGTTGTGATGGGGCGGCTACCTATAGTGCGCAAAGCAACCAACCTTTCAGCGGAGCGGCCCGGCCCGCTTACCCTCTTACCCGCTTACCCTATAGTGCCCCGTGGGAGCGGCTCGTCTTATAGTCCATTCCCGCTCATTTTGTTAGTGGGTGTAAGATGTAAAGTGCCTGACCGCTACGTGGGCGTGCCCTGGCAGTGTTAGTGGGCTTTAGTCGTCAGTCTTACAAAACAATCCTTGCCTCGATCGGCCTTTTGTGTTAGTGGGTATAGGCGTGTGATCGCGGTGCCCGCTACGCCTATAGTGTTAGTGGGTCTGACACTATAGGGGCAGGCCCACTGTGGGAGTCTGGGCCGTGTCTCAGTCCCAGTGTGGCTGATCATCCGAAAGAGCTAAGCATCATTGGCTTGGTCAGCCTTTACCTGACCAACTACCAACTAGTAAGGTAAGCTACGCAGGCTCATCACGCTTTTTGGCTTGATTCAGGATTTGGCCCGAACTTGTTCCGGCAGATTCCAGCGTACATGCACCCGTGCTCGCCACTTTGTTTTCAACTGTTCCCACTTCCTGGCGAGACAAGCTACCTCTACGCCAGGAGCCTTTTTCCTCTGCCCAGCTCCCTGGAAAACAACGTTCGACTTGGTGGCGTGTTAAGCATATAGCTATGTTCCTTCTGAGCCAGGATCAAACTCTGATTTGGACTATGATTGGGCCCCGTAGTGGTAGAACCAGGTGAACCAGGCGTACTGCTTTGAAAGGTGGACCTTGCTTCTCTTTATAAGCCTAAAGTAATTCTTTCTTGAAGTGCTTTGTTCTTGATATCAAAGAGAGTCTCAGTCTACTTACTCAACGAATCCACTCGTGGAGTGCGTTTGGTATAGTCGGAGTGTGGTAGTTCTTCTTTCGCCCCTTCTTCTTCAGTAAAGCCGAGCTCTTTGGCTCGCTTTTCGTTTGGACTTTCAACCACTGGTTGTAGCCCTGCCAGGTAAGGCAGGCTATCACGTATCATTCCCGAATGTCTCACCATAGAAAGAGTTAGGTCTTGGTTCCCCTAAAACTCCTCGAATGACTCAACATCATCCTACTCCAAATGATTGCAATGCCCCATTTCATCAAGATGGGTAGGAGGTTCCGTTGGCTCTGCTTTCTTATCGTCTATTTCTTTTTGTCCGTCACTCGTCTCCACGCCTTCTCAGGTCCTTCTCTCTGATCAACAAAATATTCCTCCCACTTCTGTGGTTCAGCCTCACTAGATCTCGGCAACAGCCTCTTTCTCATGGGCCCGGGAAAAAGAATTTCACCTTCTTCCTTGGGTCGAGACCACAAGAACCGCTATAAGAATTGAGTAAGCTGATCCCGTTCATAGACGGAATTGTCTGAATCTGCTCGCTCTTGCCCATTCGTAAGGTATCCCTGAATCTCTAGCCTCCTCTTTAGCAGGCTCATGTGAACCTCCTGCTCGATTCTGCCCCCTTTTCTCCCTTCAGCCTAATCTTCCCTTCGCGAAAGGAAATAACTAGCGCAAGGGTCAAGTGCAAAAGGCTCTTTGGGTGGAGGCTTCTCATCAACCATCAACTTAGTCTTACTAGAAGGAAAGAAGACAAACGAATACGTAAGACGCTAGGTGAACTAGGTTCTGTTCTGAGAAGGAAGATATGCCAAGGCAGGTTCGTCAGGATAGAAATTCCTGCATCGGTTATGAAATTGATAGACCAAGGCCCGAACTATTAGTTGCAAGCTCCGCTTTTGAAGCACAGGCAAAGGCATTCAAGGCGGGGGTTGCTCCCTGCGCTATCAAACACATGCCTTACTATAAGGAGGAGGCCCAACCCCAACTATACCCGCCCCGTGGGAGCACTTAAAGGCCACCACAGAGTGGGGGCGAGGTAGCGGCTTAGGGCTTCAATTGATGAACGGTTCTCGACAATTCCTTAATCGGTTCCTCTTGCTAATTAAATCAAACGAACGATTAAATCACTTGTGTTGGTTCCTGTAGTGTCCTCACTTGCCCAAATCCCGTCACTGCCCCGACACAAGCGGATCCCACGTGTGGCTGGCCGAATTCCCTTGAGACGCTAGGATATCTTCCTTCATTCCATTTTCGTCCCTATCGGCCCTTCTCCTATCAAGAAGAGGGGAGTGATGGTCTTTCACTTCCTGCCCGTCGAACGATCGTATCGCATGCTTATCAAGTAGTGCGGTTTGTTGTGATGGGGCGGCTACCTATAGTGCGCAAAGCAACCAACCTTTCAGCGGAGCGGCCCGGCCCGCTTACCCGCTTACCCGCTTACCCTATAGTGCCCCGTGGGAGCGGCTCGTCTTATAGTCCATTCCCGCTCATTTTGTTAGTGGGTGTAAGATGTAAAGTGCCTGACCGCTACGTGGGCGCGCCCTGGCAGTGTTAGTGGGCTTTAGTCGTCAGTCTTACAAAACAATCCTTGCCTCGGCCGGCCTTTTGTGTTAGTGGGTATAGGCGTGCGATCGCGGTGCCCGCTACGCCTATAGTGTTAGTGGGTCTGACACTATAGGGGCAGGCCCACCGTGGGAGTCCGGGCCGTGTCTCAGTCCCAGTGTGGCTGATCATCCGGCGAACAAAGACCAGCGTAAGCATCATTGGCTTGGTCAGCCTTTACCTGACCAACTACCTAATACTACGCAAGGCTCATCAAACAGCGCTTTTAGCTTTCTTCGGGATTTGGCCCGAACTGTTCGGCAGATTCCCACGCATTACGCACCCGTTCGCCGCTTTGTTTTCAGCTGTTCCCACCTCCTGGGCGAGACAAACTACCTTCACGCTGGGAGCCTCTTTCTTCTGTAGCTCACGAAAACAACGTTCTGACTTTATGATGGCCGCCATAGCTGGCGGCGTTCCTTCTGAGCCAGGATCGGCGCTCTGGCGCAGATGATTGGGCCCCGCAGTGGTAGAACCAGGTGAACCAGGCGTACTACTTTGAAAGGTGGACCTTGCTTCTCTTTATAAGCCTAAAGTAATTCTTTCTTGAAGTGCTTTGTTCTTGATATCAAAGAGAGTCTCAGTCTACTTACTCAACGAATCCACTCGTGGAGTGCGTTTGGTATAGTAGGAGTGTGGTAGTTCTTCTTTCGCCCCTTCTTCTTCAGTAAAGCCGAGCTCTTTGGCTCGCTTTTCGTTCGGACTTTCAACCACTAGTTGCAGCCCTGCCAGGTAAGGCAGGCTATCACGTATCATTCCCGAATGTCTCACCATAGAAAGAGTTAGGTCTTGGTTCCCCTAAAACTCCTCGAATGACTCAACATCATCCTACTCCAAATGATTGCAATGCCCCATTTCATCAAGATGGGTAGGAGGTTCCGTTGGCTCTGCTTTCTTATCGTCTATTTCTTTTTGTCCGTCACTCGTCTCCACGCCTTCTCAGGTCCTTCTCTCTCATCAACATAATACTCCTCCCACTTCTGTGGTTCAGCCTCACTGGATCTCGGCAACAGCCTCTTTCTCATGGGCCCGGGAAAAAGAATTTCACCTTCTTCCTTGGGTCGAGACCACAAGAACCGCTATAAGAATTGAGTAAGCCGATCCCGTTCATAGACGGAATTGTCTGAATCTGCTCGCTCTTGCCCATTCGTAAGGTATCCCTGAATCTCTAGCCTCCTCTTTAGCAGGCTCATGTGAACCTCCTGCTCGATTCTGCCCCCTTTTCTCCCTTCAGCCTAATCTTCCCTTCGCGAAAGGAAATAACTAGCGCAAGGGTCAAGTGCAAAAGGCTCTTTGGGCGGAGGCTTCTCATCAACCATCAACTTAGTCTTACTAGAAGGAAAGAAGACAAACGAATACGTAAGACGCTAGGTGAACTAGGTTCTGTTCTGAGAAGGAAGATATGCCAAGGCAGGTTCGTCAGGATAGAAATTCCTGCATCGGTTATGAAATTGATAGACCAAGGCCCGGACTATTAGTTGCAAGCTCCGCTTTTGAAGCACAGGCAAAGGCATTCAAGGCGGGGGCTGCTCCCTGCGCTATCAAACGCCTGCCTTACTGTAAGGCGGAGGCCCAACCCCAACTATACCCGCCCCGTGGGAGCACTTAAAGGCCACCGCAGAGTGGGGGCGAGGTAGCGGCTTAGGGCTTCAATTGATGAACGGTTCTCGACAATTCCTTAATCGGTTCCTCTTGCTAATTAAAACAAACGAACGATTAAATCGCTTGTTTGCCATGTGTTATTTGATATTCGTTGGTTCCTGTAGTGTCCTCACTTGCCCAAATCCCGTCACTGCCCCGACACAGGCGGATCCCACGTGTGGCTGGCCGAATTCCCTTGAGACGCTAGGATATCTTCCTTCATTCCATTTTCGTCCCTATCGGCCCTTCTCCCATCAAGAAGAGGGGCGCGATGGTCTTTCACTTCCTGCCCGCCGAACGATCGTATCGCATGCTTATCAAGTAGTGCGGTTTGTTGTGATGAAAGGCATGCGCGAGGCGTCGTGGCTTCAAATAAGCCTGAGAAAGCCCAAAGTCAAGTCGCTTCACTGCGTTCAGCTTTAGAAACAAAGCTTTGCTCAGCTTATAGTAGTGTCGCTTCACTTCGGTTCAGTAAATATCACTGAACTTCGTTCAGCCAGAAGCCACTGAACTTCGTTCAGCCAAGTCAATTTCGCTTCGCCAAAAGAACACTATCGTTAAGGCCATAGTCAATTTCGCTTCGCCAAAAGAACACTATCGTTCAGGCCTACGTCAATTTAGCTTCGCTCAACCAAACTCCAAAAGAACACTATCGTTCAGACAAGTCAATTTCGCTTCGCTCAACTCACGCCTTCGTTTGAGGTGTGGTGAGTTCTTTCTGAATGAAAAGGGCGCCTTACGTTGTAGGCCTTGCGTTACTATAGCGCTACGCTCAGTCAAGTAACGAGGAAAGGAATGAATGTCAGAAGCGACTGATGAGTGAGAGCGCTACTTTGAGCAAGACACCTATAGTGAACATACGATGCCCCAGAAACGATCGCGTAATATCAATTGGTTGACGCCGTAGAGAATATAAAGCCCATATGCGAAGTGGAAAAAGTAGGAGTCGCAGGTACTACTTATGATGTCCCTGGGATTGTAGCCAGGGATCGTCAGGTAAATTAAGTGAGAGAGACCCACAACTTCAGCTCTTCCTCATTCAGTCATCTTCTTCCGTAAGATATTACATGACCTTTCGCTTATCAATTAGTTGAATGAACTCAAAACCGCTCCTATCCTATGGATGCTTCATTGCATGAAAGAACTTTTCTCTCTTTCTTTCAGAACGTCGAATGAATACGAAAGACATCCGGCCATGAATGAAGAAGTAGCCCTTCTTTCGTTTGACTCGGGAGCTGAGAAATGCACTTCAAAGGGAGGGATCTTTCCCATGTTGATATGGCCGGGCATAACATACCACATGTCCCCCCATTCTCTATTCGTTGGTGGGTTAGCACCTCGGGGGCCTCGCTCCTCTCCCAAGATAGAGGTCCAGTCCAGGCCACACCACATCTACACCAGAAGAGAGGTTTTCCGGAAGAACTAGCTTTGCTAATGCAATGGTGGAGGCAGGAGGAGATGGATATCATCCGGCCGGCTCAGAGGCGGGACCTGGTACGACCATGGGATCTCCTATATTGCGCGAAAGAGGAGCCTTTCCAAACCTTTGGAAAGCTGCGGAAGCCGTGCGAGTTTCGTAGACTCTTTACGGCTCGCTCCGCAGAAGAGTCTACACTTCCTTTCACTTGCAGTGAATAAGAATGCTGTATCTCACGCTTCACTGGCCTTAACGGTATCTGGCTGTAACTCCAACTAAACGAACGTCAAAGGCTCGCTTGCGTCGCCCACTAACACAAAAGGCTGGCAGGTCAGTAGTCGTCAGTAGCTCCTATAGTGTCCATAGGAGATAGGAGCGACCCCTTTTGGGTAAGGTCTTTAGACTGAACGAAGTGAAGCGACTTTACTAATGGCGTGAGTTGAGCGAAGCGAAATTGACTACAGTCTGAACGAAGTGAAGGCGTGAGCTTCACGTAGGTGCGTAGAGCTGAGCGAAGCGAAGAGAAGATCATTTAAGGCTGAACGTCAGTGTTATTTTGGAGTTTGGTTGAGCGAAGCGAAATTGACTATGGCCTGAACGAAGTGAAGCGGCAACTTTCTAATTGCTGAGCGTAGCGAAGAGCTAAAAGCCTGAACGAAGTGAAGCGCTTTAGCCTGAACGAAGTGAAGCGCTTTAGCCTTTAGAAGTGAAGCGGTAAGGGTAGGTGGCGCCTTACAGTAGTGAGTTGAGTGAGATGACTTTTTTTCAAAAGCCTTGAAACTTGAATGCGTCTTCTTGCTCCAACCTAGTGAGCGCATTCTCTAACAACCGAGGTAGAGCAGGTGTGAACAAAGCACTACTCAAAACGTCCATTCGTCAATATATTTCTTCTTTCAAAGACTAAGAGTCGGCCACTCAATTCACACGAGAGTGGCACGGAAGCCGCATTCAGTAATTGCAAAGGGTCAGTAGCACTATTGCCAAATATTCGAAGAAAGGACCGCAAGGAAGGCCTAATTCTCAGTCTAGTTGGTGCAACATACCAATGATGTGCTGACACAGGTGTGGAAAGTTCTCTTCTACCGCCCCGTGGGGGTCTTTGTTATATGCTTTCAAAAAGATCTATTTCTTCTTTTCTTTCGGAATGGAATGGCTTTTTAGCCCTCCCCAACAACTGCTTCAACTCAACAAGTGCAAGTAAATGTGCTTGGAAAAACACAAAGATGAAATGGATACGGGGTTGGAAGAAAGGATAGTCCATGGAATGCTTTCTTGTCCGCGTACTACTCCATCCAGTCTTGAAATGCAGCTTGCTTTTACCTAGAAGAAAGAAAGGCATAGTCTGGGCTGCTCTTCAATGCCTGTAGAGAAAGATTCTCTTTTCATTTAGCCTGATGGTAGTCGATTTGAAGAAAGAAGCATTGACTACTTTGAATAATTCTCTCCAAAGAATCAGTGTCAATTTAAGCTGATTGGGAATCTGAGCTTATCTAGTTCAAGTAAACAACACAAGATATAAGATCCAGACTTTCAATGTAGCAGGAAAAACTGATGAACCAAGGAGCCATCAATAATACCTTGAGTTTTGACCGCAGAGTGGGCGCTCCCGCACTAACACCTGACGTAGTGCGCGTTATTTGAAGGGTGGGCACAATGTAGTGGGTTCTGACTTTTAGGCGTGGCCACCTGACGTACTGACTACCTGGCAGTGTTAGTGGGGGCCACCCACGCCACGGTAGGGTGACTACCTGGCAGTGTTAGTGGGGCGTGGCTCAGATAACTAAGAAATAATCTCACTCTCACTATCAGCCTATAAGCTACCACCGCTAACGGTAGGGGCTGACCCGCCACCTGACGGCTGAGCCTACCTGACGCGGTGGCTCTACCACTAAAGGCCTTTAGTAGTGTAGTAGCGGGTAAGGCATGCCTCTGTGTTGATACTTCGTTCAGCGCCTATAGTAGTGCCGCTGAACTTCGGGAATGAAATATCACTGAACTTCGTTCAGTAATGCTGAACTTCGTTCAGGCTAAAGCCCTTCGCTACGCTCAGCTTATATAGTGTCGCTGAACTTCTAAAGGCTTTAGCACTTCGCTACGCTCAGCTTATATAGTGTCGCTTCACTTCGTTCAGGCTTTAGCACTTCGCTACGCTCAGCTTATTTAGTGTCGCTTCACTTCGTTCAGTCTTTAGAAACTTCGCTACGCTCAGCTTATATAGTGTCGCTGAACTTCTAAAGGCTTTAGCACTTCGCTACGCTCAGCTTATATAGTGTCGCTTCACTTCGTTCAGGCTTTAGCACTTCGCTACGCTCAGTTATTTAGTGTCGCTTCACTTCGTTCAGGCTTTAGCACTTCGCTACGCTCAGCTTATTTAGTGTCGCTTCACTTCGTTCAGTCTAAAGAACCTTCACTATCGTTCAGTTTCATGTATACTTCACTACGTTCAGCTATTATAAAGTTGCCGCTTCACTTCGTTCAGGCTGTAGTCAATTTCGCTTCGCTCAACAAAACACTCCTAAATCTGAACGTAGTTCAGAAAACATTTCGCTTCGCTCAACAAAACACGAGCTTCACTATCGTGAAGAAAACATTTCGCTTCGCTCAACCAAACTCCAAAAGAACACTATCGTTCTACAAATACTTCGCTTCGCTCATCCAACTCCAAAAGAACACTATCGTGAATCAAATACTTCGCTTCGCTCATCCAACGAGCTGAACTTCGTGAATCAAATACTTCGCTTCGCTCATCCAACTCCAAAAGAACACTATCGTTCTACAAATACTTCGCTTCGCTCATCCAACTCCAAAAGAACACTGTAGTGAAGAAAATACTTCGCTTCGCTCATCCAACTCCAAAAGAACACTGTCGTTCATAAAATACTTCGCTTCGCTCATCCAACTCCAAAAGAACACTGTAGTGAATCAAATACTTCGCTTCGCTCAGCAAAACACTCCAAAATAAGCACTACGTTCATAAAATACTTCGCTTCGCTCATCCAACTCCAAAAGAACACTGTCGTTCTACAAATACTTCGCTTCGCTCATCCAACTCCAAAAGAACACTGTCGTTCATAAAATACTTCGCTTCGCTCAGCTCACGCCTTCACTTCGTTCAGTCTAAAGACCTATAGTGCGGTAAGCTCATCTCTTTGTTTCGTTTCTGAACAAAAAACACAGATGGCCTGTAGCTTACTTGCTTGAGAATCTCTCTCTATATGTATGGTGACGAACCCGGAGAAGTAGTTCGCTTTCTTCTTCCGTCCTCGCATAGTCCAAGCCTTGCCCATTTCATTCTAGTCCCGCATCCATAAAGTCAATAAAATCTCCGTCTGGTGATTGATTTTCTTCTCTATTCAGTCAGCCAATCAATCAGTCAGCGAATAAGCAGAATAGTGCTTGACGAACTCTCTCCGTGTTGAAGGGAGAACGTGAATTTGGAGTTTTCCACTTTTCCACTTGGAGTGGTAGAAAGTTTCAGCCGGGGGCTACTGAAAGGTCTCAAGCTGAGTCCAAACATCTTGTTTAGTAGTTAATAGAAGAGCTCGCCTTTTTCTCCTCAACCTAGGCCGCCCAGAGGGAGTCTGTTTACAGTTTCAACTAGGTGGTTTGACTTCAATGATATGAGAAATGCTTCTAGTAGTCTAGGTGGTCAACAAGAGCTGGGTCCAACTGCTCCACAGCTCATTCAAATCCATCCAACTAGAGTAAGGAAGGATATGAGAAAGAAGAGAAGAAAGAGTCGACACCAAGAAAAAGCAATAGATGGAAAAAGGTTTACGGAGGGTTTGGTTTCTAAAGCTGATGCCAGATATCACCAAACGATAAGCTTGCTCTTCCAGTGCTTAGTACGTGACTTTCTTTTTCTTAGTCATTCCAAGAATTGCTACTAGTAGAGCTCGGTAGATTTCCGCTTTCAGTAATGGGACGACTTGCCCTTCCTACTACTCTCACTTGACGACATCTCTTTTGCGGATTATTTCAATATGGATGGACCGGATAAGACGACGAAATGGGCCTGTTGGTTTGCTTCAAATCTACCCAATTCAATTATGGAATGGAACGAATCTCCGCTAGTAGCTAGAAAGCAGATCAAAGCACTATCGACATAAGAAGAAAATGACTCCTCTTTCTTTCTCTACACATAAACCATCTCGGCTAAAAAGAAGGGGAACCCCAGAAACATGGAAGAAGGAAGGGGGGCGTCCCCAGGCGACATAGACACAATCTTTCCATCAAAAGGAAGACAGAAGCTTCTTTCTGCCGATCCGAAAAAGAAGAATGTTGCAATCCAGTGAGAATGAGTAGGCTGACCAACCCACCAACGTCCACACCTCACTATTGGTTACGTCCCCTACACCTTCATTCGAATTACCTATTCACGACGTTCAGAGGTAGTTCCTATCGGTATCAGGATGTCAAAGAAAAAGGATTCCAGCCCTTACTAAATCTTATCTTCCAAACAAGGAATTTCGATTGCGCAATATAGTCTTCTTCGGTAGTGTGAAAGCGAAGCAATCACTGAAATTCAATAGTCAATCTTTATCTATCTATTCTCTTATCATAGATAAGTCGGATAAAGGCGGGAAAGGTGCCTACTTCAGTCCGTCGGAGTGATCCTCGGTTCCAGTTTGAGCATATTCGGCAGGCTTCCGCCCCGATACTTGGATTCAAATCCGTTACGGATTGGGTCAGGCCATGAACATTGTCATAAACTACTACTTCCGAACGCAGAGCAGAAAAGTGGTTGACTCCCGCTACTGGAGGAAAGAAAAAGAGATATTCGGCGCTTGCTCGTGCTGCCCCCAAAACGAATCCCGACGACGCCTCGTGACTAGTTCCCGCTGCCAAAGTCAAAATATTTCTTATGGTCCCTTGGCTCGGCGCCCGTTCTGCCCAGGAGCAACGGCCCGAGAAAGATCATCCTAAAAAATCGGAGGCCCGAAGCATACGCCACCGGAGCAAAATACTAATAAGAAGAAGCAAAATACTAATATAGCCCATGATTCATATTACAAAAAGAGGCCTTAAGAAAAGAGAAAAGTTGCCTTTTGATCGGGGGCCACTATAGAAGAGAAGGATAAAATGAAAGAAGGATTGAGACTACTGAGGATGGTTCGTATTGAGCAAGTCTAGTGGCATTCGATCGCAGAACCCGTTGACAGCTGCACTGCATAAATGACTACAATTTCTTTTTCAATAGGAAGGTTTGAGCACTTCTGTCAGTCTTGCACCTCTATTTAGTAATGCCTGAGTGGCAGCATCAAGGTCTGACCCTTTTTTCTATAGTGCGAAGGCAGCTACTTCTCGATATTGTGCTAATTCAAGCTTGAAACTTCCGCAGACTTCTTTCATAGTTTGAAACTGAGCGGCGGACCCGACGCGACTCACAGATAAGCCAACGTTAATAGCTGGTCGAATTCCTCGATAAAAGAGCTCTCTTTCCGATTTGTCCATCTGTAATTGAGATGACATTGGTTGGTATATAGGCCGAGACGTCCCCAGCTTGTGTTTCAGGGTAAGGCAGTTAAGCTACCTGCACCTCTTTGGTCTGATCGCTTAGCAGCTCTTTCTAAGAGACGGGAATGCAAATAGAAAAACAAAAACAGGGAAAGCCTCACGGCCTGGTGGGCGGCGTAACAATAATGACATTTGGCGATATGCCACCGCCTGTTTACTGAGATCATCATAGATCTTCCTTCTAATAATGCGTGCATTCCATTATCGCGGAAATCTTCTCCCATGGCACACCCTGAGGGGCCTGAAATGGAAGAGGAGCAGGATCTTCAGCGGTGGCAGCTACCAGAATGGAAGACTCCAAAGCATTTGCTTCTGATAGAATTGGAACGTGCCACCGTTGAGCCTTTTTGCCCAATCGCGACATAAACACAATAGAATCTTTCATTCTCTTTGCCGCCTTTTGGTTGTTTATAGTATCAATAGCTATAGCTGTTTTTCCTCTTTGTCTGTCCCCAATGATTCATTCACGTTGACCACGACCGGACCAGCCACTGCTTTGAACCCGGTTTGCATAGGTTCGTGCACGGATTTACGCTCAATAATACCTGTTCGACACGTCTTCGTTCGTGATCGCTGAGAGCTCCTTTCCCATCCCAAGGCGTCGACTACACGGCCTAACAAGGCCTTTCCCACGGCCACTGGATCTATTGTGGCCGTGGGAAAGGCCTTGTTAGGCCGTGTAGTCGATGCCTTGGGATGGGAAAGGAGCTCTCAGCGATCACGAACGAAGACGTGTCGAACATGTATTATTGAATGGCATAACTCACCACTTCTCCTCACCCTACTACCCTCAAGGCAACGGTCAAGCCGAAGCCATGAATAAGACTCTCATTAGCATAATTGAGAAGACTTTAGAGAAGGGTAGGACGTGACATGAGAAGCTGGATGAAGCCTTATGGCTTATAGGACTTCCATCAGGACTCCCACGAATGCCACGCCATTTGAGTTGGTCTATGGCACAAACGCCATTCTTCCCATTCATACACAATTGCATTCATTCCATACATCCATTGCACTCGACCTCCCCCTAGAGACGCTTCAGCATGCTAGGATGGCCGAACTAGATTTCTTAGATGAGAGGCGACTCCTTGCTATGGATCATGCTCATGCATACCGGCAAAGGATAGCCCGACATTATGACAAACATATGAGACCTCGCCACTTTGAAGTGGGAGATCTGGTTTTGAAAATCATCCACTATTGTGGCCCACATCCACTTGGAAAGTGGCCTCCCAAGTGGGATGGACCCTACATTGTGCGTGCAACCACCACGAACAACTCATATTGGTTAATCGATGTCGAAGGTAGGAATTTAACAGATCCTATCAATATTCAATACTTAAAGAAGTATTATGTGTAGGGTTTGGGTTAAATTCCCATTTTCGAAAATCCTTAGGGATAGCTGCTTTGAAACTTCGAAAGTAAGGTTCAAAGGCGAATTGTGTGACCCTGAGCAAGAGAATTCGCACTTGTGAAAGAGTGGAGTTTTCCAAATACGTGGTTATATTTCAAAATCCTTCTTCTTACAAAGAAAGGCCTAGTTCAATATAGCAAGATACTTGCAAGTAGTACGTGCTATTTCTAAATAGGCTGATCTGGAATGGATCGAGTGTGACCTTGGGATAAGTCCTCCACTCTTCTCTTCTCCTTCCAAAAGGGAAATATGGCCAAAAGCAAAGGGAAATCCCCGCCAAAAATCTCTTTCCCAAAGAAAGAAACCAAAATCAAAAGGAAAAATTCGATTCTCTTAAGGAAAAGAGGGATTAAAGAAAAAATACTCTCAAAGGGAGACCCTCTATGAAAAAAAAGAAAAAAAGGCCAAAAAGCTCAAAAAGAGCAGTTTTCCGCCTTCTATGCCTCAAACCACGGGACGCTTCAGAAGGGATCGTGGTATCTCTTTCCCATCCCCCGGGCTTATCCCAAGTAAAACATGGTTCATTTCAAGGAATCCTAAAGTAAAAATAGGATTTACTTAATTGAATTTCATTTTGTTTGAGAACTCGACGTTTCGAGTAAGGCATAGGTATTTTGAAATATAGCTTGTCTTCTTGTAAAACCTCTGCTAGATTAGCGAGTGTCGAGACTCAAGCAAAGGCAAACGCGAAGAGCTCGAGATCCTTAGGATTGAGGCTAAAAACCGTTTTCCCTTTTGTAAATAGATTTTGAAAAGTCAAACATTGAGCAACATAGGGCACGCTCACTTGGAGCAGCAGGTCCTCGTAAGTCTCAAGAGTTCTACCATGCCATCTGGTCTCTGGGAGGTCACCCTACTTGGCGTCTCATCCATGTGCATATCCACGCATAAACACTCGCATAACATGATCCCATTTAGGACCAGAAACCATAAAAAGCCCCTTTGGCGTGATATCTCCTCCTACCAGGTTTAAGAGAGAGATTTTGCTAAAACAATGGGACGATCCCATATTTTCGTGGATAGATCTAGGGAGACATTTGCAAACACCCCAAAATCCCACGATTTTCTCAAATATACCTGGTTTTGCAAAAGCAGCCCCAAAGGGCTATTTTGAGTCTAGAAACCCAGGAGCCTTCCAAACAACCCTGTACATATTCCAAACCTGTATATATGTTTTAAAAATATACACATATAGTTTTAAAACCTTAAAAAGGTGTTTTGAAACCCCGAAAAGCAGCTTGACCTGATGAAAGCAAGACCGAAGAGGCAAAAGAGAGCCCGGACCTAGAGCACATTTCAAGCTCGATACATCAACTCTCATATCAGAATCATCCCCAGATTCTCGGACATCCAAGCCCCTGATATCAATAATTTGCTCGAAATGCAAATCCAAGACGGAGTACTGATGTAGTCAGGCCCCACACAAACCGTCCGTTTTGAAACGCCATGAAGGAATCAGAAAATCAGATTTGGGCCAGATTTGGACCATATATATCCAGATTCAAACCCAATATGCATTTGGATTTGGACTTGGATTTCTATTCAAAAATCCAAATCCAAATCCAATATCCACATCCATGGCCCACATCACCTTCTCATAAATGGAGGTGGGGCCCACAAATATTTCACGTGAAAAGCTTGGGTAGAGAGAGAAAAGGAGTGATAAAGTATGAGTGAGAAAGTTGGTAGGCTTGACTTTTGGTCAAGGGTGGGTTAACCTTGTGGGTTTAGCCTAGAGTGTGGGTTTGAGCTTGTATACACCTACACCTAACCTGGGGCTACACCAACTTGATATAGCTACAACTGGGTCTATGGACCGGCGCCAAGGGGAGGTTCCTAAAACCTAGCCCTAAGCTAGCCCACCTCACCTAGCCACTCCCCCCTAAACCTGACACAATCCTAGCCATCCTCACCCAAAACTGCCCCAACCACACCTAGCCGACCTCACCTAGCTCACCTCACCTAACTAGACCACCTAGACCCTAACTAACTAAACCTAAACCCACCTTAATACACCTAATTAAACCCCTAACCACTAAGTCTCAGCCCCCCTAACAGACCTACCCTAAACCACCAAATAACCCACCCTAACCGACCTACCCCAAACCACCCCACAAGCCCACCTTATTACAAATATCTAGCCTAAACCACCCCAACCGACCCAGCCCTCTTGGGCCTATAAAAACCCCTCTCTTGCGGGTTTTTCTCTCTCTCTCTCCCACTCGCATCTCACCCTCACTCCCTCCAAGCAGCACCACTTCCACCGCCACTTTCACCTGGCTGCCATCTTCCCCACTTCCGCCACCACTTCCACCCGGCTTCCACCTCTTCGCTTCAACCCACTTCCAGCACCTTCCACCTCTTCGACTGCCACCTCCTTCCACCACCTTCATCTACCACCACCCCTGCCACCCACGGTTAGTACCCCACCTCAACTCCATCTAGCCTTCCACCCCTTTCTTACCCGATTGCACACTCCACCACCTGCCACAACCGCCCAACCTTCTCCCTTACACCCGACCCAACTACATCCTACCTCACTACCTTCCCTTAGCACCACCCACCATAGCTCCTAGTTGGACCTCCTCCCTTAGTCACCCACTTCCCAGCCTAACATCACCTTAACCAGCCACCCCAAACCGGCTGCATCTAGCCACTCCATCACCCGGCTAGCATCAAGGCTCCACCCCGCTTGCACCCTACCTGTCGCCAACCTACATCCAAGGAGCTCCCCTTCGACTGTCCAAGGCGACTCACTAGGCCAAAGCCAAGCAAGTTAAGCACGGACCAGCTACATGTAACTGCCTAACTCAGTCCTTGATATGAACTTGCTTACATTTAATTAAATTTCATACGGGGTTGTAATAATGGAGCGTTGTCTCCTCCCGGTTGTAATAATGTGGTTTGGCACACCAACACACACGTGCACTTGAGCCATTCCGCTCTTAGCTGCACACCATTTTAGCACACACACGGGCCTAACCAGCCCTTAAGATATAGTTATACATATATATATTAAGCTGCGTGGGTTTTAACTTAAGTCGTGGGTGTTGTCTTTTGATTCTACACTCACACACATTGAGCTTTCGCTCTTACTCCCAAGACCCTAGTAAGGGCCATATTGTAATTTCATTTGGGTGTTTTAATTCGAGTTGTGTGTGTGGTCTTTCAATTTCCATACTCACACACATTGAGCTTTTGCTCTTACTCCCAAGACCCTAGTAAGGGCCATATTGCAATTTCATTTGGGTGTTTTAATTCGAGTTGTGTGCGTGGTCTTTCAATTTCCACACTCACACACATTCAGCTTTCGCTCTTACTCCCAAGACCCTAGTAAGGGCCATATTGCAATTTCATTTGGGTGTTTTAATTCAAGTTGTGTATGTAGTATTTCAATTCTACACTCACACACATTGAGCTTTCGCTCTTATTCTCAAGACCCTAGTAAGGGCCATATTGCAATTCTATTTGGGTTTACATTACAAGTCGTGTGAGTTGTCTTTACATATACACACAACACCCATGCACACATTGGCGACCTTCGGGCCCATATATATTATAAGTATTTCCCTTCAGCTATGTCTTTGAGATTTAGGTTTTAAGGTTCAGTTGTGTGAGTAGTCTTTTCATTTATACACGACACACACTTGCACAATTGAGCCTTTCCACTCTTAAGATATAGCCATATTTCCCTTTTGCAATTTCCCTTTTGCAATTTACATTAAGTCATTTCCCTTAAGCATTGTCTTTCAATTCAGGTTTTCCCTTTGGAGTTGTGTGAGTTTGCATTGCATATTCGCCATACCACGAATTAGGATGCATATTGCATCAAAGCAAGCCCCACACTCCCGTGTAAAAATCGCCCAACTTAGGTCACTTGCGCACACACCTAGTTGGCCCTAAAAAGCATAAAAAGAAAGACATAGGCACATGCAAATCCCACGTGTAATAAAACTTGCAATCGTACAAACAAAAGCCCAAACACTTCGGGTATTTTTCAAAGAGGTTTATTTTAAGAGACTTTGCCAAGCGTACAGACTAACCCTTACGCATCGGTGCAAGAAGGTCTGTGACGAAAATAGTTCACTTGCTCACAGTCGCCCCGATAGAGTCAAATTTCAAAACTTACTTCGCAAGCTTCAGTAAGCTAGCTGGCACACTCTTTTTTTTATATAAAAACGACTTAGACACACGAAAAGGTTCACTTCAGGCCTAAGAATCAGAAGTGGGAATTTTCCATGTCTACAGGTTTTGCACGCCCGGTGGGACCTGGGCCTTGTGAAGAGTCAGTTTATGTAGAAAACCTCATGAAAAATTTTTCAAAGAAAGTGTTTTAAACCTTGTTTGTTTCATTTTCATATCTAGGATTTATTTTGAAAAAGCATATTGAAGCATGTTGAGTCCAGGCTCCCAAGAGGTATCTAGCCACGGCTCATGCGCATCAAGTTCTCAATGTTCGTCAAATGGCGAACCAAAGGCCAAGAAAAAATTTAAAAAACCTCGCAAACACAAAGAGACTTCTGCAATGAAAGGTAACCAATACCATGAGTCCTTCACACACAAGGACCGTAAAGCCCTACAGCAGTTGCTGAGGGGGCAAAATAAAGAGAAAAGAAGTTACGCCCTATTTGATTTCTTCCCTATGGACTATGAAACAGACGGTGACGATGAAATACCAAACTTCCATCGGTATGATGGCATGGAAGACCCTAGGTCTCACTTGCAGCTTTTCTCTCGTCGAGCCCACTAGAAAAACAAGGACTCGATGAAATGGGTGTATTGGTTCCCTTTGTCCCTCAAGGGCACAACTACCAAATGGCTGGCTTCCTACGATCTTAGCCAGTTTGCAACTTTTGAAGAGTTAGCGAACTACTTTATGCAAAGATTCTCGCATAACGTAGAAATCACACCGACTTTAAACACCTTGAGGGATACAAAACAAGGTGTGAACGAGGACGTACACATGTTCATCGTTCGTTGGAGGTCTCTCCTAGGTCAAGTGCGAGAGCCAGTATCCGAAGGATGTGCAGTCATGCTCATCTTGGATAATTTTAGAAACGAGTTGAAAACCCTTCTCTCACTTCATGAAATCTCGACTTTCCATAAGTTAATAAAGAAAGCATCCCTTTTTCAAACAAATTTGAAAAAGGGGATGTATGTCACTTGTGGAGAGGAAATCTCATTTCGAAAACTCGCTTGGAGTAGCCCAACACTTATGGGCTACCCATCGCGGACAAAGGGGCAAAACCCTATAAAATCGCCAATGTTCGGGTGGATCCAATCCCGGCAAGTACTTCAAAAAATTTTAAAAAATTAGAAAATAAAAAGGAGAGGAGTTTTCAAAAACCCATCGAAAGACGGGAGTACACTCCGCTGGGGCAACCTGTATCAGAGGTCCTAGACCTCCTACTCGCCCAAGGTATGATTGAACTCCCTAAGATTCCTGAGGGAGTCACTTAGAAGGGAGGGTTTTTAAACAAATTCTGCAAGTATCATCCGCTCAAAGGCCATGATACAAGGCGGTGTTTCTCCCTCTTAAATAAAATTGAGAACTTGATAGCAGAAGGCCGGCTCCAGGTCGTTGAAGAACCTGAGCCTGCCTAAGCTCCCTTCCCCAAGCACGCAAGTACCAGTGGGAAGGACAAAATCATAGTAATCCTAGGTGAGAGTTATCCTCAGCTTCAGGGGGTCATAAATTCTCCTTGCTTGTCAAGCTCCCAGACCCACGAGATAAAACTGGGGCAAACCATGCTCGAGCCACCAAGGTTGACTTTGTATATCCCTACAAAGGTCGTGTATGTGAAGGGGCCACCCAAAGTTGGCCCCCTCAAAGTACTGACCATTCTAGGAAAACCCAAGAATCCCCTATTTCCAAAACCCCTGGACAAAAAGCCCTATGTACACAACATGGACGACAGTAAGTTCCAAGAATACAATTTGTATCAAAAATTTTCTAAAAACAAAAAATCGTGGAGCATGCTGTTAAACATGGGCTATTTGCCTTAGAAGTCGACCCATCTAAGTGTCGAGCCATCATAGACATGGCTCCACCCTCCAATCTCACACAAATTCGTAGCCTCCAAGGTCGATTGCAATCCATTCGCAGGTTTATCTCAAACCTGGCGACTAGATGCGAACCCTTCAATAAGTTGTTGAGAAAGGGCACGAAATTTTCATGGGATGACGACTGCCAAAAGTCATTTGAAAGACTAAAGGCATACCTAGTTAATCCCCCTGTTTTAAATCCTCCGAAGTAAGGGAATCCTCTTCTGCGTTATATTTCCGTGCATGAAAATGCCTTGGGAGCTTTGTTAGCTCAATACGAGGATGACACCCACAAGGAGTATGCCATCTATTATATTTCGAAAACTCTCTTGGCTTATGAAAGGAATTATCAAGCCATGGAGAAGACGTGCTTGGCCTTAGTTTGGGCCTGTCAAAAATTTCGACACTACTTCCTAGATCATGAGATCTGGATAGTGTCCAAGCTTCATCCAATCAAGCATTTGTTCAAAAAACCCATTCTCATTGGTAGATTGGGCAAATGGCAACTCCTTCTAATGGAGTATGACCTGAAATACCATCATCAGATCTCCATTAAGGGGCAAGCCCTAGCTGACTACATGGTTGAGTTCCCCCTAGAGGACGCATATCCCACACTTGATGAAATGCCTAATGAAGGCATATTACAAAACCAATTTCAAAACCACATTTTGGCAAACTCTTTCAAAAACCAAGGCTTAAGGATTTCGAAAACTCTAGGGGCATCATGCATCGAGGTCTTTGGAGATTCACTCCTTGTTATAAACCAAGTTTGGAAAATTTGGCAAGTACGAAATGAAAAACTTCTTCCATATCACGAGTTGGCCACTCGATTGGTTGAGTCATTCCAATCGTGCAGACTCACACACGTAGGAAGAGAAGATAATGGCATTGCCGACGCCCTCTCCTCCTTCGGTTCAGCCCTAAAGGTCGATCCCACTTTGGGAACCCGATCCTTAGAGATATGGCATGCGCTCACTCCATCCACACACGATTTGGATATTTGCCAAAATGATCCAGATTCTGTTGAAAAACCTTGGTTCATCCAAAGATAAGGCATTCATCCGGAAAATTTCTACTCGATACACGATTTTGGGTGGGGTTTTGTATAAAAAAAATTTACGGGCATCTTACTAAGATGTGTCGACCTAGAGGAGGCTGGGACTGTTATACATGAATTCCACGATAGAGAATGTGGAGGTCATGTTAATGCCAACATGATGGCAATGAAAATACTTAGAGCGGGCTATTTTTGGTCCACCCTGAAAAAGGATTGCCACGATCATGTTAAAAAGTGTCATCCATGTCAAGTGCATGGGCATGCCATTCATATCCCATCATCTTCATTGCATTCTGTGGTTAGCCCTTGGCCATTTACCATGTGGGCGTTTGATATTGTAGGCCTGATATTTCCAAAGGCATCGAATGGGCATAGGTTCATTTTAGCAGCCATTGAGTACTTCTCCAAGTGGGTCGAAGCCACCTCCCTGACCAACGTACAGGGGCAATATGTGGTGGCTTTCATTAGGAGGAATATCTTGGCTCAATTTGGAGTTCCAAGAGACCTGGTGTCCGATAATGGCACCCCATTCAAAAACGAGTAGATGGTCAAGTTGTGCAACACTTATGGCATAACTCACCACTTCTCCTCACCCTACTACCCTCAAGGCAACGGTCAAGCCGAAGCCACGAAGAAGACTCTCATTAGCATAATTGAGAAGACTTTAGAGAAGGGTAGGACGTGGCATAAGAAGCTGGATGAAGCCTTATGGGCTTATAGGACTTCCATCCGAACTCCCACGAATGCCATGCCATTTGAGTTGGTCTATGGCACAAATGCCATTCTTCCCATTCATACACAATTGCATTCATTCCATACATCTATTGCACTCGACCTCCCCCTAGAGACGCTTCAGCATACTAGGATGGCCGAACTAGATTTCTTAGATGAGAGGCGACTCCTTGCTATGGATCATGCTCATGCATACCGGCAAAGGATAGCCCGACATTATGACAAACATATGAGACCTCTCCACTTTGAAGTGGGAGATCTAGTTTTGAAAATCATCCACTATCGTGGCCCACATCCACTTGGAAAGTGGCGCCCCAAGTGGGATGGACCCTACATTGTGCGTGCAACCACCACGAACAACTCATATTGGTTGATCGATGTCGAAGGTAGGAATTTAACAGATCCTATCAATATTCAATACTTAAAGAAGTATTATGTGTAGGGTTTGGGTTAAATTCTCATTTTCGAAAATCCTTAGGGATAGCTGCTTTGAAACTTCGAAAGTAAGGTTCAAAGGCGAATTGTGTGACCCTGAGCAAGAGAATTCGCACTTGTGAAAGAGTGGAGTTTTCCAAATACGTGGTTACATTTCAAAATCCTTCTTCTTACAAAGAAAGGCCTAGTTCAATATAACAAGATACTTGCAAGTAGTATGTGCTATTTCTAAATAGGCTGATCTGGAATGGATCGAGTGTGACCTTGGGATAAGTCTTCCACTCTTCTCTTCTCCTTCCAAAAGGAAAATATGGTCAAAAGCAAAGGGAAATCCCTACCAAAAATCTCTTTCCCAAAGAAAGAAACCAGAATCAAAAAGAAAATTTTGATTCTCTTATGGAAAAGAGGGATTAAAGAAAAAATACTCCCAAAGGGAGACCCTCTATGAAAAAAAAGAAAAAAAGGCCAAAAAACTCAAAAAGAGCAGTTTTCCACCTTCTATGCCTCAAACCAAGGGATGCTTCAGAAGGGACCGTGGTATCTCTTTCTCATTCCTGGCTTATCCCAAGTAAAACATGGTTCATTTCGAGGAATCCTAAAGTAAAAATAGGATTTATTTACTTGAATTTCATTTTGTTTGAGAATTCGATGTTTCGAGTAAGGCATAGGAATTTTGAAATATAGTTTGTTTTCTTATAAAACCTCTGCTAGATTAGCGAGTGTCAAGACTCAAGCAAAGGCAAACACGAAGAGCTCAAGATCCTTAGGACCGAGGCTAAAAGTAGTTTCCCTATTATAAATAGATTTTGAAAAATCGAACATCGAGCAACATAGGGCCCGCTCATTTGGAGCAATAGGTCTTCGTAAGTCTCAAAAGTTCAACCATGCCATCTGGTCTCTGGGAGGTCGCCCTTCTTGGCGTCTCATCATGTCATGCATGTGCATATTCACGCATGAACACTTGCATAACATGATCCCCGTTTAGGACCAGAAACCATAGAAAAGTCCCCTTTGGCGTGATATCTCCTCCTACCAGGTTTTAAAAAGAGAGATTTTGCTCAAAAATTGGGACGATCCCATATTTTCGTGGATAGATCTAGGGAGACATTAACAGGGGTGTTGTCGTCTTTGCCATTATTTGGATAATGGCAAAGAGGAGCATCTGTAAACACCCCAAAATCCCACGATTTTCTCAAATATACTTGGTTTTGCAAAAGCAGCCCCAAAGGGCTATTTTGAGTCTGGAAACCCAGGAGCCTTCCAAACAACCCTGTACATATTCCAAACCTATATATATGTTTTAAAACCTTAAAAAGGTGTTTTGAAACCCTGAAAAGTAGCTTGGCCTGATGAAAGCAGGACCGAAGAGGCAAAAGAGAGCCCGGACCTGGAGCATATTTCAAGCCCGGCACATCAACTCTCGTATCAGAATCATCCCCAGATTCTCGGACATCCAAGCCCCTAATATCAACAATTTGCTCGAAATGATCTCTGGAAGAAGAGCGAACGACAATGTTGGCGAAAACCCAATGCAAGACGGAGTACTGATGTAGTCAGACCCCGCACAAACCGTCTGTTTCGAAACGCCATTAAGGAATCAGAAAATCAGATTTGGGCCGGATCTGGACCATATATGTCCAGATCCAAACCCAACATGCATTTGGATTTGGATTTGAATTTGGATCCAAAGATCCAAATCCAATATCCACATCCATGGCCCACATCACCTTCTCATAAATGGAGGTGGGGCCCACAAATATTTCACGTGAAAAGCTTGGGTAGAGAGAGAAAAGGGGTGATAAAGTATGAGTGAGAAAGTTGCTAGGCTTGACTTTTGGTCAAGGGTGGGTTAACCTTATGGGTTTTGCCTAGAGTGTGGGTTTGAGCTTGTATGCACCTACACCTAACCTGGGGCTGCACCAACTTGATATAGCTGCAACTGGGTCCATGGACCGGCGCCAAGGGGAGGTTCCTAAAACCTAGCCCTAAGCTAGCCCACCTCACCTAGCCACTCCCCCCTAAACCTGACCCAATCCTAGCCGTCCTCACCCAAAACCACCCCAACCACACCTAGCCGATTTCACCTAGCTCACCTCACCTAACTAGACCACCTAGACCCTAACTAACTAAACCTAAACCCACCTTAATACACCTAATTAAACCTCTAACCACTAAGTCCCAGCCCCCCTAACCGACCTACCCTAAACCACCAAACAACCCACCCTAACCGACCTACCCCAAACCACCCCACAAGCCCACCTTATTACAAATATCTAGCCTAAACCACCCCAACCGACCCAGCCCTCTTGGGCGTATAAAAACCCTCTCTTGCGGGTTTTTCTCTCTCTCTCTCCCACTCACATCTCACCCTCACTCCCTCCAAGCAGCACCACTTCCACCACCACTTCCACCGCCACTTTCACCCGGCTGCCATCTTCCCCACTTCCACTTGGCTGCCACCTCTTCGCTTCAAATCACTTCCAGCACCTTCCACCTCTTCGGTTGCCACCTTTTTGTAAACACCTCGAAATCCCACGAACTTCTCAAATAAACCTAGTTTTATCAAAAGCTGCCCCAAAGGGCTATTTTGAGTCTAAAAACCCAAGAGCCTTCCAGACAAACCCTGTACATATGTTTAAACTATATATGTTTTAAAATATGTATAATATAGTTTTGAAACCTTTTAAATACGTTTTGAAACCCCACAAAGTGGCTTGGCCTGATGAAAGCAGGACTAGAAGAGCTAAAGAGAGCCCGAAACTGGAGCACATGTCAAGCCCGGCACAGCAACTCTCGTGTTAGATTCATCCCTAGGATCTCGAACGTCCAAGTCCCTATTATCAACAAAAATCATTTGAAATCATCTCCGAAAGGTGAAAACAGAAGCGGACAACCATGTTGGCGAAGACCCAACGCAAGACGGAGTACTGATGCTGTCAGACCCCGCACAAACCGTTTGTTTCAAACATACCCTGAAGGAGTCAGAATTCAATTTTGGATTGGATCTGGATCATATATATCCAGATCCCAATCCAAACGTATATGTGGATTTGGATCCAAAGATCCAATCAAATATCCACATCCATGGCCCATATCACCTTCTCATAAATGGAGGTGGGGCCCACTTGAAATTCAAGTGGGATTTTTGGGCATGAGAGAGAATGGGGAGGTTTACATGTGAGTTAATGTATTAAGCTTGACTTGTGTGTCAAGTTTTGGGTTAATCATGTGGGTTAGCCTAATTAGTGTGGGTTTAAGCTTGTATGAACCTACACCTAACCTAGGGCTGCACCAACATGATGCAATTAAGTCTATGGGCTATGCAAAGGGATGCTCCTAACCCAATCCATAGCCAAAACCCTTAATCCTAACCTACTTCCCTAATCCCAACCTAATCACCTAACCTATTTCCCTAATCCCGGCCTAATCCCAACCTAATCACCTAACCCACCTCTCTAATCCTTCTCAAAACCTAGCCTAATTCCCTTAATCCCAACCTAATCCTAACCTAAATACCTAACCCACCTCACCCTAAAACCAACCCACCTAGCTAAGCCCTAAACCACTAAACCACCCCACCTAAACCCTAGCACACCATATCCCTAAAACCACCTAAACTAAATATCTGGCCCCCCCTAAATATTTAGCCCACCTTATCACCACACCACCACCACCTAACCACTAAACCACCCCTTCAAAACCAGCCCAACCGACCTCTTGAAATCCTATAAACCCCCTCCCTAGTGGGCGGGTTTTTAAGATTTTTCCAGCCACCTTGGGCCAGCCGAGCCCTTCCTCTCCTCTCTCACCCTTTGCTCTCTTCTCTCACCTGCTCCACCACCACCTCCCAGCCTGCACCACTCCATGCCACCATCACCTCCCGGCCTGCACCACTCCATGCCACCACAACCTCCCGGCCAGCTCCACTCCTTCCACCCGATTGCATCCACCTTCCACCCGGCTGCCTTCCTTGGATACCACCTTCCCCTTTCTCTCCGGTTAGTACCCTATCCTAACTCCACCTTCTCTTCACTACCCCTCCACTCTCAGCCACCACACCACCACAACCGCCCGGCCGCCATTTGCCACCCTTCTCCATTCGGCCAACCTCTGCCCGACTGCACCTAACCACCCGCCACCTTGCCTCTCTCCTAGACAGCCCCTAGTTAGTTACCCTTAACCTTACCTTTTCCCTTAAACCAGCCCTTAATTAACACCCTAGCTAGCTCCCCTTTGCCATTCCTAAGCACCCCTAGTTACCCCAACTGGCCACCACCTAACCTGCCACTAGTCGGCCAGCCATAACCGACTGCACCTTGCCACACCCGCAGCCTTCCATCTTCTTCCTTAGACAACCCCTAGTCACCCCTTAGCTCCACATTCCCTAACACTTGCCCTACACCTTAGTGACACCCCCCCTAACTACGTCAGCCCAAGGCGCCACAGCAGCACCCCCCTCCTATCACCCGGCTAGTGCCAAGGCGCCACACCCGCAGCATCTCGCTTCACCCGGCTAGCCCTCCTTTGCCGTGCCTTTCTGAGGAGCTCCCTCTTGCAGCCCAAGGCGACGCCCAAGCCCAAGCTCGAGCAAGTCACCTCCGAACCAGCTATACGTAAGTGCCTAACTCGGTCCTTGTTTATAGACTTGCTTAAGCTTAATTAAATTTGATACGGGGTTGTAATAACGGAGCATTGTCTCCCCCCGCTTGTAATAACGTGGCTTGGTACTCCCACACACACGTGTACTTGAGCCTATCTCGCTCTTAGTCGTGCACGATTTTGAACACACACGGGCCTAATCAGCCCTTAAGATATAAACTTATTTATATAATTTAAGTTGTGTGGGGTTTTGCTTAAGTTGTTTGTGTTGTCTTTCAATTCTCGCACTCACACACATTGAGCTTTTGCTCTTATTTGCAAGACCCAAGTAAGGGTCGTGTTATATTTTCCCTTGGGTTTAATTTCATGTTGTGTGTGTTGTCTTTCAATTCTCGCACTCACACACATTGAGCTTTCGCTCTTACTCCCAAGACCTTAGTCAAGGCCTATTGCAATTTATATTTGGGTTTAATTTTATGTCGTGTGCGTAGTACTTAAATTCTACACTCACACACATTGAGCTTTCGCTCTTACTCCCAAGACCTTAGTTAAGGCCATATTGCAATTTATATTTGGGTTTCATTTAAGTCATGTGAGTTGTCTTTCAATATACACACAACACCCATGCAACACGTTGGCGACCTTCGGGCCCATATATATTATAAGTATTTCCCTTTCGGCTATGTCTTTAAGATTTGGGTGTTAAGGTTCAGCACTGTGTGTAGTCTTTACATATATACACGGCACACACTTGCATTATTGAGCCTTTCCGCTCTTAAGATATAGCCATATTTCCCTTTCGCAATTTCCCTTTTGCGATTTACATTTCAAGTCATTTCCCTTCCGCATTGTCTTTCAATTTCGGGTTTTCCCTTTGGAGTTGCATGAGTTTGTATTGCATATACGCCATACCACGAGTTAGGACGCATATTGCATCAAAGCAAACCCCATACTCCCGCTCAAAGTCGCCCCACTTAGGTCGCATGTTCATAACACACACCTAACTGACCCGAAAAGGGATAAAAAGAAAGACATAGGCACGTGCAAATCCACGTGAAATAAAACTTCAAAATCATACAAAAACAACCCGAATCGAATACCTCAAACACGTTTTCATAGGTTCTCATATTCCAAAAACTCAATTTTTAAAGCGTACAGACTGACCCTTGCGCATCGGTGAAAGAAGGTTTGCGACAAAAAGAGTTTGCTTGCTCACAGTCGCCACGTTAGGAGTCAGATTTAAAAATATCTCTTCGCTAGCTTAAGTAAGCTAGCTGGCACACCCTTTTGCTTAAATAGGACTTAGACACACGAAAAGGTTCGCTTCAGGCCTAAGAACCAGAAGCGGGAACTTTCTGCGTCTACACTCCTTCCACCACCTTCATCCATCACCACCCCTGCCACCCACGGTTAGTACCCCACCTCAACTCCATCTAGCCTTCCACCCCTTTCTAACCCGGCTGCACACTCCACCACCCGCCACAACCGCCCAACCTTCTCCCTTACACCCGGCCCAACTGCATCCTACCCCACTACCTTCCCTTAGCACCACCCACCTTAGCTCCTAGCTGGACCTCCTCCCTTAGTCACCCACTTCCCAGCCTAACATCACCCTAACTAGCCACCCCAAACCGGCTCCATCTAGCCACTCCATCACCCGGCCAGCATCAAGGCTCCACCCGGCTTGCACCCTACCTGTCGCCAACCTACATCCAAGGAGCTCCCCTTCAGCTGTCCAAGGCGACTCACTAGGCCAAAGCCAAGCAAGTTAAGCATGGACCAGCTACACGTAAGTGCCTAACTCGGTCCTTGATATGAACTTGCTTACATTTAATTAAATTCGATATGGGGTTGTAATAATGGAGCGTTGTCTCCCACGTTGGGTCTTTGCCAACATGGTCGTCCACTTCTATTTTCATCTTCCGGAGATGACTTCAAAGGATTTTTACTGATAACAGGGACTTAGACGTTCGAGATCCTGGGGGTGGATTCAACACGAGAGTTGCTGTGCCGAGCTCGACATGTGCTCCGGTTCTGGGCTCTCTTTAGCTCTTCTAGTCCTGCTTTGATCAGGCCAAGCCGCTTCGTGGGGTTTCAAAACATATTTTAAAAGGTTTTAAAACATATTATACATATTTTAAACCATATACAGTTTTAAATATATGTACAGGGTTGCCTGGAAGGCTCCTGGGTTTCCAGACTCAAAATAGCCCTTTGGGGCTGCTTTTACAAAACCAGGTTTTATTTGAGAAGTTCGTGGGATTTTGGGGTGTTTACAGCAGCCAAATCAAGCAAGTAGAGCCTGATCGAAAGGCAGCTCCAAAAGCATGTCAAAAGGCGAGAATTCAGTATAGCTTGATGAAAATAGGGCCGAAAAGCAAAAGAAGAAAGCACCGATAAAGCCATCAGAAATCCAAGCCCAAGCTTGAAATACCAGAAATCAAACCAAAAATGAAGTCCAGAAGGTGAGAAGACGAGCGGACAAGAAGGTTGGGAAAAACCCAGCCCAAGAGGAGCACTGATGAAGTCAGGGCCCGTGAAAACCGCCCATCTCAAAATACCAAGAAGGACTGAAGAAACAAAATTTTGGATTGGATCTAGACATAAATATCCAAATCCATATCCAAATAGTGTTTGGATCAGATTTGTATCATAAAAACCAAATCCAAGATCCAAACCCAAGACCCATTCCCTTGCCTATAAACAGAAGCAAGGGGGTATGAAAGTTCACGTGAACTTGCTTGGGAGAGGCTTGGGAGAGTGCATAAAGTAAGAGAAAGAAGAATGGTGGCTTGACTTTGTCAAGTGGGCTAGCCATGTGGGCTTCATCAAGGGTGTGGGTTCGAACCTTGTATGTACCCAAACCTAACCAAGGGCTACACCAACATGATGAATGGCGTGGACATAGTGCTGCAAAAGGGTGGACTCGGTTCCAAGAGGTAGGTCTCTAAACCTAACCCTAACCTAGCCCTATTTGACCCACCTAGACCTAGCCCACTTCACCCAACCGACCCCACAAAACCTCACCCTAACCTAGCCAACCGCCTCACTTCATCCCACCGACTCTACCCACTTCACCCAACTGACTCCACTCACTCACCCTAAACCAACCCACCTAACCCACTAAACCTAACTAGCCTAAACTCTCTAACTGAGTGCACCTTGCACTCGGTTTGTACCTAGACTGCACCCTTAGCCCAACCGCCTCAAACGACCCCACCTGCAACCCTAACTTCACCTTAGCAGCGCCACAGCCTGCCACACACCTCACTCCCTACCTGCTGCGCACCGCAGCACCTACCCCCAATCACCGGCCACGCTGTGCGCATCACCCAGCACCCCCCTGTCGCGTTGTGCGCATCACCCGCACACCCTGCCACGTTGTGCATGCTCCCTACCTACCGCGCTGCGCACCGTAGTACCTAACCCCAGCACCCTTTACCATGACCTACCTAGGTCCTGTCCCTAAACCAACCGAGTGCACCTAGCACTTGGCCAAGTTCAGTTGGCCGTGCACCAGCCTTGACAACCCCCTACAAGCCCTAACCATGCTAGGTGCTGGCCGCACCTAGCTCATACCCATTTACCTAAACCAAAGCTAGACCTAACTAGGACCACCTCCCATGGCCCAACCTAACCTCACCTAGCTAGGACTTGCCTAACCTAAACCTTTGGCCGAACCCAGCCCATACCCCAAAAACATTTGGCCGCGCCCAAGTAAGTTCATACCCAAGCCTCACGTCGGAGCCCACCTAAAGAGACCTATCTCGTGGCTGCCAAGGTGGACGGACCCAAGTGACTCGACAGGCAAAACTGATCGCTTGTAAGTGTTTATTTACATTTAGTTTTACATTACTCGCTTAAGCTAAATTCAATTTGATAGGGGTTGTAATAATGGAGCGAAGTCTCCCTCCGAAATGTAATATTTGTGTTTGATACACATCCACACACGTGCACTAGAGCCTTCTCGCTCTTAATTGCACACAAAAGACACCCACGTGCACTTGAGCCTTTCCGCTCTTATATTGCACACGATTGCACACACATTGAGCCTTTCCGCTCTTAAGCCAAAGTATATATTTCCATTTGGGTATTTACTTTAGTGAAAGCTGTGTGAGTTGCAATTCAATTTCGGGTGGATTTACATTCAAGTCGTGTGAGTTGTCATTTAAATTTCATACTTACACACACGTGCATTGAGCCTTTCCACTCTCAAGTAAAGTATATATTTCAATTTGGGTATTTACTTTAGTGAAAGTCATGTGAGTTGTCATTTAAATTTCACACTTACACACATGTGCATTGAGCCTTTCTGCTCTTAAGCTAAGGTATATATTTCAATTTGGGTATTTACTTTAGTGAAAGTTGTGTGAGTTGTCATTTTAATTTCACACGAGAAGCACACACAAGCACTCGAGCCTTTTCGCTCTATACAATCACACACATTGAGCCTTTTCGCTCTTAGGATACAACATATTTATATATTTTCAAGTCGTGTGAGTTTACTTCACGTCGAGTTGCATTTCCCTTTGTGTGGATTTACATTAAGTAGAGTGAGTTGCTTTACATTTCGGGTATTTACATTTGTGAAAGCTGCGTGAGTTGCACTTAAATTTCGGGTATTTACATTTGTGAAAGTTGTGTGAGTTGCCCTTTCAATTCGAGCCCAGCTCACATCATCATTTCAAAAACCTGAAAAGATTTTGCATCCTTGCATTCGTTATCTCCCAAAGAAGCCCCAAATCTACGCACAAACTACGTTAAAAATAGGCCACATGTGAACACACATACCAGGCCTAAATAGCTAAAACTCCAAAGACTTAGGTTTATCCAAAGTCGTAATAAAACTTGCAAAGAAGGCATACATCGAATTCTTTAAACACAGATATTTCAAAGTTTTGTAAAAACGAAGTTTTAAGCGTTCAAACTGATCCTTGAGTATCGGTTCAAGAAGGTTTAAACAAAAAGATCCCGCTTCCCCATAATCGCTAGAAAAGTCAGAATATTTCAAAAAAGTCTTCGCTAGCTTGAGCAAGTTAGCTGCACACTCTCAAAAACGAACTTAGGTGCGAAAAGGTTCATTTCCGATCTCAAAAACCAAGAGTGGAAATTTTTACGCCTACAGATCTTTGGCACGCTCGATGGGACTCAGGTCTTAAAACTTCAATAAAACAAACAAAACTCTGCAAAAATTTTCCAAAAGTGTTTAAAATTTTCGCCTATTTGCACTTGTAGGATTTCAAAAAAATTGTTGAGTCATGTCTAGTTCAGGCTCCAATGAAGTAACTATTCGAGGCTCAAACAAAACTCTCAACTCAAATGCAAAAGGGAAGAGTTAGAAAACTAGCGCAGGGAATTCGAGGCAAAAATTGACGCCCTTAGCCAAGAGGTTGAGGCGGTCGACTCTTGCTCGTCACATGGCAAACCCGCCAAAGCCAAGAAAAGACCTACCAAGACCAAGAAACCCAAGGAAACCTCTACAATGGAGGGGGACCAATACCACGATTTCTTCACACTGAAGGATCGCAAAGCCCTTCAACAACTGTTGAAGGGGCAAAACAAAGAAAAAGATATCGTATGCCCTATCTAACTTCCTTCGGATTATGAAACAGACAGCAACGACGACATACCAAATTTCCATCGGTATGATGGCACGGGGGATCCTAGATCCCACTTGCAACTCTTTTCGTGCAGAGCCCATAAAAAGAAAAGGGACTCTACCAAATGGATTTATCGGTTCCCCCATTCCCTCAAGGGGACTGCTTCAAAATGGCTTGCTTCCTATGACTTAAGCCAGTTTGCTACTTTTGAAGAGTTAGCAAACAACTTTATGTAAAGATTTTCGCACAACGTGGAAGTAACGCCCACATTGAACACCTTGAGGGACATGAAACAAGCTTCGAACAAGGATGTACACACATTCATCGTTCGATAGAGGTCCCTCCTTGGGCAAATAAAAGAGCCCATCTCTGAAGGATGCGTAGTAATGCTCATCCTTGAAAATTTAAAAACGAAGATAAAAACTCTTCTTTCGTTGCATGAGATTTCCACCTTTCACAAGTTAATAAAAAAGGCTTCCCTATTTGAAACCAATCTGAAATAGGGAGTCTACGATGACTTGTGGAAGGGAAAAATTCTTCCCAAAACGAGATTTGAAAACCTGAAACTTACGGGCTACCCACGACGAACAAAGGGGCAAAACCCCAAAAGATTGCAAATGTCCGAGTGGAGTCAAACCCAGTGGGCACTTCAAAGAAGCTCGAACAAAAAAATGAAAAATTTCAAAAAACTTTTGAAAAACGGGAGTATACTCCACTAGGGCAACCTGTCTCAGAGGTCTTAGAACTCCTACTCACCCAAGGTTTGGTGATACTCCCAGAAATTCCCAAAGGGACCCCGCCAAAAGGGAGGTTTTTTAACAGATTTTGCAAATATCATCGGCTAAAAGGCCATGATACGAACAAATGCTTTTCCCTTTTAAACAAAGTTGAAAACTTGATAGAGCAAGGCCGGCTCTAGGTCATTGAAGAACCTGAGTCTGCCCAAGCTGTGCTCAAAGAACTCTTCCTCAATTACGCAAGTTCTAGTGGGAAGGAAAAAGAGGTATGTGCTTTCTCAACCTCGAAAGGTTTAGTGCATGCATCATATTCTGGCTTCACTACTTGTCACACACCACCTTCTCTCATCGTATACAAAAAGGCCGCACAAGTAGTGATATGGGGAGCGCTTAGAGTCCCGCCCCCGGCTAGAGCAATCTTAGAAATTCTTGGTGCTCCAAAGCACAAAAATAGAGCCAACATAGGAGCGAACCTTAGGCAAAGTGTGGGGGAGGTGACCAGATCTAGAAGGATCTATCAACCCCCACATCTAGAAAAAAATGCTAAAAAAGTGGTCAGTATTCCTGGCCCTTCAAAAGCATACATTCCTAAGGCATTGCAAATCATGGATAAAGGTAAAAATGTTTTAACATCCTATGATTTTGAAAATCATCTTTCCAAGATCCTGATAAACATGTCCATCCTAAAGTTAATACAAACTTCTCCTAAGCAAAGACTAGTTTTAGAAAAAATCTTAGAAAGAGCCAAGGTTAACTCGAGTATAACTCCTAAGTCCTTGTCATTCCTAGTTACACCCATATGTGCGAAAACACCAATTGTGTTGTCGAAAGACGAAATCGAAAGACCATTTGAAACCCACAATCAAGCCCTGCATATCGAGATGGTATTGAATCACCATCCTCTAGACAGGTGCTTGGTTAATGGGGGAGGAGGTCTCAACATCCTTCCGCTACACGTGGCATGTCAAATTGGAGTCACCTTGACTTCTGTGAACCCAAGCCCCACCGTCATCACTGGATACGATAGGAATGCATCAAAACCTTTGTAAGCCATAGAGTTACCCATGGAAATAGGGGGTATAATCCATGCAGGGGTGTTCCATGTCTTAGACATATATCTCCACTACAACGTACTTCTAGGAAGACCATGGATACATAGCCTTCGGGCTGTGCCATCCACCTTCCATAGGTGTGTAAAAATCCCCCACGAGAATTAAATCATGGTAATTCTGGGCGAAAGCCACCCACAACCAAGGGGAGTTCAAAACTTCCCTTGCTTGTCAAGTCAAAAAGCCTACGGAACCAACCCCGTGAAATCCTTGGACGAACCATACGAGTTCGTCCCCCAAAAATCTAGGACAATCGTGTACGTCAAGGGGCAGCCCAAAGCTGGCCCACCAAAAGTCGTGACCATCCTAGGCAAATCCAAATTCCCGATATTTCCAAAATCCCTAAACAAGAAACCCTTTGAGCATGCCATGGATGACACTAAGTTCCACGGTCATCCTTTGTACAAAGAGTTTTCTAAAATAAGAAAACCTTGGAACATGCTGCTCAACATGGGCTACATGCCCTACTAGAGTTTAGGAAATAAAAATAGAGGTTGTCTAAAGCCTATCTTGCCCAATCCAAATCCAAATAGGTATGGAATAGGTTACATTCCAACCATACCCCCAGAACCACCACCTACGACCACTTGGGTCAAGGGTCCCTCGGAGCCTACTAAAACCAAGACCTATGGCTTAGATCTCTTATAGAGACTAATTCATGGCATTTTCTTTGTAGGTATGATGAAAGACCCCACTTTAACCAAAAAGCCAAAAAAATTACAAATTTTCAAAAACCCAAAAACATTGGAAAACTACGAAAAAACCAAAAAAAGTGTAATTTGCATTTCTTCAAATGTCTTGTCTTTACAAAAAAATAAAAAAATGGAAAAACCTACCAAAAACAAAATCGTGTACATACCAGCTCCTGGTAAAAATTTGGAAAAAGCCAAGAAGTTTGAAGAAAAAGTCGTCTATATAAAAGGCCCAAAATCTTCAAAACTTGCAGAAATTCCAAAACCAAAACCAGGTGTTTGTGAAAAGCATGCATCCACTCCAAATTTCCTAGGATTCAAAATTTTCAAGAATAATCAAAGCATAGAGGCAGATCCCCTTCTTCCTGAGGAGGATCAAACCTTCGAGCTTCTCGAGTTTCACAAAATCCTTAATTTAGAAAAACCTTCAAATTCTGTAGAAGGGGATTTTATAGAAATCGACCTAGGCAATGATTCAAAACCAAAACGTGTTAAGATAGGCACATGTCTACATGAGCATGAAAAAGCATCATTCATTGCTTTCCTAAAAGCCTACATAGACATTTTTGCATGGACCTACGAAGACATGCCGGGTTTACACCCAAAAATCATAGAGCATTGTCTTCCCCTATATTCAGATACAAAACCTATAAAGCAAAAGCTTAGAAAGATCTATTCGAATGTACACTCTCAAGTGAAAGAGGGTTTAGAAGATCTTCTAAAAGCTGGTTTTATAAAACCCATTACGTATTCTAATTGGCTTTCAAATATAGTTGCAGTTCGAAAATCCAATGAGAAAATTTGAATTAGCATCGATTTCAGAAATCTGAACAAAGCCACTCCAAAGGATAACTTCCCTTTGCCAAACATTGATTTGATAGTCGATAGCACTACAAATCATAAAATGTTTTCCTTTATGGATGGCTACTCGGGTTATAATCAAATCAAGTTAGCCCCAAGAGACCAGGTAAAAACTGCTTTTACCATACCCTGGGGCACATACTGTTACACAGTCATGCCCTTTGGTTTGAATAACATCGGTGCCACATACCAAAGAGCCATGACTACGATCTTTCACGATCAAATTCAAGAGCTCTTAGAAGTGTATGTGGATGATCTCTTAGTGAAATCAAAAACCTGAGGCATACACATCGAATCTTTGCAAAAAAATTTCGAAAGACTGAGGCCTTATAAAGTAAAACTAAACCCTCAAAAATGCATCTTCGGAGTAGAATCCGGCAAGCTTTTAGGTTTTATGGTAAGCCAAAGAGACATTGAAGTCGAGCCCTCTAAGTGTCAAGCCATCATAGACATGTCTCCACCCTCCAATTTAACTCAAATCCAAAGCCTCCAAGGTCGCCTCCAATCGATTAGAAGGTTTATTTCAAACCTCGCAACGAGATGCGAACCTTTCAACAAGCTTTTGAGAAAAGGGGTAAAATTTGTATGGGACGACGATTGCCAAAAAGCTTTCGAAAGATTAAAGCGTATTTGGTTAATCCTCTAGTTTTAAACCCTCCAAAGCAAGGAAAACCACTTCTACTTTACATTTCTGTGCATACGAATGCCTTGGGTGCTTTATTAGCTCAATATGAGAATGATACCCATAAAGAGTATGCTATTTACTATATTTCGAAAACTCTATTGGCTTATGAAAGAAAATATCAAGCCATGGAGAAAACGTGCTTGGCCTTGGTATGGGCCTGCCAGAAATTTAGACACTACTTCCTAGATCATGAGAACTGGATAGTGTCTAGGCTTGAACCAATCAAGCACTTATTTGAAAAACCTATCCTCACGGGTAGGCTGGGTAAATGGCAGCTCCTCTTAATGGAGTATGACCCAAAATTCCATCATCAAACCTCCATTAAGGGACAAGCCCTAGCTGATTATGTGGCTGATTTCCCCTTAGAAGATTCATATCCCATACTTGATGAAATGCCCGATGAGTGCATCTTTTTAAACCAATTTCGAAACCATATTTTAGCAAACTATTTAAACGAAAACCAAGTATGGAAAATGCACTTCAATGGGGCAAGAAACCAAAGAGGGGCAGGTGCAGGAGTCATCCTCATATCCCCTGAAAAGGGAGAAATCCCCATTGCTATTCGCCTAGATTTCGAATGTTCCAACAATACAGCCGAGTATGAAGCACTCATACAAGGCTTGAAAATTTCGAAAACTCTAGGGCATCATGCATTGAAGTCTTTGGAGACTCTTTACTTGTCATAAAACAAGTCTTGAAAATTTGGTAAGTCAAAAATGAAAAACTCCTTCCATACCACGAATTGGCCACTAAACTGGTCGATTCTTTCAAATCATGTACACTCACACACGTAGGAAGAGAGGACAATGGCATAGCAGATGCCCTCTCATCCTTAGGATCAGCCTTAAGGGTCGATCCCACCTTGGGAACCCGATCCTTAGAAATATGGCACACACCCACTCCATCCATCCACGATTTGGAGATTTGCCAAAACAACCAAAATTCCACTTAAAACCCCTAATTTCAAGACATTAAAGATTTTTTAGAAAATTGAGGATTTTCAGAATTCGCTTCGTCTAAAGACAGCTTTCATTCGAAAGATTTCAACCCGCTACATAATTTTGGGAGGGATTCTTTATAAAAAGAGTTTTACTAGCATCTTATTGAGGTGTGTACACCTTGAGGAGGCTAGGATTATAATGCATCGTAAACACCCCAAAATTCCCCGATTTCATGAAACAAATACTTGGTTTTCAAATAAACCCCAAAAGGGCCATTTTGAGTTTTAAAAACCCAAGAGCTTCCCAAAAGCCTGTAAATACTATTTTGGAACCCCATATCCAATGTGAGTCCTTTAAACTCGGGCTAAGCCCCATTTTTCCAAAAAGCCAAAGACGAACAGGTGAAGTAGGGAGGACGACACCTGATCGAGAAGTAGCCCAACTTGTATACGTACGCTTTTGAAAAAGCTTCGAATATCCGTTCAAACATGCCAAACTTAGGTCACTCGTGCACATACCTAGCTGGCCTAAATAGCGTAAAAACAAATACTTGGATACGTGCAATCCACGTAATAAAATCTACAAATTTGGCATACAATCGACGAAATACTTGTGTACACTTTTCAAAAGTCCATGTTTGTTAAAAATCGAGATTTTCTAAGCATTTAAACCGACCCTTTAGCATCGTTCAAGAAGGTTTACAACGAAAAGATCCCACCTACCCATAATCGCCCAAAAACGTCAAATATTTCTAAAATCCTTCGCTAGTTTGAGTAAGCTAGCTAGCACGCCCTAAAGCGACGTAGACACAAAAAGATTCACTTCAAGCCTAAGAACCAGAAGTGAGAATTTTCACGTCTACAATGCTCATCCTCGAGAATTTCAAACCCGAGTTAAAAATGTTTCTTTCACTTCATTAGATTTCCACTTTCCACAAACTAATCAAGAAGGCTTCCCTATTCGAAGCAAACATGAAAAAGGGGGTCTATGATGACTTGTGAAAAGGTAAGATCTTTTTGAAAATCTGTTTTGAAAAGCCCGGGACTTACGAGCCAGCTACTGCGGACAATGGGACAAAACCCCAAAAAGTTGCAAATGTTCGAGTAGAATCAAGCCCGGCCAGCACTTCAAAATCTAAACCAAAGAACAAAAGGTTCAAAGGTCTTTTGAAAAGAGGGAGTATACCCCGCTTGGGCAGCCCATCACAGAGGTCCTCGACCTCCTACTCACCTACGGGATGTTAATACTCCCCGAGGTTCCTGAGGGGAGACCCCCTAAAGGGAAGATTTTAAACAAATTTTGCAAGTATCATAGGCTCAAGGGTCATGATACAAACAAATACTACACTCTTTTGAACAAAATAGAGGACTTCATCGAGCAAGCTTCATGTCACCGAGGAACCGGAGCCTGCCCAAGTCATACTCAAGGAACCCTTCCCCAACCATACAAGCACTAGCAGGAAGGACAAGAAGGTATATGCTCTCTCCACTTATCTGAATGGTTTGGAACATGCATGGCATTCGGGTCACACTACTTGTCACACACCACTGCTCGTAATAAAAAAAGCTAAACAAATAGTGATTCGGGGAGTGCTTAGAGTCCCGCCCCCGGCTAGAGCCTTATTAGAAATTTGAGGTGCTACAAAGCATCAAACTAGAGCCCACCTAGGAACGAGCCATAGGGAGGGTGTAGATGAGGTCACTAGGTCTGGAAGGATCTACCAACCCCCACACTTAGCAAAAGATGCTAGCAAGGAAGTGGTCATTGTCCCTGACCCTTCAAAATCATGCATTCCCAAAGCATCACATCTCATAGGTAAAAACAATGTGTTAACCCCATATGATTTCGAAAATCACCTTGCTAAGATTCCCATAAATATGTCTATCCTAGAACTTATCCAAACATCCCATAGGCATAGACAAGTTTTAGAAAAGATCTTAGAAAAGACTAAGGTTAACTCAACCATAACCCATAAGTCCTCTCTTTCTTAGTTTCACCCATTTATGCAAAGGCCCCCATTGTGTTCTTAGAAGATGAATTAGAACGACCCTACCAAAACCGTAACCAAGCCTTGCATATAGAGGTGGTATTGAATCACCATCCTCTAGACAAGTGTTTGGTTGATGGGGGAGGAGGTCTGAATATACTTCCACTACACATAGCCTACAAAATAGGAGTCACCTTAACCTTCCTAAACCCCAGTTCCATCGTGATCATAGGATACGATGGAAACGCATCCAAACCTTTAAGAGTCATAGAGTTACCCATAGAAGTAGGGGGTATAAACCACTCAGGAGTGTTCCATGTCTTAGACAAACACCCCCATTATAACCTACTCCTAGGAAGGCCATGGATACACAGCTTGCGGGCCATGCCATCCACCTTTCATAGGTGCGTAAAAATACCCCTCCAAAACCAAGTTGTGGTAATTCTAGGAGAGAATCACCCCCAGCTACAGGAAATTCAAAATTTCCCATGCTTATCAGGTCACCAAACCCATGAGTCAAATCTAGATGAACCCTTGGTCAACCATCCCAAACTCATCCTAAAACCAAAAGGTATCGTGTACATAAAAGGGTCGCCCAAGACTAGCCCGCTCAAGACCATCTCAAACCTGCCCAAAATCCTCCCCAAGTCCATAAAAATGTTTGAGCATGACATGGACGACACCAAGTTCCAAGGCCATCCCCTTTATAAAATGTTTTCCAAATTAAGGAAGCCTTGGAACATGATGTTGAACATGGGTTACAAGCCTTATCAAGGCCTAGGGAGCCAAAACCAAGGTCGTCTGGAACCCATAGTGTCAAACCCAAACCCAAACTGGTATGGGATAGGCTACGACCTATCCATACCACCCGAACATCCACCCACGACCACTTAGGTCAAGGGTGCCCTAGAACCTTCTAACACTGAAACCTATAACTTAAACATCTTATTTAGAGCTTAATTCATGGTGTTTTCTTTGTAGATTTGATGGAAGACTCCACCACATCTGAAAACCCAAAAAAATTAAAAATTTGCAAAATACAAAAACATTTAGAAAATTTTGAAAACCCAAAAACAATAGAAAATTTCGAAAATACCAAAAAGAATGTGATTTGCATTTTCCCTCCTTCCATTTCTTTGCAAAAAGCCAAAAAAATCGAAAATTTTGAAATTTCCAAAAAGAATGTATTTTTTGTTCCTTGTGTTTACAAAAAGCCAAAAAATTGAAAAGCTTGAAAATACCAAAAACAAGGTTTTGTACAATTCCATCTCCAAAGATCAATTTCGAAAAACCCAAAAAAATTGAAAATCTCGAAAAACCCAAAAATATTGTCTTTGTGAAAAGCCCTAGTCATGTGAAAACTTTGAATATGCCAAAATCGTGGGCTTTGCCTAGCACTTCTATAGAACCCAAATTTCTCGAGAGTGATCAAAGCAAGGAGGAAGAACTCCTCATCTATGAGGAAGATCAAGCCTCCGAGCTTCCCGAGTTCCATAAAATCCTTGACTTAGAAAAACCTTCAAATTTCGTAGGAGAGGATTTTGTGGAAGTAAATCTAGGGAGTGAGTATAATCCCAAGCATGTTAAAATAGGTGCATGTTTGCATGAGCATGAAAAGATGTCATTCATCGCATTTCTCAAATCATATGTAGACGTGTTTGCATGGACCTATGAAGACATGCCGGGTTTAGACCCAATGGTATTAGAGCATCGTCTTCCCCTATAACCAAATGCTAAACCCATAAAGCAAAAGCTTAGAAAGATTCACCCCAATGTGCACGCACAAGTAAAAGAGGGTTTAGAAGATCTTTTAAAAGCCGGATTTATAAAACCCATTGCGTACTCTAAATGGCTTTCAAACATTGTGGTAGTTCGAAAATCCAATGGAAAAATTTGGATTTGCATTGATTTTAGAAATTTGAACAAAGCCACTCCAAAAGACAATTTTCCTTTACCAAATATTGATTTGATAGTGGATAACACTGCAAATCATGAAATGTTTTCTTTTATGGATGGCTATTCGGGTTATAATCAAATTAAGTTAGCACCAAAAGATCAGGCAAAAACTGCTTTTACTACACTTTGAGGCACATACTGTTACACAGTTATGCCGTTTTGTTTGAAAAATACCGGTGCCACATACCAAAGAGCTATGACTACTATCTTTCATGATTAAATTCATGAGCTCTTGGAAGTATATGTGGATGATCTTTTGGTGAAATCAAAAACCTGAGTTACTCACATTGAGTCTTTCCAAAAAGTTTTCGAAAGACTTAGGCTTTACAAAGTGAAACTAAACTCTCAAAAATGTGTATTCGGGGTAGAATCTGGTAAGCTTTTGGGTTTTATGGTGAGCCAAAGGGGCATTGAAGTAGACTCCTCTAAGTGTCGAGCCATCATAGATATACCACCACCATCCAACTTGACCTAAACCCGAAGCCTCCAAGGTCGCCTCCAAGCCATTAGGAGGTTCATTTCAAATTTAGCAACAAGATGCGAACCTTTCAACAAGCTTTTGCGAAAAGGGGTAAAATTTTCGTGGGATGATAAGTGTCAAAAAGCTTTCGAAAGATTGAAAACTTATTTGGTGAATCCTCCAATTTTGAAACCTCCAAATCAAGGAAAACCTTTACTACTTTACATTTCCATACATACGAATGCATTGGGTGCTTTATTAGCTCAATATAAGGATGATAGCCATAAAGAGTATGTCATTTATTATATTTTGAAAACTCTCTTGGTATATGAAAGAAATTATCAAGCCATGGAGAAAATGTGCTTAGCATTAGTATGGGCTTGCCACCAAGTTGGTCGACTCTTTCAAGTCATAATATGGCACTCACCCATTCCATCCACACACGATTTAGAGATTTACCAAAATGACCAAAATCCAAATGATAAGCCTTGGTTTTATGACATTAAAAACTTTTTAGAAAATGGAGGATTTTCTGAATATACTTCTTCAAAAGATCAAGCTTTTATTAGAAAAATTTCAACCCGATATGTAATTTTGAGAGGGGTGCTTTATAAGAAAAGTTTTACGGGCATCTTGTTGCGATGTGTAGACCTTGAAGAGGCTAGGACTATAATGCATGAATTCCATGATGGAGAGTGTGGAGGCCATGTTAATGCAAATATGATGGCCATGAAGATACTTAGGGCCGGGTATTTTTGGTCCACCCTGAGACAAAGATTGCCATGATCATGTTAGGAAATGTCACCAATGTCAAATACATGGGCATATCATTCATACCCCATCGTCCACTTTGCATTCCATCGTAAGCCCATGGCCTTTTGCCATGTGGGCATTTGACATCGTAGGACCCATATCCCCCAATGCATCCAATGGACATAGGTTCATCCTAGCGGCCATTGAATATTTCTCTAAATGGGTTGAAGCTACATCCTTGGCTAATGTCCAAGGACAATATGTAGTGGCATTCATTAAGAGAAATATTTTGGCCCGATTTGGAGTTCCAAGAGACCTAGTGTCCGATCATGGCACCCCATTCAAGAATAAGAAGATGGAAAAGTTGTGTGTTACATATGGCATGACTCAACACTTCTCATCGTCCTACTACCCTCAAGGCAACGGCCAAGCCGAAGCCACAAACAAAACCCTCATAAGCATCATTGAGAAAACCATAAAAAAGGGTAGGACATGACATGAGAAGCTCGACGAAGCCTTATGGGCTTATAGAACTTCCATCCGAACCCCTACAAATGCCACCCCATTCGAGTTGGTCTATGGCACAAATGTCATACTCCCCATTCACACCAAGCTTCATTCATTCCATACATCACTTGCATTAGATATTCCATTAGAAACCCTACAACATACTAGAATGATCGAACTTGACTTATTAGATGAAAATAGGCTCCTTGCTATGAATCATGCACATGCATATAGGCAAAGGGTAGCCCGACACTATGAGAAGCACATGAAGGCTCGCCACTTCAAAGTGGGAGACCTAGTGCTAAAAATCATTCACCACCGAGGCCCACACCCCCTTGGAAAGTGGCGGCCCAAATGGGATGGTCCTTATATTGTGCATGGAACCACCACTAACAACGCTTATTGGTTGATTGATGTTGATTGTAGGAACTTAGTAGACCCTATAAATGCTCAATACTTGAAAAAATATCTTGTATAGGGTCTAACCTTTTCGAAAATGTTTTAAATGGGATCTCCTTTGAACTTCTTGAAGAAGGATCAAGGTGGATCGTGTGACCCTAAACAAGGAAATTAAGGCCTTATGAAAGGTAGAGTTTTCAAAAACCCACGGGCTACATTTCAAAAAATTTCATCTTACAAAATCGAGCCTTATTCAAAATAGCAAAATATTTTCAAGTGGTATATGCTATTTCAAAATAGGGTGATCTTAGATGAATCGAGTAAACCATTGGGATAAGTCTCTCCCCATTTCACTTCTCCTTCCCAAAAAGGAAAATTTGGCAAAATAGAAAAAGAGCATATCCTTCCAAAACAAAAATCGTCTTCAAAAGAAAAGAAAAAGCAAAGCAGAAAAAGAGTTCTTCGATTGAAAAAGAAAATAGGGAAAGCAAAAGAAAAATCCTCCAAAAAGGAAAGGGGAGGCCCTCTGTGAAAGAAGAGAAAAATTGTCAAAAGCTCAAAAAGAGCAAATTTCCCACTTCTTGGTCTTAAACCACGGGACGCTTCAGAAGGGATCGTGGTAATTCTTTCCCTATCCCTATGACTTATCCTAGTAGAGAAAGGTTTTATCTAGGAAAATCCTAAAGTAGGAATAGGATTTATTCATTTGAATCTTATTTCGTTTGAGAATTAGACTTTGTTATGTAAGTGGGAGAGTTTTGCAATGTTTCCTAGTTTTCCTATAAAACCACTACCAAGTAGTAAGTATTATGACTCGAGTAAAGGGAAATACAAGAAGCTAGAAATCCTTGTGATTGAAGCTAAAAGGATCTCCCCTTTTGAAAGCTTTGAAAACCCTGAAACATCGAGCAGCATAAGGGCCATACTCACTTGGGGCAGCCGACCTTCATGAGCCTCCCAAGTTCATTATATGTTAGAGTCTCTAAAAGAATCATCATGTGCATATCACTCATGTCCTTCACACATGCCCATGCATGCATGTCAAACCATTGAGTACATGATCACCATTAGGACCAAGGCCATAGCAGATTAAGTCCCCTTTGGCTCTAAATCCCCTCTTACTTATTCTTAAGGAGTTAGGAACTTGGATGATCCATGCTCTCGAGAAAGATTCAGGAAGAAAAGCAAAAGGGTGTTTTCTTCTTTGACATTATCCAAACACAGTTGGATTAATGCCAAAGAGGGGCATCTGTAAATATTCGAAAATAAAAATATTTTTGAAATATCTCAAAAATATCTCGACTTGGAAGAAAGTTCAAGAACCTGCCTAGCCTGGATGAAGCACACATTACAAAGGATGCCCCGTCGAGATGCGAACTTGTTTGAACTTTTAAAATTTACAAGTTTCAATCAAACCTATGTTTTGAACTAAAACCCATTTGCAAAACTAAGACAAACCCAGCACAAATGCCATCATGTGAAGGAAGGCAAATGCAGCAAATATCTCGACTTGGAAGAAAGTTCAAGTCCCTACCTAGCCCGGATGAAGCACACATTACAAAGGATGCCCCGTCGAGATCTTCAAGTTCAAGCCAAGAACCGAAGAGGAACTCGATTCGGCCAAGTGCACCAAATAGAAAAGGTCTACTTCACCAAAGTCACCCACACGGGATGGAAATGGTTCAAGGACTAGCCATACATGGGAAGTAATTAATCTACTCAAGATCAAGCCAAGACAAGCCAAGCTCACATGGGCCAGCCAAGCCAAGAAGGCTCACCCTATTGGACCAAGTTCATGGCTGATCCAGGCCTAGAAACCAACCCACATGGGGTTGGTCCATTCTATCATGGAGGGGATCACTCAAATGGGTCTCAAACCAAACCAAGGGCTGATCCAATCCGCCCCAAAGAAGGGCCTAGACCAGCCCCTTGGCCTATAAATAGGGCCAAGGGGGGGGGGGGGGCATGAGACCTATCTTGCAAGAGAGAGAGAGAGGCCATTGCAAGGGTGTGTGTTAGTCTAGGTGCTGAAATTTTCTAGCAAAAGGAGGACATCCACTTCCAAGTTTGAGAGAATAAGAGGGTAGGTAGGTGTGTGCTAAGGAGTTTGGGTGAAGAAGAAAGAACCAAAGTGGCCGGAATTCGCTTGTGAATCTCCAGTTTTCTCGTGCCATTCGTGTAAGTGCCTTTTGATTCAATTTTAATGCATCTTCTTCATTCAAATTCAATTAAATGGGGTTGTAATAATGGAGTTTCATCTCCCCCCATGTTGTAATAAGTTAAGATTTACTACAACTTTCATTTGATGGATGAAACATTATGCACACACACACGCCATGTGTTTGATGTTATATTTCTTCCTTCCTATATACTATTGTAAACACCCCAGATTTTCAAAAATAATCACTTGGTTTGGAAATTCATTTTAAAACCATATTCTAAAGTTTTTGAAAACCCAAGAGTTGTACAGGCTCAAAATTTTGGTTTAAACCCCATTCGAATTGAATTTCTCAAGTATGGGCTAAGTCCCAATTTTGTCAAAACCCAAAATTCAACAGGTGAAGCCTGAAGCAAAAGCAACCTCAGAAGCAGGTTCAGAAGCCCAAAGAAAGCACCCTGGCCTGATAAAAACCAGGATCAAAAGGCAAAAGGAAGGCCCAAGCCTGAAGCAGACTACAAGCCCAGAGCACCAAAAATCAAGCCAAGAGCATCCACCCAAGCAACAGAAATCCAAGCCTCAAATGACGAAAATGAACAGAAATGAAGTCCATAAGGGTGAGAAGGAGTTCGAACGACAAAGTTGGGAAAAACCCAGCACAAGACGGAGCGTTGATGAAACCAGAGCCCGTACAAACTGTCCGTCTCGAAAAACGCCAAGAAGGACTGAAGAAAAGAAATTTGGATTGGATTTGGACCAAAATACCCATATCCAAATCCAAATAGTGTTTGGATTGGATCTGGATCCCAAATATCCGAGATCCAAAACCAACTAAATATTTGGGTCGGATCTGGATCCCAAAATATCCGAGATTCGAGATTCAGACCCAAATAGTATTTTGATCGGATCTGGATTGCAAGACCCATATCCAAGACCCACCTCATTTACCTATAAATAGAGGTGAGGGGGTCCCCAAATGGGTTTCACGTGAAATGCTTGGGAGGAGGGAGAGTGAGAGAGAGACCTAGCCATGTGGGCTCAAGGGTGAGGTGGGTTCAAGCCATGTTGGCTAAGTGGGTCTAGACAAGGGCTGCAACCAAGGTGGGCTCGACCAAGGAAGGCTGCAACCAAGGCGTGGATATGGGCTCAACCAAGAATGACTGGCTCCAAGAGGTAGGCCTCCTAACCCCACCCTAAACCTAGCCTAATCACCTAGCCTACCTCCCTAAACCTAACTCCAAACCACCGTAAACCTAGCCTAATCACCTAACCTACCCCACTAAACCCAAACAAGAACCTAAACTTCCCCTAGACACTACCCGGCCCAGCTATGCGCCCTAGCGCTGCCCTGCGCGCCCCTGCCGCGCCAACTGTGCCCTGTCGCGCCCTGCTGCGGCGCCCCCCGCTGAAATCTCCCCAGTGCCTGTCCCACGCCCTGCTGAAGCCCTGGACGCCCTAGGGTATTTACTTTAGTGAAAGTTGTGTGATTTGTCATTTCAATTTCACACGAGAAGCACACAAAAGCACTCGAGCCTTTCAGCTCTATACACTCACACATATTGAGCCTTTTCGCTCTTAGGATACAACATATTTATATATTTTCAAGTTGTGTGAGTTTACTTCACGACAAGTTGCATTTCCCTTTGTGTGGATTTACATTAAGTCGCGTGAGTTGCTTTACATTTTGGGTATTTACATTTGTGAAAGTTGCGTGAGTATCACTTCAATTTTGGGTATTTATATTTGTGAAAGTTGTGTGAGTTGCCCTTTTAATTCGAGCCTAGCTCATCTCTTCTCTCTTTATCTCTCTCTAATTGCAGCAACTCCTACCTATCCTAAACTCTTCCTCTCCCTTCACTCCTTCATTGGGAAGCCTCTCTCTATGTGCAAGATGCTGAAAACATCTCCCCTTAGCCTCTATTTATAGGCGAAGGGGGGGGTCTTGCTAGACCCTTCCATGGGACGAGTTGGACATGGGTCTTTTGGCCCATGTCTTGCTCCACTCAAAGACCATCACATGGATCCTTGTGGTCGCTCTTGATCACGTGATGAACCAGCCCCCATGTGGCCTTAGCCATGAGTTGGTCCTTGGCTTGAGCTAAGCATGAACCCGACTAGGTGCTTCTAAGTGCAATCGTGGGCTTGACTTCAACATTGTGGTATTTTAGTTGATTGAACTCTATTATGGCTTGTCCCATCCTCTCTTAGAGCAACTTTTTATGAGCTTGACTTGGCTCCTAGGGTAAGGTGTCCTAGGGTGTAGTTCTTGTCCTCATTTGGTGCAGCCGAGTCATGGCGAGGTGTAGCCTTAAGGTAGGCTAGGTTGGTTCGAGTCAAATGGGTCCGATCGACCAAGGTGGAATATGTGAGTTAGGCTAATGTGGTTTGGCCAAGGTGAGTGCGATTTAAGGCAATTCGATCTATCCAATGTAGTTTGACCAAAGCTAACTCATGGGTCGTGGTTAGCCAAGGCAAATTGGGTCTAGGCTTGGTCAATCGACATAGGTTCAGTCAACTAGGTTCGAGACTTTTCTCTTGGATTAGTCTTTGATATTGCTTTTGATGGAGCCGTGCCCTGATTCGTGACTTGGATCTTCTCCTCGTCTATATGAATTGAAGTCTTGCTTGATGCTTGCTTTAACTGTAGCCTTGGTACTCGCTGATTCTTCGGAGAGATGATTACACTTTATCCATGTTTGACTTGGTTTTCATTTAATTCCTCAACTTTAATTTGAAAACATTTAATTTTGAAATCTCCGTTTTAAGGATTTCGTGAAATTCACTATTTTCCTTTAAATCAGGGATTTAAAGCAAGTTAATTTTCGAAATTGAGATTGTGCTTTAATAAAATTTATTTAGGGTGTTTACAATAGTAATCATCAACATGTACAAAAGATGTGTGTGGCAGAAATGAAGATGTTGAGATGGATGAGTAGTCATACAAGAAAAGACCGTATATATAATGAGGTTATTAGAAACAAATTAAGAGTGACACCAATAGAGGATAAAATGAGAGAATATCATTTAAGATGGTTTAGACATATAAAAAGAATATCAAAAGAAGAATCTTTAAGAAGGTATGAAAAACTAAATTTGAAAAGTATTAAAAGAGTTAGAAGATGATTACAAAAGTGTTGGAAAGAAACAATAAATAATGATCTAGCTTATTATAAGGTAGCTGCTAATATGACACATGAAAGGGCTATGTGGAAACAAAGAATCGATGTACCTTATCCGGTTTAGTAGTTGTTGTTATATATATATATATATATATATATATATATATATATAGAGGGTTATGTGGAAACAAAGAATCGATGTACCTTATCGGGTTTAGTAGTTGTTGTTATATATATATATATATATATATATATATATATATATATATATATATATATATATATATATAAAAATGTGGGTCGAACCGAGCCGAGCACTTATTGTGTATCAATTCTCATTAAAAAAAACTGTAAAAACAAAAGCGTTTCTCCACAAAACCTTCACCAGAGGCAGAGTACTCACCCCAACTTTCTCTTTCTACTACAACTGTGAGACCGTTCTCTGATGGAATCCACGCCGTCGAAGCTTTACTCAGGTTGGTTTCTTAATTTTTCTCCCTTGTGCGCATTATTCATGATTTTTTCTCTGTGGCAGACGATGTTAGTCTGGTTATGGTTTTGCTCGACACAAACCCTTACTTCTGGAGCTCCATCACAACCTCTGCCGACGCTGCTAGAAACCCTCCCCCGACTACCACCAGCAACCCCGGCTTCTCCTTGTTCTTGAGCCATGTACGCCAAAATCCTTTGCATCAAATTGTCATTTGTTTTTTGGGTTTTCTGATTGATTCAACTGGTGGTGTGTGTGTGTTTGTTGGTGTGTTAGGTTCTTCCTTTTCTGAACTCAATATTGCTTCTCAACCAACTCAACCAAGTTGTCGTCATTGCTACCGGTGTCAATTCATGCGACTACATATTCGATTCGTCAGCTCCATATGTTGAGGTAAAGAGCAATGCAGGTTCCCTCCCACTTCATTCGTCTTTGATCCTGCAGAAACTTGAGGATTTCGTCGAGGAGGATAAGCGGTTGGCAAAGAGCGAGGCCGTGGCCTCTAGCAAAATCCATTCTCTTGTCTCGGGTTCATTGTCCTTGGCTCTCTGCTGTATCCTGTTTCCAAAGTGAATTGTGGTTCTTGGGATAGTTATGAAATTGCTGATGTTTTAATTTGTGTGTTCTTACAACTGGTTTAGATATCCAGAGACTCTTTCGTTCGGGGCCAATTCATCCGCATCCAAGGGTAAGGATGTTTCCCTAGCTGATAGGATTGAAAAATGTAATCTGTCTTGATTTTGATCAGGTTTTGGTTTATGATCGAAGAAATTTGGTACTACGGACATTGTTAGCAATTGCATTCATGTTATTTCGGAAGAGAACTACAAAGTAGAATTCCTCAAGGAAAAAACCAACTAGTCTTTCATCGTAATAAGCTTGGTTATGAGTTCTTTTATCCAATTCGCCTCTAGAGATTGGTATTGTGTATGAGATAGCACAGGTGAACAGAGATTGGTATTCTAGAGCTTGTTTTTGAGTTCTTTAATCCATTATCCTTGATGTTTTGGTTTTATAGCTAAGAAAGCTTGTCGATACATCCCTCCTCCAGAAGCATATATTTAGTCAGGAATGGCATTGTACATAATACATCCTCCAAACGTGTCCTACATTTTTGTTGGTTATGTGGGTTGATTTGATGATATGCTAAGGTCCGAAAGCAAATCAATACGTTCAGTGTTTTTGGAGCGCATGAATCATGTAAACATGCCAATGTTACTGGTTTTATTCTTCTTACTGTTACCCATTTGCTATTGACTTACATGGTTACATTTTCTGACCAATAAACTTTAAGCAGAACCATTGTTTTTGCCCATCCTTGGTTCCTAAGTTTAGGTGAGATTTGTTTTTGCCGTTTGCTGACATATACTGCAGATTTTATGTTTTCAGGCCTCTCCTGACGGACCTGAACAGTATGTTCTTGCACCTTACTCTGCACCTTCCATTCTTATATTTCATTTTTCATTCTAATCTGATGATTTGACAGATATGTTGCGGTTATGAATGCAATTTTCTCGGCGCAACGCTCAATGGTACGTATTTCCTAATAATCATTTGATGTTGCAATATATCATATGGATGAGTAGCAATAGCGTGGACTTGCAGATGTCAAGAGAAATGATTCTATGCATATCATACATTATCTGGAACCTCATAGTTGATATTTTTTGCAGTAGCCTTCATTTGTATGGCTGTGATTGCCTGTGCCTTCTACTGGTTCAGTAATTGGTTTACTATTGGAGGATGTGCTCATTTCATTGCACACTGTTTTGGATTCCCATGGATTTTGGTTGTCCTATGCATCACATTCTTTTTGGGTTAATTTTTTTATGGGGCCTGATGCCCTGCCCAGTGCTGGTTCTCAATCCTGTTATCATGCAGGATGCAAACACTTCCCCATGGTTGGGAATTGTTCGCTCGTGTTAGTAAAAGTTAAAGTTCATGGAAATTTCTAGGCGAGGATTTTTTTGTTGTCTATACATAGTACTTTTCAGGACACCAGACTTTTTCAAATATACGAAAAATTACAAAAAATGAATAAAATAGAACATTTAGTACTATTTATCTTATGAAGTAATTAAAAGAGAAATGTTAAAAGGTCAATAAAAAGGAAGGATGCATGATACCAAAACTGAGAAAGAACAAAAGTAAAACGCATCACCATGTGATTCATGATGCCTATGTTGTGTCAGTATATCCAAAATGTTTTCCTTTTTCTTGGCTAACCTTTTAAAAGCATGAATATCACAACATTTTGAAACATGCGCAATATCAGTGGCCATGGTTAACAACAAACTAGGTGGGCCCACTCTGTACACTTGGAAGATCTAAAGGAGATATATGAGGAACACACAGGAGAACCTAGAAACCAAATTAATGTCCAAGACCATTGAGCTGATTGACAGTACTTATGGTACTTATACGGTTATACCTCATTGCCTCAGTATTTTTGGCTCAACTTACTTCGTTGCTTCTTATTCAACTGTCGTTGGTTATCAAATCCATTGTTGATTATATAAGTGAATGAAACTAACGGTAAAATTAGAATGGAGTCTTAACGTTCTATATCACCAACTTGCCAGGTACCTATAGATTCTTGTGTTTTGGGTAGTCTGCATTCTGCCTTTCTGCAGCAGGTAATGTGGCTTGTTCTCTCTTGGATTTAATGGAAACTGACTTCCCTTTTATTGCTTGGTAGAAACTCATGCTTATAATTATAAGTTGTCATGTTTTAGGTTTTATGCCATCTCATATGAGAAAGCGTCAGCACAATTTTGTTATAAGCTGTTATTCTCATGCCTAAGAACTAGCTTCTGCACACTGCTAGGCTTAGAGATTTTCTTTTGTTTATAGTGGTTAAAACATAAGTCTGAATTGCAGGCATCATTTATGACGGGAGGGGTTTATCTGAAGCCACAGCTTGGTGGGCTATTTCAGTACCTTGTGGTATGTAGATGAGATTATTGTATAGACTGTGCAATATAAAAAACCATCTTTAGTGTGCAAGTTTTTGAGTATGAAAATCAGCATTATCATGTTCAGACCTTAGCAGCCATGAGTTTGAATGTTCTTTTCTATCTCATCCCCATTGGATAATAATTACTATTATTTATTTGTTGTTTGTTTTACATTCTTGTTCTTAAATCATTTATGTAGTATATCTGTCTGGTACCTAATGTGTGATTCTAGATTTACATATTATTAGCAAAAGAGTGCTTACATGCATGGGCATCCATGTCTGTTAGGTCAGTATATCTTCACTGCTCTAAGTAGACATGTCTAACGACCGGTTTCGGTTTACCAGAAACCGTAACCAAATCATCCCCTAGACAGTTTCGGTTTTGGGTCGGGTTCCGGTTTCAAGTCCGGTTTTGGGGTGGTTATGGGCCAAATTCTAGGGCAGTTTCGGGTCTGGTTCTGTTTTTTTAGGTAATATATACTTATACAGTATAATAGTACAAGTATTACATACATATATTATATTAAAAAAGCTATAATTATATACATGTATAATCTTATAACTTATAAGTATTACATACATGATATATTACATTATAAAATATGTGTAATAATGTACATATAGATGTAACTTAAGTATATATGTAATATATTATGTAAGTATTACAAATATTATATATAAGATAATAAGACATTAAACCTAAGTTATCAATAGCATGTATAACATCTACTATAGCGAATTAGTGGCTCATGGACAACTATAACAGTGGATTGTTAATGAATGACCTGTTTCGGCACTAATCACATCATTAACAACAATGTTGTTCGATGCGTATCGTATCGTGTATTGTTTTGGTCCATGATACAGGCATATCATATCGTATCGTATTGTATCATAACGTATCATACTTTAATATTAAAAAATAGTAATTTTTTTTTAAAAAATTAGAAAAAGGAAAAATATGATAATTATAAAGAATTCATATAATGCAAAGTTTAGTACATATTCATCATTCACCAATACCATTGAACAATTGAAAAAAAATCACATTTTGAAGCAAAAAATGAAATACATTTACATATTGTAATAAGGATCATCAACTAAATAATCTATCTTCTCCTTGTTTAAGATTCTCACCACCTTCTGTCTCAAAATCAAAATCTTCACCTCCGTGATAATGCTGTTGCGCTTCTTCTAAATTAATCCATGCAATATCTTTTTCAGTTAGGAGGTCATTTTCTTTGTTATCTTCCATAATCCAATCTACTAATATATCAAAATTCTCTAAACTTATTGGATTAAATTGGCTTTCTTTTCTATTTACCTTTTTTAATTGCCTACAAGAAAGAAAAATAAGTAATTAGTAAATAACATTAACAATTAAAGTCAAACAATATATTGAATTTAATCTTTAAGTATTAACTAATGCAAGATTACCTTTGGCGAAGCCGCATATTACAACGGATGAAAACTAAGTCATTGAGTCGCTTATGTTCCAACTTGTGCTTTTTTGTATGGATGTGTTCAAAGACACTTCAATTCCTTTCATAATCCGTTGTACTACAGGTTTGGCTTATAACTCTTACAACAAAATCTCTAAGGTTTGGGCAGTCACTTCTAAACCTATTCCACCAAACATTTGTAGAAAAAGGCAAACATTAGTGACTTAATCCACAATAATATAAGGTTTAAGAAACTTAAATACGAAGATAAACAATTTACCTAGGCGCATATTAGTGCGATTGCGAATTGCTATATGCAAACCCATTAAGTGAAGAGCATTATCATAGATCTCTATCTCTTGATGTATAACATTTGCTCTACTCTCATTAGGGACAAATATGTCTATACAATCAATGATGCCTCGATTAACCTCATTGTCCTTTTTGAAGCTTGCTGAGTACTTGAATGCTGAGTTTAAATAATATGCTGCATGAATAGGCTGATGCAATTGTTTGTTCCATCTATTATCTATAATTTTCCACACGGGCACATAATCCATCTTTTTTCCATTAAAATTATTTCTAATGGCTTCTTTTGCTGAATCCATGGCTTCATAAAGGTAACCCATAGATGATTTCTCCTTGCTATCATCGAATCTCAAAACCTTCATTAAAGGACATGTAATCTTCAACAATCTAACACATGCATTCCAAAATGTACTCTTGAAGATTGTTTCTGAAATCTCATTCAACTTTTTATTTCTTCTATTTTGAGACAACTCTACAAATTGTTGTCACTCATCTGAGGAGAACATTCTCTTTAATGCTTGCTTCTATCTCACAATACTCTTTATAAATAAGAAATTAGTTGCAAACCGAGTTGCAGCTGTACGAAGAAGCTCTGCATCATATGTATATCTCCTCATGATACACAATACAAAGGCATGGTTGTAGATAAATTTGGTGATATCTTGGCAACACTCCGTTGTTGCCTTTATCTCATCTATTTCACTAATATTCTCAAGGATGAGATCTAAACAATGGGCTATGCATGGTGTCCAATAGAAAGTCCCATAAGTATCTACTAATTCCTTTTCAGTTACTTTATAGTTAACTGCATTATCTGTAATGAATTGGACTACATTCTCTAGCTGAACCTCGCATATCACCTTATCAAACTCTTGCCTTAGAATCTCTCTCCTCTAATATGTTTAGAGATCTCAAAAACATAAGTCCTTTAAGACAGTAAACAAGAAAGTTTAATAAGGTCCTTTCTCGTCTATTTGTCCATCCATCTGCCATGATAGTGCACCCTGTCTCCTTCCATGATTCTCTCAAATTCGAACAATATTCTTACACTTCAATGACGGTCTTATCTAATAATTTTCTTCTCAACTTCTAATAAGAGGACATCTTGTATCCTGGACTAATATTAGCAATTGCATTTGTCATTGTTTGAAAATAAAATTTTTTGTTACATTAAATGGAATCATCATAAAACCATCTGCCCACTACAAGGTCTGCCTGATCATGCAGTTGTTCTAAAACCATAGCAGCACGAATTCCAGGTTGAGCACCATGTGTAGTGCTAGGAGGAAAAAATGAATGTATGCTAGAAGCAACACTTCCTCTACTCTTTCCTGAGCTTCTTCTTCTACCACTTTCATGTACGAAATCTTCAACAACACTCTTTCCCCTCTTTGGTGGTCAAGAACTACTACTACCAATCTCTGTTCTAGCATTTGAAGGAATACTATCAGTCAATCCAATAGCATCATCATCATCTTTCTTAAATATCCCTAAATCATCATTTTGTTGTCTACTTTCATGTATGCTCTCAATCATCTAAAGACATTGTCATTTAATGCCTTCTAGCAAACTTCTAACTCTGCTTGTATAAGGAGCTTCTTTTCTAGTCCCTGTAAAGTGGTGTTTCAATCGTGAAATTTCATCACTAACCACCTTCTCACAAAACAAATATCTTATCTTTAATTTGGAACTCTTAACTGTTGTACTCCACTACCATGCCGGATCATGAGACTGAGATTGAGAGTCTCAAACACCCCTTCTCGCCATCTCAATCGAGCACTTCAATTCAATAAAAAACCTGAAAATAAAAGCACTTCATAAATCCCCAATCTTTACATAATACTTAAATAGAGTGTATCCCCGTTCATGAATGCAATACAAATCATATCCACACACTTAATAACTTCATATTTTGTCATTCAAAAAATGAAAAACGTAAATAACACAAAAAAACAACAAATACAAAGATTTTTTTTTTTAAATACTCAAAATATATCACAATCCGAGTTAAGAGGCTTGCACGGACACCGTAGAGTACTTTTTTGGGAGCCTTGAACACCAAGGAGGGGGAGAACCACCGAAAGAATGCTTGAGCAACCATGAACAAAGCTCAGAAAAGGGTTCTTGGGCGTACTCATGATACGATATGATAGGTTATATTGCACCGTATCGTACGATACGGCTAATACTGGTTAACAATGCCAGTCCACTATATCCAAATTAACGTACAAGCATATAGGATCGGGTCAATCCAATATCCATTGGATCGACGTGACCTAAATCAAATAAAAACCTTAGTTCTCTGTCTCTCTCTGTCTCATACATCTCCCTCTCTCTCCTGCATGCTTTCCACCAATAACGACCACCAGGTCTCTCTCTCTTTCTCTCAACAAGCAACAACTAGCATTCCTTGCTATCTGCGACTCTCTCTGGTCCCCTTTTTGCCAGCGGCTCTCTCTCACGCGGTCTCACCCCCTTCTCTTTTTGTTAATGTTATCTAGCTTTTAGTGTGTAATCTCTTTTGTCTTGTTAATCTAACCATGTATAATCTTATCATCTAGGAACTTAGGCAATTACCATTAGTTCTTAATTTCTCAGTCTCTTAATTTATTTATTTCACTTTTTTATTATAGTGAGTATGAAATCATCAGCTAGTGCAACTACAAGTTTACCAATTCAATATTTATATGCCTTATGAATTGTATTGTTTGTCTTCTTAGAATTTGTTTATTTAGTTTGATTCATATTTATGTATTTCTTGATATTTCTTAGAAATTAGAAAATCTATTATATATATATATATTTTTTTTAATCATAAATAAAAGTGTATCACTAAATCCGTTATATCCCTATTACTGCTATATTAGGGTCGACCATTAACAACATGCTAACTACTATTGATAACATAACATTAAACTTAAGTTTAACATTATAAATTACTATCATACATGATATAATATATAACAACTAAGCCTTTTTCCATACCAGATGGGGTCACCTATATGAATTCTTTGTTTCCATAAAGCCTTATCATAATTTGTAGAATCTATAGTATATAAGTCTAACAAAGTTTTATACTGGTTGTTAGAAGCCTAACGCAACCCTCTTCCTTTATCCGAGCTTAGGACCAACCATGCAAGGGTGATCCCTTACGTGTGTGGAGTTATACATGATATAATATGTGTATGAAAAATAAAACAAATAATAGCGGAGTTATACATGATATAATATGTGTATGAAAAATAAAACAAATAAAAGGCTTGATATTTTTGAATTACGCCTCCGATGTATTCTTTTGGGTGGAGAAGATTCAAAGCTCGCGTAATTGTCTTACCTTTTACCATGAACTTTTATCTTAAGTGATTGGACTTTGAACTTAATTATCATTATCATTCCATGCATGCATTACATCACTGTTAGTAGGACTACTAGTTCTTCTTTCAGGAGTATAGTCTTTGGTGTATATGTCAACTGTTACTTCATCATATTCTTGTGTTTGATGTCTTAATCTTGTTCTCAAAGGTTTAGTTATACTCTCTTAAATAAATTAATGTGTATAAACTCTGTTAATAAGTCTATATAGGGCATAGTTACAGACATCACTTCATTAATCGAATTCCAATAATTTCATTAGTCGAATTCCACCAGTATCTACCGTCCTTTGAAAATTTTATTGATCTTTTACTTTTTCTTACAAAAATCTACCCATTCATTTCTAATATTAGGATGACTCCATAAAAAATTAAGGGCATCTCTAATAGGTTGTATTTAAGGTCATATAGTCTTCAAACCATCTTATACACAAAAGTACATGACAAGTACAATGAACATTAAAAAGTTTACATAGGTTGACATATCCTTTATAACTCAAAAATAACACAAACATTTATCAGCTCGGCTACATGGATTCTTTGTTTCTATAGAGCCAATTGTATGCCATGCTAATAATTAACTCAAAATCAACTAGATCATTTTTTATTATTAATTTTCAACACTTTTATAGTCTTTCTCTAAATCTCTTGTTCTTTTGACATTTTTACCATCTAGTTTCTCACATCTTACCAAAACTTCTTTTGGTTGTCTTTTCCCAAACCATCTTAAACAATTTTTCTCATTTTATCATCTATTGGTGTCATTCTTAATTTGTTTATAATAACCTATTACATATGGTCTTTCTTTGTGCAACCACTTGTCCATTTCAGCATCTTCATTTTTGTCATGGATGTCTTTAGTATATGTTGAAGATTACCTGTCTACCCAAAACCTATAACATAACGGGTCTAATTATTACTCTATAATATTTACCTTTCGACTTGAATAAAATCTTCTTGTCATGTGACATAGAAGACCTAATGCATCTCTCTATTTTAACCAACTTGCATTAATTTTATGTGTAACATCTCTATCAATTTATCTATCGCAATGAAAAACTAACCCTAAGTATTTGATTACCTTTTGTCACATGAAAATAATCAAATGATAAAACCTGCATTCCATATATTTTGTCTTTTTCCTTTTTATATTGTATCACTTACTTGACGATCAAGCTTTCTTTTGTGCCAATACGCCTTCCTTAGATTCACGTAACACATCTTTTTTCACTTTCTTAATATGTTTAGCCATATTGTTTTCCGTATTAGAAAGTGTACCTGCATAATTGCAAACATCTTCTTGAAGAAATTTGTGTTTAAATATATCTTCTTTTTCATTTTTGATGTTCCACCATTTAATCTGAGTAGCTATATGTACTTTTTGCTTTTATGTCTACTTTTTACGAGTAAATCTATAACTAAAAGTCAATGTTGATAGTTAATTGTGTGACTTGTCAAAACAACAAAGTTGAAGAAAACATTTTTTAATAACTCTCATGTTTTGAGTGAATAGTGTAAACACCCAAAATATTTTTGAAATATAGCCTACGGCCTGATTGAGAATTTCCAAAACCATGAGCTTGTTTTTAAAAGTCCCGATTTTTAATGTAGTTTGAAAATTTTCATAAAAAGGTAAAAGGGATCTTAAATGATTGAAAATTTAAAACAAAAAGGATTTTCATAGATTTTGAAAACAAGTTTTGAAAAGGAAGGGCTAAGGAAGTGAAGCACGAATCAAATGAGGATGAGTTCACAAAAGCAATGCCAAAGATTCGGGACAAAGGCCAAAATACCTTGAAGTGGAAGCAAGCACCCGTTTAGCCCAAGTTGGCTAGGCAAGCAAGGCCCAAGATCAAGCACGGCCAACCAGGTCTCTTGCATCAAAGGTTACATCAAGTTGCACAAGGCATAGCCGGACTACACCAAAGGACGGATCAATCCAAGCCATGCCTAGTTGGGACGACACCCAACCCATGCATGTGAAGGACGACACCTTAGCCGATTGTGGCTTATTTGGCCCATTAAGCATACCTAGTCGGATCGTGCCACATAAGGCTAGGGACTACACCTTGGCCGTTTGGACTCACTTGCCTCAATAAACTCAACCGACCTCTTGATCAAACCCACCTTGACCAAACCATGACCCAAAACCCCTTTGTCAACTTGATTGAGCCATCTCGGTTTGCTTGACCAAACCTTGACCGAGCTCCAACCATTTTGGCCAAAACGTGACCTATTGACTAATGTAGACCTAATCTACCTTGGCCGAACCACATGGGACATGCTTAACCCAATCACCAAGCTTACCTTGGCTGGACCGAAATGGGATCCATCAAAGGCAGCCCCCAAAGGAGAACCCAATCGGTCACATCGGACCGCACTAAGCCTAGCTAAGGAACTCACTCAGTCATGCTAGCTCGAGCCAAGGACCGCACCCACTCGAGTCAAGGGTTGCATATGCTGGACTCCCCTTGACAAAGGGGACCACAAGACCCATTGAGGCCATGTGCAACCATGCCTCTTTGGATTGGAGCCAAGAAGGAACCATTCCGACCCATATCAAAGAAGGGTCTAGCAGCTCCTCCCACCTTGGCCTATAAATAGAGGTCATTGGAGGGATATTCAAGAGCTTTGCAAGAGGAGCTTAGGGTCTAGGAGAGAGAGTAGGTGCTGCAAAGAGAGAGAGAAAAGAGAGAAAGAGAGAGAGAGAAGAAGACAAGAAGGGAACGTCCCCTTCCTTGGAGTCGTGAGTGTGTTTTTTTCTTCTTTTGCTGATCTTAATTCTTTTTTCCTCTTATTAAATTTGAAAGAGGTTGTATTAATGGATCTTTAGTCTTTCCCCATGTTGTAATAGAGTAGAAATGCTACCCGTTTCATTTCATTTACGTTTATGCATTCTACTTGTTCGATTTCATGTTTCTCTACCTCTCTAATTCTATACACTCTTATATCTCCTAATCCCCTCTATGCTTAAGCTAAATATGTATTTACATTCATTTCCCTTTAGTCATTTACTTTAATTTAGTTGTGGATTGCTTTTAATTTCGGATGAATGCATGCACCAATGTACGTATGTTTTAAAAACCGAAACTTTGTTTTCTAGCATCTTGCACATGTCTGTTATTGCATTTTTAATTTCTGAACCGCTATCCGAATGATCTTAAATTTGGAACACCGAATCTACAAACACAAGCCCACTAGTAATAAAATTTTTAAGAATTTTAGGGCCTTGTAGCATCGTGAATAAAACAGAGAAAGATCGGCCAAATTTAGAGTCAGTTCTGCATAATTTGTTTTTCCTGCAACGAAGGTTGGGTAATCTTCCCATAACTTTGTTTGCAGTGAGATAAATTTGATGAAACTAGTCTCATTGGAAAGTTGATATCCACAGCTTTCCAGCAAGACTAAATTCATAGAAATTAGAGCTCTGTGCACCGAGATACAGAGGTTTCTTTAGACCTCTGTGTTTCTGTAACAGAACGTTCTAAAACACCTGAGCAGTAGTCTTTTTCGGGTTTAATTTTGCAAATCCACATCACAAAAACACAAAATAAAAATAGTCTTAGAATCTCCACATTTTGCTCTGTATGTTGATAATTTTTCATGAATTTTGGAGATCTCAAAAAAAAATCAGAAATAAGCTTTGAAAACAGAAGCAATTTTTGTTTTTTAGAACTTGAATTTTTTTTATTCTCTAGACCAAGTGCACGAATTGCTTTGATTAAAATTGTCTTCCAAAGTGAATTTTGGAAACATACACCCAATACAAATTAATCCTCAAAGTGTTTATGCGGACCCTTGAGCATCAGTTCAAGAAGGCCTAAGACGAAAAGATCCCGCTTAGTCACAATCACCCTATGAAGTCAGATTTATAATTTTGCTAAGTTTTAGTGAAACTAGCTGCCACGCTTCACAATAACGAAGTTACGGAAATTATTTTTGTTTCTTCTCAAACCCTTTTTCATGCTATTTCCTTGCTCCCAGATACCTTTTTTATCCTTGTTGATTTCGTGGTTTATTCACAAGATTTTAAGTGTTTCACCCAATCCAACTCTCCATTTCCAGAGCTTTGTCAAATCCATGGTATATCCCTTTCTTTTTCCATCCTACTCTCTTTTTTACTTGAAAAATTTGGGGTTTTTACATATTTTGTGATTGTTAACCACTAAAAAGCCTTTTTATTGTTGTTGATTATCCATTCTTGTCTTAATGACTTCCGATCGAGTCGATCCGACATAAAAATATTGCACCCCTGTGTATAAAGGTAACAGGCTTCTGAACAAGTGTATGTTTTGCAATGCATTAAAGCATGGTGATATTTCTCGTATGAAACACTATATTTCAGAAGCAAAAAGGATGCTAGTGCTTCCTCGAGTCTCGAAGTAGTGAAGGACGAGATTATGGAGGTATTTGAGGCTTCAAAGGAGAAGAAGAGATTAAGTGCGAGAGAGGATAAAAATAGGTGGTTGGGATATGTCTCAACCATTTGAAGATGCTTTTGAAGGGATGTATGGTGATGAATTTCATGGTATAACTGATATGAAAGAAGAGATGGCTGAAGAGGGGAGAAGGCGAAAAAAAGGAAAAAATGTAGGTTTTGGTGGTAGTAGCAATGTAGTTGGCTCTTGTTCCATTGTAATAGCTCATACTCGCCCGATATCTATGAAGGGTACTAGAGGAGGAGCTAAAGTCGGAGGTGGTGGGATCTTTTATTTTTCCTCCACGTACGACTCTTGGAGCTCAGTTAGGCATTAGATCAGTTATGGCTTCAAAAAAGATAATTGAGAAAGTAGATTTGAAGTGTGATAAATTTTTGTATGAAAATTACTTCTCTTTCAATATTGCAAACTCATTTTCTTTTCAAAGTATGGCAAATGCTATTGTCAATGTGGGATCGGGTTATAGAGTCCCTACTTATCATGCTTTAAGGGGCACATTATTGCAGAAATGAGTTGATATTGTTAATGCATGGAGTTCTGAATTTAGGGAGTCGTTGAAGAATACGAGATGTTCTATTATGACTGATAGTTGGATAGATAGTAAGCATAGGTCTTTGGTGAACTTCCTAGTCTATTATCTCAAAGGGGTACTATTTTTGAAATCATATGACTTATCCCATATTGATAAAACTGCAAATAATTTATTTCTTATTTTCAAGAAAGTTTTTGAGGAAGTAGGTGTTTTAAATATTGTTAAATTCATTACTGATAATACTGTAAATTTTAGACCAGTTGGTAAGATGCTTGAGGCAAACCTTTCATCCTTAGTATGAACTCTATGTAATGCATATTGTATAGACTTAATGCTTGAAGATTTGAGTGTAATGGATAATGTTAGTCGTATCGTACGATACGGTGCGATACGTATTGTTACAATACGATAACCTTCATTTTTGCGGGTTTCTGTGGTTTTTTCAAGCGTTTTAAGGCATCTTTCGGTAGTTCTCTCCCTCCTTGGTGTTAAAGGCTCTCCAAAAAGTTTTCTACGGTGTCTGTGCAAGCCTTCTAAATCGGATTGTGGTATATTTTGAGTATTTTTTTGAATTTTTTTATTTGTATTTATTATTTTTTTGGTGTTATTTGTATTTTTCTTTTTTTAAATGACAAAATATGAAGTTATTAAGTGTGTGAATATGATTTTTATTGCATTTATGAAGTGGTAGACACTCTATTTGAGTGTTATGTGATGATTGGGGATTTATGAAGTATTTTTATTTTCAAGTTTTTGATTGAATTGAAGTGCCCAATTGAGATGGCAGGAAGGGGTGTTAGAGACTCCCAATCTCGGTCTGATGATGCGGAATGATAGTGGGGTACAATAATTTAGGGTTCCAGATTAAAGATGTTTGTTTTGTGAGATATACATATGATGATTAAAGATGAAGATTGTTTAGTTGATGATCCTGATTACAATATGTAAATGTAAATGTATTTCATTTTTTGCTTTAAAATATGTAATTTTTTTTAATTGTTCAAGAATGATCAATATGCAATAAACTTTGCATTATATGAATTCTTCGCAATTATCAAAATTTTCCTATTTTTTTTTTATTTTTTTGGATTTTTTTTACTATTTTTTTAATATTAAAGTAAGATACGATACAATACACTACGATATGCCCGTATCGTGGATTAAAATGTACACGATACGATACACGTCGAACAACACTAGTAATGGATAAAATAAACGAAACTATAGATACGTGCAAAAATGTTTCAAAGTTTATTTATAATCATTCTTTTGTATTGCATTTGATGCGAATCCATAGGTTTGGAAGGAAATTGATTAGACATTCATTGACAACATTTGATACGAATGTCATTACTATGCAAAGTCTTGTCATATAAGAAAATGCATTGAAAAAAGTGTTTGCATTTTATGAATGTGACTCTATTAGTTGGTCTAGAAAGCGGGAGGGAATTGTTGTGGTAGATGTTTTCAATACCGATTTTTGGAAAAATTGCAGTAATTTTTTTAGGATTACTGTACCTTTAGTTAAGGTAATGAGGATGTTGGACATCGAAGATAGTCATGTTATGCCATATATATATATATATAATGCTATGGATAAGTTCAAATTTTAAATACAAGCAAACCTTGTCCGTAAGTGGTTACTTCTAAAGAAGGTTTGGAAGATAATTGATGTACATTGGAACCGTAAAATGCATCATGATTTGCATGCTGCTCCATATTTCCTTAACCCTTCTATTTGATTTTCTCCCAACTTTGTGGAGGACGAAGAAGTAAAAAATATATATTGAATTGGCGTTGTTGAAGATTTATCTACTCATTGATGAAGATTTTGGAAGGCCAATTGCAATCCAACTCAGCTCCCAAATGTGATTAGGTATTATGTATTTTTATTGATATTCATTTAAGTTATCAATTGATTGACTTTGAGTGTTTCTTTTAATCATTATCGTGTTTTATTTTAGATGAATGGTGGGCTCGCTTTGGTGTAAATACACTGAACTTGGTAAAGTTTTGCTCAACGTATATTGAGTCAAACATGCAATTCGAGTGGGTGCGAGAGAAATTAGAGCTTTTTTGAATACATTCATACGAAAAAGCGAAACAGACTGGAGCATGCTCGACTGTGTGATTTGGTATATGTTGCCTACAACATGAAGTTAAGATAAAGGTAATAATTTTAAAATCTATATTGTTTTTTGCTGTGTAGTTCTTTCATAATCTTATTAATAATGAATGATTGATGTGATTATATTGTATTTGATATTTTTTATAATTTGAATATTTTTTTTACATACAAATGCAAAACAATGCAAAAGGGGCAAGGAAGGTGTCATATGACCCATTGAACTATGAAAATATTGATATTCTTGATGATTGGGTTGAAGAGGAGGAACCTCTTATCAATTTAGATTATGAAAACTGGAGGACATTGGAAGCCGAAGTCGAACTTCGAGTTGGAAATGATGATAAAAATGAAGGTGTTGGATGAGCAAATCCAATTGTAGAGGAGGAAGAGGGAGGAGATGATGACCGTGGTGATCTTGACTATGTTGATGCTTTTATTGATTATGATCCACTAACTTTTAATTGTAACTTTGTAACATTCTGGTCTTGAATTTCTTGATGATTGTAAGTTGTAACTTTGTTGTTTATTAAATATTCAATATGAGATGTTTTGTTATGGTACGGATGCTTGTTCATTATGAGATGTTTTGTTATGGTATGAATGCTTCTCTATTGTGTTATATATGTTTTGTTTATTAATTTAATTTTTATATTTTTAATATTTTTTTTTGTTTTATAAAAAATTAAAAATTTATACCGTATTGTATCATACCATACGATACAAGAATATCGGTGCCTAGTGCGATACGGGCACCGATACGGTTTTTACAACATTGATCTTCCTAAACTTTTTTAAGAAAACCCTACTAAACAGTCAAGAAAAGCCTTTTAGACGGTTGCTCCACCTGATTGACCGCCAACTAATAAGCACATACCATGCGCCACCCACTTATTTTTTTTTTGAAAAAATAAACGGCAGGTGATTAGTGATGTTGATCACCTGTCGAATACATGGGCACTACACTCTTGGTTAAAGGCGGGTGGGGTTTGCTTGGCTGTCAGGCTGACAACAGGTTAATTAGGCAGACCTAAGTGGAAACCATGTGGTGCCCTTTTTTTTTTAAAAATTTTACTGCCTGTTATGGGTTTGAATCGGTGGGCCGTAAGCGAGTTCAAACCATCGGTGTTCACACTGATTTCAGGCCGGTTTCCAGAACCAAGAAACTGTAACCGAACTGGGAGGTTTCTGGTTTGGTTCTACATAGTTTGCGGCTCGATTCTTTTCCGGCAGGCCATCAGTTTTGGGTCGGAACCAGTAAGTCATAAGTGAGTCTGAATCCTCATATCCAAAACCGGAACCAAACTGCCAGTGTTCACACCAATTACATGTCGGTTTTCGGAACCAATAAACCGTAACCGAATCGAAGGTCTCCGGTTCCGGTTCAAACCACCGAGCCCGGTTCTAAACTGGCCATGTGTAGTTCTAACTTCTAAGCACATAATTCGGTCTTGCTATTAAAAGCTTGAGTTGTTTTACCTTCCACGTCTACTCCCTTTTAGTACACCTGACATTTTTGTGGCCTTGGACTTGTGCTAATACAGAATTTTCTCATACTCTTTCTTTTCTTTCTGGCCACTCTTTCTAATTGTTCATATGGTTGAAACAGTGAAATGTTCTGCCACTTAAACTCTTCCCGCTGCGTTTGTTTAATTTAATTTCATTCCATCTCAGCAGTCACGCAGCGCAACAGGCATGCAGTTTTCCTCAATATCCAATCCCTTAAGATCAATATCTATAATCTTTCATGGAATGCCAGTTTAAATAAATAAACTTTTCCCTTTGATAATTATTTGGAGGTATGCACACAGTAAATGACTCTGCAAACGCTTACACTAATGTTCATTTGGAATGTTTTATAGCAGACTGCTGGGCCACAGGCTGTAACATCTTTGTTACAAGTATGTCGTGCCAATAACTTAATGTCTAAGGTTGTGTCCCCATTCATTTTAGTTATATTGTATTTCTGAAAATAAAGAAAAGACTATTACTCATATATGATACTTTAAATAGTCGGCTTTAGGCTATGGAACTGAACCTTGATATGCCACATGGCTGTGCACCATATGTCTTTGTTTGTCCTATGATGTTTTTCTTGTCTTTTCATGACTGTATGTTTGCACTTGACGACTTGCCTTCTCTGTCCATCTTTCCTTCCAATCAATCTATTACCAAATTATTGTCTTTTAATGTCTCAAGCTAATGTATGGATATGACAAAGACATTCACTGCCACGGTCTTGGGTACTTGTGTAGATGGTGTTTGCAACTGATCTGCATTCTCGTAGATTTTTGCAACTTCCTAAGCCAGTAGGAGTTGACTTCCGTGCCTCGTGAGTTTCTCCGAACTTGTCGTTTAATCAATGGCAGCTATTGTAAATTTTCTTTCAAATGTTGGCATTTTTTTCAGTTTGTAAGTTTTATCATCTCTCACGCATTTCTTATTACATTGCTCTTGTAATTTCTTTTTAGAATTCAATATATATTTCTAGGAGTTAATCTACTCCTGAAATTGTACTTACTAATTGCCTATAAGCTTGGCAGTCTCATGCATAGCACCTGAGTGGAAAATTTTCGTCACTAATATGATACAAGATCAATCGCTATGGTGACTTAGAATCCATATAGCGGACAAGACTTAGTGTGGAAAAGGCTTGATTATGGTCATACTAGATGGGGTCTGTTACATGGATTCTTTGTTTCCACTGCCTATCATGTGCCATGCTAGCAGTTATGGTTTTCCTGTACTACTTGTGGAATTACTTGCTGCCCTGGACCTTTTCTCTTCCTTGTATTAACCATCCGGAGATACCCATGCTATAGTTATGAAAAGTAGTGGAATTTATTTCTTATTTTGTATTAAAAGTTAAAACATAAAGGCTCCTTGCTTTTTTTTACATGTAAAATCAGAATAATCTCAACAGGTTTATGTAATGATGATAGGTCCAAAGTTGTTTATATCATATCGTATTGTGTATTGTTTTTTTTACAAGACAGGTGTATTGTATTTTATCATGAAATTTTAAAAAATAGTTTAAAAAGAGAGAAAAAAAATCATGAAAAATCATAACAATTCTAAAAGACTCCTATAATTCAAAAGTTGAGTAAACATTCATCATTGACTATTAATTCAGATTATAAACACTTAAGCAGTACAACTTTATGATTAAACAAGTAGTGAAATTACAACTTTTATAATTAGAAAAAAAGAATCACATTATAATCAGGATCATCAAATTAAATAATCTTCATCTTCTTCCCTTCCTTGTTCAATATCATCACTAACTTTAATAGCAAAATCAATATCATCATCCTCTTGTTGATATTGTTGCACTCCTTCCAAATTGATCCACTGAATATCTTTTTCAGTTAGGAGTGTATTTTCTTCATCATCTTCCATAATCCACTCCTTTAAGACATCAAAATTATCAAGACTTATTGGATCAAATTGGTTCTTTCTTAATTGCATTCAAGAGTGATAAATAAATAAAAATTAAAACTAAAAGGTTAAGAATAAAAACTTAATAAACTGAAACATTGAATTGAATACTTAATTACCTATGTTAGAGCCACATGTTGCAACTGATGAAAACTAGGTCATTTTTATGGATATGTTCAAATACACTCCAATTCGGCAATTCCTATTACAATCAGTTGCACTATAAGTTTGGTTGAGAACTCTTATTGCAAAATCTCTCAAGTTTGGGCAATCACTTTTAAACCTACTCCACCAAACATCTAACAAAAAAAGACAAAATAAAGATTTATTCTACTATAAATATAAGATTTTAAAAACTTAAATATTAATAAGATAAATTATTCTTATATTTACTTGGACGCATATTAGTACGGTTGCAAATAGCTATTAGGCAAGCCCATCAAGTGAAGAGTATTATCATCGATTTTCATCTCTCGATGTATAGCATTTGCTCTACTTTTATCAGGTACTAATCTATCTATGCTCATCGTCCTTTTTAAATGCTACATAATACATAATCGATGGATTTAGGTAGTAAGCTACATCATGAATAGGTTGATGAACTTTTTGTTCCATCTATTATTAATAATCCTTCACACGGGCACATATCACTATTTTTTCCATTAAAATTGCTCTTGATATCTTCTTTAGCCTTATCCATGGCTTCATAAAATAGTTCACAGGTGGTTTCTACTTTCTATCAGCCAATCTCAAAACTTTAACCAAATGGCATATGAGATTTAATAATCTAAAGAGTTTCAAAATGTAGTCCTAAAGACTGTCTATAAAATCTCATTAAGTTTTCTATTTCTCTTATTTTGAGGTAACTCTACAAACCATTGTTACTCATCTGAGGTAAACATTTTCTTTAAGGCTTGACTCTTTATTAACAAAAAATTAGTTTCAAATCGAGTAGCAACCGTATGAAGGAACTCTGCACCATTAATATATCTTTTCATCATACATAATACAAATGCAAGGTTATTAATAAATTTAGTGATATCTTGACAACACTCAGTTGTTGTCTTTACCTCATCCATCTCTCCAATATCCTCAAAGGATGAGATCTAAATGATGGGTTGCACATGTTGTCTAATAAAAAATATTATAACTCTCAACTAACTCCTTTGTTGTTGCTTTATAATTAGTTGCATTATCTATAATTAATAGGACTACATTTTTACTCTCAACCTTCAATATCACCTTATGATGCTCCTTTGACATGTCTAGTGATTTAAAAAACAAACATGTTTTAGGACAATAAAAAAAAAAGTTTAATAATCATTTCTTACCTATGTGTCCATCCATCTGCCATGATAGTGCATTTTGTCTTCTTCTATGATTTTCTTAAAGTCAAACAATACTCTTCAAGGATGATTTTATCTAATAATTTCCCTCTCAACTTATTATAAGATGACATCTTATACTCTAGACCAATGTTAGTAATGGCATTTGTCATTACTTGAAAATGAAAGGAATTTGTTGCATTAAATGGAATACATGCATCATAAAAAAATCTCTCCACTATAAGGTTTGCTTGCTCGTGCCATTGTTTTGAAGCCGTAGCAGCTCAAATTCAAGGTTGAGCAACATGTATAGTACTAGAAAGAAAAAATGATTTGATGCTAGAATGAGGTCTTCCTTTAGCCCCTTCTCTTCTACCACTTGCAACCTCTACAACAACCCCCTTTCTCTTGGTTGGTAGTTGAGAGCTACTATTACCAATCTCTGTCCTAGCATTAGAAGGAATGCTACCATCACCAAGTCCAACATCCTCTTCCTCAAAGACTCAAACATCCTTGTATCTTCTTTTTCATGTCTCTTCTTAAGTATACTCTCAATCATTTATAGGCATTGCCTTTTAATGACTTTTAGTACTCTCCTAACTTTGCTCGTGCTAGGTGGTGTTTTAATAAAAAAACTCCACTACTCATCACCTTCTCCCAAGAATTATATTTGATTTTCAATCTGTTTTCCTCAATTGAAGTACCCATTATCATGCCATATCATCAAACTGAGATTGAGATTGCGTAGTGTTAGGGTCTATGGATCATGTATTTAGTTTATTTAGCTTTATATTGTGTCACTAGTCAACTTCCGAAATACAAATCAACATATCAACCACCATTCATTGCTAGATTGATGCATAACACACATCTCGAGGTAGTTGGTGCGAATCTCGAGGTAGTAGATGGCTGGAAAAGGTGAGTATTTTGATGATTCTACACAAAGCATGGAAGAAAACAATAAGATAGACGCAGTACATATCACTACTATTAAGTTTGATGAAAAGAATTATAAGGCCTGGTCTAGTGCAATCGAATTTGCCTTGATTGTTAGGGGAAAATGGAAATTCAATCACTAGAGAAAATTTTCAACCCCACTTGTATTATCCGACCTATCCAAAATGGAAAAGAGAAAATGCTATAATAGTTTCATGGCTGATCAACTCTATGGTACCTAGTATTGTAAGTACCTTCATGTACATGAATACAACATCTCAAATATGGATAACCATTAATGTGCGTATTCTAGGAAAATCAACATTGCTAAGAAATATGAAATTCAGGCGAAAATCTAAAAATGTCGACAAGGAAATTGCACCATGAGTGAGTACCATGCAAAACTTAGAGGATTATGAGATGAACTACAATATTATGGTCAAGGATAATTAAATTTTAACATGAAATGGACATGATTCAGATGGCCAAAATTCTGCAGTTCGGAGTAGAAGACATCTCTCCTTAACCGTCGCCTCTCTCTTTCTTAATTAACATATTTCATTCAGTCCTGGTAGGGTTTCCCCTTTTATAACAGCCTACTTTATTCTATATTACACAACTGCCATTAATGAAAAGCAATTTAAAGAAACCTTTAAAAACCCCTAACTAAGAAACTAATGATGGATACGTTTACAACCAGACTTGACTGTTTCTGCATCTTCTGTTTCTTTAACACTCCCCCTCAAGTTGGGTGTGAAGATTATAGTTATACCCAACTTGCTACACACTTCTTTAAGAGCAGTTTTGTTAATGGCTTTGGTCAACATATCTGCGTATTGATCTTGTGATCTCACGTGTTCTAACCAGAATTCATTAGAATACACATAATCTCTTATGAAGTGGCAGTCTATTTCGATGTGCTTGGTCCATTCATGATAAACTGGATTCGAAGCAATTTGTATCGCTGCCTTACTGTCACACCACAAAGGAATGAATGTTGTAATTGAAAATCCTATCTCCATAAGAACTGATTGCAATCATTTTCCTTCACAAATACCTGAGGCCATTATTCTGCTTCATTTGTGGATCTAGTTACTATTAGTTTGTTTCTTGCTTTTTCGGGATACTATATTACCACCAACCAATGAAACATATTTTGAAGTTGATTTTCTATTTCTTTTGAGCTAGCCCAATCTGCATCTGTATAAACTTCAATCCCAGTGTGTCCGTGATTCTTATAAAGAATACCATATCTAGGAGTGTCCTTTAAATACCTGAGTATATGGTACACTGCCTCCATATGTCTCTTTGAGGGTGATTGTATGAATCTGCTCACAATTCCCACACTATAAGAGATATCAGGTCTAGTGTTGGTCAAGTATATCAACTTACCAACTAATTTTTGGTATCTCATTATATCTCCTTTGTCACATCTATCATCCAATTCCATCTTTTGATTAACCTCCACAGGGGTGTGTAGCGGTTTGCACTCCATCATCTTTGTCTCTCGGAGTAAATCCAATGTATATTTTCGTTGATTTAGAAAGATATCTGTACCAAAATACACCACTTCAATGCCTAGAAAATAGTGCAACTTTCCTAAATCCTTGATGTGGAAGAGTTTGTGTAGTTTCTTCTTTAGTTCCTCAATTTCATCTACATCATTACCTGTTATAATAATATCATCAACATAAACTAGCAGCAGTGTTAGTTTCATTCATCTTTTAATAAACAAGGTATAATCACTAACACTTTTAGAATATCTCAAATTAATAATGCTACTGCTGAATTTATCAAACCAAGCACGAGGTGATTGCTTTAATCCATATATAGCCTTTTTCAATTTACAAACCTTCATTTATTGATTTACATATCCTGGTGGCAAGTCCATATATACTTCTTCACTAAGCTCTCCCTGCAAAAAGGCATTTTTCACATCTAACTGTCATAATGTCTAATTTCTTTGAGCAGTTAGGCTGATTATAACTCTAATGGTTGTAAGTTTAGCTACAAGTGCAAAGGTCACTGACTATATCCTTTTGCTACTAGGTGGGCCTTGTATCTTTCTAAAGATCCATCTGCCTTGAACTTGATAGTATAAACCCACTTACAACCAACTGCCTTCCTTTCAGGTGAGAGGTCGCTCACATCCCATGTATGATTCTTTTCAAGAACATGTATCTCTGATTGCATGACATTAACCCACTCTGGTGACTTAGAGGCCTCCCAATAATCATTTGGAATATGGTATTCTTCAGCAATCAACACAAAATTATGATAACTAGGAGACAGACTATCATAAGACATGAATTGAGTAATCAGGTATTTAGAGCATGATTTTTTCCCTTTTCTAAGGCTATTGGAAGATTAAGACATAAATCCTCATTACCTTCTTCTGTGGATCTGAGGAAGAATCTCCCCCTTGGTTCATAGCCTCCTGAGAGCTGGGTGCAAATCTCTTCCTCTCTCCCCGAGTGTAAGTCTTTAGTTCTTTCTTATTCTGTGGTTTCTCTAAAGATTGGTGGCTATCATTTTCTTCATATGTGGTGTCAATCGGCAGCACCTGCTCTTCACTTGTATTGTTGGAAGAATAATTGTCACATGTAAAATAGGAGGTAGCTTCAAATAAGAAAACATCTAACGACACATATCTTTGCTAATTTTTTGGATCATAATATATCCCTTCTCATTTGAATACCCAAGGAAGACACACTTGACTGCACAGGGATCCAACTTATCCCTAAATTGACTATGTATATGGACATAGCATAAACACCCGAATATTCTAAGTGTTATATTGAAGGAAGTATGATTCAGTTTTAGCATTTGAAATGGAGTCTTTCCACGTAGAACCACTAAAGGTAACCTATTTATCAAATGTACTGCAGTAAGGATAGCTTCTGGCCAAAACATTTTGGGAATATTATGTTCCAAGAGTAAGGTTCTAGTAACTTCTAATGTGTGACAATTCTTCCTCTCTGCAACTCCATTTTGTTGTTAAGTGTACACATATGTGGTTTGATGTATAATCCCATGGGATTCTAGATAATTTTTTAAGCTATGATTGATGAATTTACCTCCATTGTCTGACATGGGAGTTTTGATTGAGTGACCAACCTGATTCTCAATAAACTTGTGAACTTTAGGAAATATGACAACCTCATATTTGGATCTCATAAGAAACACAAATGTAAAACAAGAATATTCATCAATAAATGTGACAAAATATTGGTATTTTCCTAGTGAAGGAAAGACAAGGACCCCATACATCTGAATGCACTAACTTAAAAGGAATAACAGACTGTGACTCTCGACTAAGAAATGATACTCTGTGATGTTTGACTCTCTGACATACATCACACTGAAGAACTAAGTCCTTTTGACATTTAATAGGAATAAAATCCCTAATTCTAGAGCTGAAAAATGCCCTAATCAGTTATGCTATAATTTGAGTTTCTCCTCTGCTTTGGTAACTGCAAAAACCCTTTTTTGATATGTGACGATGTTGTTTGGCAGTATATAGAGCCCATTCCTCAGTTTACCATGACCAAAGGTTTTTCCCATCCTCAAATCCTGAAATGTGCAACCAAGAGGCGAAAATGTTACTGATCAATTTAGATCACTCACTAGTGAACTAATTGAGAGTAAATTAACGGGAAATTCTGGAATATATATCACATATTCTAACTGAAAATTTTGAGTTTGTATCTTCCCTTTTCTTGTCATAGGAATTAGAGTATCAGCAAATTTGATGTACTGGGAATTAGATATTGGTTGATATTGTATAAACTTGGAATTGTCACCTACCATATGGTTTGTTGCTCCTGACTCTATAATCCAAAAATTAGAACTTTTGAATGAAGAGTTACCACTTATGTATGAAGTCGATACACTAGATTCATTCTTTTCTAATGATGTAGAGGATTGATCTCTGATTTTGAATTCAATTTCATCAATCTTCTTCCTCAGTTCCATAAGTTCTTCATGTGCGGTTGTGCCTGCTGAATTTTCAGATGTTAAAGCTACATAACTCCCGTGATCTCTCATGTCCTTCGGCTTGCCGATAATCTCCCTCGTGTGTCTTTTCCTTCCACAGTTGGAGCATTGCAACTTGTTTGTATCTTCATGGTTATGAAATCTTCTACCTCTTTCTCGTGTGGAACCTATTCCACGCTAGAAATTAGACTGTCATCTTCCAAGAAATGCCGAATTTTCACCTTGTGGAGTCTCACTTTTTTCGAGACTCTTCCTATCTTCCCTTAAGAGAAGGGCATAAAAGTACCTACAGAAGGTAACTCCTCTTTGCTCAATATATTGATCTTGATAGATTCATATTCGGGGACAATTCTCCATAAAAGATCGAACACTTTCCGTGCCTCACTATCGGTCGTCCTCTCCTTCACACAAATGTTGCATTTATTCTCAATTATAAATCTCTATTCATTCCATAATCTCCTGAGTTCTCCATAATATTCACTAATAGATCTATCTCCTAGTTTGCACTTTCTTATCTTCTCTAGGACTTCATACTCTTTTGCTATATTCTTCTTTCTTGAATATGCTTCTTCAACCGTTGTCCAAATTTCAACTGTTGTTTCTAGATACATAATAGTTTTGCTTATCTGAGGAATCATTGACTGGATTAATCATGAGCTTACCAGGGCATCTTCTTTCATCCATTTGTCAAATTCTGCACTATCCTCTTATGGCCGAATCTGCCTTTCGTTGATCAGTCCAAGTTTCCTTCTTGATTTGAAGACATTCAATCGATCTAGCCCATTCTCTGTAGTTCTTGCCATCCAACTTAATGTTGGTGATTTGATATGACTCGATTTTAGAATCAGTTATACTCATGATTTTGGGGCTCTTCTTTAAATCACCCTTCCATGATTTCTGAAATTCTTATTTTTGACTTTTGACAACAAATCACTGCAATCGACGCGTTGGAAATCTACAGTTTTCTTCTCGACTGCTTCACAATAGTTTCTGCTTCACATTGCTAGAATCAGTTTTCTTCTCGACTGATTTCTGAAATTCTTATTTCTGACTCATGAGTATAACTGTAGATTTCCAACGCGTCTCGATAAGAAAAATAAACTGAAGTGTTCCTATTGTGGGAAGACAAGATACACTAAGGGACAATGTTGGGAACTCATTGGAAGACCAACATATCTCAAGAAGAAAGCATATCATGTGAGTACATTAGAGATTGTATACACAAAAAATAATATACTTTCGCATATATTAAAGTAATTGGATGACTTGGGAAGATCCAAAGAGGGACAAGAATCTACCGTAGACTGGAAGCTTTCTTAGTTCATGCCTCATGCTTTAATGCCATGAACTCTACTGGTGTATCTTCTAGCAGTGTTATCCGTATCGTACGATACGGTGCGATACGGGAGCCCGTATCGTGAATACGGGTGTATCGTATCGTATCGTGTGATACGGCCCGTATCGCCCTTATCGTACGATACGGGCGATACGCCTTGGGACCCTTATAAAGGGTCTCGGGCGGACCGAAACCCACGATTTTTCGCGGGTTTCCTCTCTCATTTTGGGTTCCTTAAGGCTCAAGCTCCCTAAGAGTTGGTTTTCGCCTCCTTTGTGTTCAAAGCTCTAAAATCGTACCCTACGGTGTCCGTGCAAGCCTCCAAATTCGGATTTAGGTATATTTTTAATATTTTTTTCTATTTTTTTCTTTTATATTTATTGTTTTTTTTGTGTTATTTCATTTTTTTTAATGACAAAATATGAAGTTATTAAGTGTGTGTATACGATTTTTATTGCATTCATGAAGTGGGAGACACTCCATTTGAGTGTTATTTGAAGATTGGGGATTTACGAAGTGCTTTTATTTTCAAGTTTTTGTTTGAATTAAAGTACTCCATTGAGATGGCAGGAAGGGGTGGTAGAGACTCCCATTATCGATTTGATGATCCGGCATGACAGTGGGGTATACCAATTGAGGGTTCCAGGTTAAAAATTAGATGCTTATTTTGTGAAAAGGTGATTAGTGGTGAAATTTCAAGGTTGAAACACCACCTAGCAGGAACCAGGAAAGAAGTTCTCCATGCACAGGCAGAGTTAGAAGTGTGCCACAAGGTATTAAATGACAATGCTTGCAGATGATTGAGAGCATACAGGAAAGGAGACAACAAAAGAATGATTTTTAGATGTGTGAAGAAGTTGATGATGCTACTGCCACTGGAGTTGGATTCACTGATAGTTTGCCTTTAGATGCTAGAACAGAGATTGGTAGTAGCAGTTCGCGAGCACCTAGCAGGGGAAAGAGGGTTGCAACTAAAGACTTTGGAGGTGGCAGAAGAGAAAGTTCATGAAGGAGTAGAGGAAGAACTTCTTCTACTATACATTCGTTCTTTCCTCCTTCCACTACACCTGGTGTTTAACCTGGAATTTGTGCTGCTATGGCTTCAGAACAACTGCATGATCAGGCAGACCTTGCAGTGGGAAGATGGTTTTATAATGCATGCATTCCATTTAATGCAGCAAACAGTTTTCATTTTCAAGCAATGACAGATGCAATTGCTAACATTGGTCCAGGATACAGGATGCCCTTTTATCAGAAGTTGAGAGGGAAGATATTAGATCAGACCGTCATTGAAGTGCAACAATATTGTTCGACTTTGAGACAATCGTGAAAGGAAACGGGATGCACTATCATGGCAGATGGATGGACCGATAGGCGAGGAAGGACATTGCTAAACTTTCTTATATATTGTCCTAAAGGACTCATGTTTTTGAGATCTCTAGATATCTCAGAGGAGAGGCACACTGTAGAGATCCTACGATAGGAATTTGATAAGGTTATATAGGAGGTTAGGCTAGAAAATGTAGTCCAATTGATTACAGATAATGCAGCTAACTACAAAGCAGTTGGGAAGGAGTTAGCTGATATTTATGGGACTTTCTACTGGACACCATGTGCAACCCATTATTTAGATCTCATCCTCGAGGACATTGGTGAGATAGATGAAATAAAGGTAGTAAATGAGTGTTGCCAAGATATTACAAAATTCATTTACAACCATGCATTTGTTTTGTGTATGATGAGGAGATACACAGAAGGTGCAGAGCTTCTTCGCACGACTGCAACTCGGTTCGCAACAAACTTCTTATCTGTACAGAGTATTGTGAGACAGAAGCAAGCTTTAAAGAGAATGTTCTTCTCAGATGAGTGACAACAATTTGTAAGGAATAGAAAGTTGAATGAGATTGCAGAAACAATTTTTAGAAGTTCATTTTGGAATGCATGTGTTAGATTATTAAAAATTACATGTTCTTTAGTGAAAGTTTTGATATTGGCTGACAGCGAGGAGAAACCATCTATGGGCTACCTTTATGAAGCCATGGACAGGGCAAAAGAAGCGATCAAAAATAACTTTAATGGAAAAAAGAGAGATTATGTGCCCGTGTGGAAAATAATTAATAGTAGATGGAATAAACAATTGCATAAGCCTATTCATGCAACAACCTACTATCTAAACCCATCATTCAGGTACTCAGCAACCTTCAAAAGGGACGGTGAGGTTAATCGAGGAATCATTGAATGTATCGACAGATTAGTCCCTGATGAGAGCATAGCAGATGCGATACATCGAGAGATGGAGATATATGATAATGCTCTTCACTTGATGGGTTTGCCTGTTGCAATTCGCAACCGCACTACGATGCGTCCAGGTAAATTGTTTATTTTCATATTTAAGTTTCATCTTACATTACTGTGGATTATGTCTATAATGTGTCTTTTTCTACAGATGTTTGGTGGAACAGGTTTGGAACTGATTGTTTAAACCTTAAAGATTTTGCAGTGAGAGTCTTAAGCCAAATCTGTAGTGCAACAGGTTGTGAAAGAAATTGGAGTGTTTTTGAACACATCCATACAAAGAAGCGCAACAGGTTGGAACACAAAAGACTAAATGATTTAGTTTATATTCGTTGTAACATGCGCCTTCGTGAAAGGTAATGTTTATTACTTTCAAATTTTCAATTCAATATTGTTTAACTTCAGTCTTCAATTGTTAATATTATTTACTAATTGTTTATCTTTGTTTATCGTAGGCAATTAAAAAAAGTAAATAGAGAAGAAAGTCAGTTCGATCCAATAAGTTTGGATAATTTTGATATATTAGAAGATTGGGTTATGGAAGACACTGAAGAAAATGCCCTCCTAACTGGAGAAGATGTTGCTTGGATTAATTTGGAAGGAGCGCAACAACAATATCAAGGAGACGAAGAATTTGATTTCCAAGAAGAAGGTGTCGCTGATGATGATGAGGAGGATCTGCAATAAGGAGAAGATGAAGATTATTTAGTTGATGATCATGATTACAATTTGTAAAATGTAACTGTGTCTGTAATTTGTAATCTGTATTTCATTTTTTGGATTCAAAATATGTAAATTTTGATGCAATTGTTCAATGTTGAATGCTCAATCTGTACTAAACTTACAATATATGAATTTAAAGCAATTACCAGATTTTTCCTTAATTTTTCTTGATTTTTTCAGATTTTTACTAATTTTTATTGATTTTTAATTAATTTTTGCATTATTTTAATATTAAAGTACGATACGATACGTGGAGCCCAGCGATACACGATACGATACGCGTCAGACAACACTGTCTTCTAGTACTTCTTCGATTATTGATTCAGGTACAACCGATCATATCATATGACTGGTAACAAGCATATCTTTAGTTCCTATGAGTATATTAAAAGTAGGAGCAACGTAAAACTTTTTTGCATTTTCATGAGATGAGATAGTGACCAAGGAAAATACAGTTGCCAGTAGTAGAGTACCTATCATTTACATTACTACCCAAATCAGTATCGGTATATGCGATAAACAAAGATAAAGAAGAAGATGATAGAAATATTGCCTTGGTTGAGGTTTGTCTAATATAATGAATGAACAATCCTCGTAACAACACTCATTTACTTCACTTGGCACAGTCTACTCCTTACTGATTCGTGAAGAAGATTGCAGGAATTTAAAGAAGAATAATATTAATACTACCGAACAATATGTACTACAAAGTAGAGGAGAAACTTCATAATATCGTGGAAGAGGTGAACAACATAATAGAGGACGTGGACGTTTCTATTCTGATGAGAAGGATAAAATAGTATGTTCTCATTGTGGTAAACATTGACACTCAAAGGAAAATTGTTGAGAATTACATGGGCGTCCATAATTTCATAGACCAAGAAATAATTTTGCTCATATTATCGAAAGTTTCATGCCTAATACAAATGGTATTGAAGAACTTATTAAGAGAATTGAAGGATTAGAAACTAAATTATTGAAAAACCAGAATTCATCTCCTTATTATGCTACTGTAGCACATGCCACTCACACGGTGAAGGGTAAACAATTCTCTCATTTTCATTCTAAAACTTGAATTATTGACTCTAGAGCTACATATCATATGGTAGGAGAGTCTTCATATTTTTTAGAATCTCAATTGCTTAAAAAACAAGAGCCAATAAAGTTGACTGATGACTCACTATCTTATATAATTGGATAGGGAAGTGTACCCACATGTCTTACATATTTACAGTTAGTTTACCATGTTCCTAGCTTTCCTATAAATCTTATGTTAGTTAGCTCCTTAACACGTACACTAACTTGTAGTGTAACGTTTGATTCTTTTGGTTGTATTTTTCAGGATTTGAAGACGGGGAAAATCTTTGGTCGTGGTAGTCGCTGACAAAGATTATATATTCTAGAAGACAAGTTTCAACATGCTGCTTCTTTTGGTACTACTGCAATTGCTAAAGATGCGGAGATCCAACTTTGACATAGTCGTTTAAGTTATTTACCAGTGTCGAAGCTCCATTATGTTTTTCCAAATCCTAAAGTAGAGTCATAAATTTCCTTTTGAGTGTGAAGTGTGTCAACTCGGGAAGTACCAAAGAGCACCTTATCCTCCGAGTGAGTCGAGGAGATCTCAACCCTTTGAACTTCTACATTCTGACATATGGGGTACCAATCTTGTTTCCTCCTTATTTGATCAAAAATACTTTGTTTCCTTTATTGATGATTATACGCGTCTCACTATTTACTACTTAGGTCTGCTATTTTTCCTATTATTTATAAATTTATTCTCTCTTAATTTAATACTTCTGTAAAAGTTCTTCGTTCAGATAATGGGGGTGAATATATTAATGGGTTGTTGCAAGAATACTTACATGTGTACAACAACAACAACAACAACAACAACTAAGCCTTTTCCCATACTAGACGGGGTCGGCTACATGGATTCTTTGTTTCCACAGATCCCTATCGTGTGCCATGTTAGCAGTTAACTCCCAATAAACTAGATCATTCTTTATTGTTTCTTTCCAACACTTTTGTGGTCGTCCTCTACCTCTTTTAATACTTTCCAAATTTAGTTTTTCTAACCTTCTTACAGGTTCTTCTTTTGATCTTCTTTCTATATGTCCAAACCATCTTAAACGATGTTCTCTCATTTTATCCTCTATTGGTGCCACTCCTAATTTGTTTCTAATAACCTCATTATGTATACGGTCTTTTCTTGTATGGCCACTCATCCATCTCAACATCTTCATTTCTGTCACAGACATCTTTTGTACATGTTGATGATTAACTGCCCAACACTCAGAACCATAAAACATGGCAGGCCTAATTGCTGCTCTATAATATTTACCTTTTAATTTTAATGGTGTCTTCTTATCACAAAGAATACATGCTCCTCTCTATTTTAACCAACCAGCATTAATTCTATGTGTAACATCTCCATCAATTCTTCCATCACTTTGAAAAATTGACCCTAGGTATTTAAAACTTTCCTTTTGGGGAATGCAATGTGTGCCAATTTTAATTTCTATGTCCTCTGAAGTAGTCAAATGATCAAACTTACATTCCATATATTCTGTCTTTGTTCTACTAAGTCGGAGGCCTTTGTTTTCTAATGTTTCTCTCCATAGTTCCAATTTTCTATTAACTTTTTCCTTAGACCCCTCCACTAATACAATGTCATCTGCAAATAACATACACCAAGGTACTTCATCTTGAATATGTTTTGTTAACTCATCCATCACCATTATAAATAAGTATGGACTTAAAGTTGATCCTTGATGTAACCCAATATTAACTTCAAAGAAGTCTGTCGTTCCTTCATGAGTCCTCACACATGTTTTTGCACCATCATACATGTCTCTTATAAGGTTAATATATGTCAATGGGATACCTCTTTTTTCCAAAGTTCTCCAAAGAACCTCCCTCGGTACCCTATCATAAGCTTTTTCTAGATCAATAAATATCATGTAAAGGTCTTTCTTTTTTACTCTAAAATGTTCCATAAGACGTCTCAGAAGGTGAATCGCTTCAATAGTAGATCTACCTGGCATAAATCCAAATTGGTTCTCTGTTGTACTTGATACTTGTCTTAACCTACGTTCGATAATTCTTTCCCACAATTTCATAGTATGACTCATTAACTTGATACCTCGATAATTCACATAATTTTGAATGTCTCCCTTGTTCTTATATACGGGTATAAGTGTACTTGCTCTCCATTTCTCGGGCATCTTTTGGTTTTTCCATATTTCATTAAATAGTCTTGTGAGCCAAGTGATTCCTATTTCTCCTAGTATTTTCCAAACTTCTATAGGAATATTATCTGGTCCTACCGATTTACCACTCTTCATATGTTTAAGAGCCTCTTTGACTTCATTCTTTTGAATACGTCGGTAGAAATTGTGGTTTATATACTTTTCTGACTTGGCTAAATCTCCTAAACTAATACTAACATCTTTATTTTCATTAAAAAGATTATAAAAATAGTTTTTCCATCTATTTCTTATATCATCATTTGCCACTAGAATTTTTTCATCCTCGTCTTTTATGCATCTAACAAAATTTAGATCTTTAGTTTTCTTATCTCTAGCCCTAGCTATCCTAAAAATATCTCTTTCACCCTCTTTTGAGTTGAGTTTTTTATATAAGTCCTCCCAAATCTTAGCTTTTGCTTCACTAACGGCCTTTTTTGCTTCCTTCTTTGCTTTCTTATAAGCTTCTAAAGTTTCACTAGTTTTCTTAGCGTAATGTAATTTGTAACATGCCCTCTTTGCCTTGATTTTATTTTGTACTATTTCACTCCACCACCAAGCTTCTTTTTGTGCCGGTACACCTCCCTTAGATACCCCTAACACATCTTTCGCCACTTTCCTAATATGTATAGCCATATTGTTCCACATATCAGAGGGTGTGCCAACATAATTCCAAACATCTCCTTGAAGGACTTTCTGTTTAAATATACCTTCTTTCTCGCTTTTGTGGTTCCACCATTTAGTCCGAATAGCTCGATGCACTCTTTTCTTCTTTGTCCATTTTTTTATTTGTAAATCCATAACTAAAAGTCGATGTTGGGTGGTTAAGCTTTCTCCTGGAATTACCTTACAATCTTTACAACACGCTCTATCTTTTTTTCTACAAATAAAGTAATCAATTTGTGTGTGTGGTAAGCCACTCTTATAAGTAATTAAATGTTCATCTCGTTTTTTGAAGATTGTATTGACTATAAAGAGATCAAATGACATAGCAAAATTTAAAATCTCCCTACCTTCCTCGTTTATATCCCCATAACCAAAGTTTCCATGAATCCCTTGATATCCTAATGCCTCTTTACCGACATGTCCATTTAAATCTCCTCCTAAACAAATCATCTCCCTTTGTGGAATCTTTTGAAACACCTTATCTAACTCTTCCCAAAAAACTGTCTTTATACTATCTTCTAGTCCTACTTGGGGTGCGTAAGCACAAACTATATTCAAAACCTTTGCTCCTAACACTAATTTCAATGTCATGATTCGGTCACCATATCGTTGTATGTCTACTACACTCTCCTTTAAATCTTTATTTATGATAATACCAACTCCGTTTCGGGCCTTTTCTTTACCTGAGTACCATAATTTAAAACTTGTATCCTCTATCTCCTTTGCTTTTTCTCCAACCCATTTTGTCTCTTGTAAACATAGAATATGAATCTTTCTCCGAATCATAGTATCTACCACCTCCATTAGCTTACCCGATAATGTTCCGATATTTCCAGAACCAATACGAATCTTATTATCTAGGACTAGCTTCCTTACCCCCCGCATCCGTCCATAATCAAAATGCGGAGACCCTCTCTGAAAATTTTTCACTACATTCGGGCGGCAATGTAGTGGGACTAACTTCTTTACCCACACCCGTCCATGATGTGGGAACCCTCTCTGTAATTGATTCACTACATTCGGGCGAAAATGTAGTGGCCCTTGCTTACTTCTTACTGCATTCGGGCTCTGCAGCACGTCGCTAGGTGGGGACGCCCCAAAGCAATGCTCATAATTTTTGTAATCCATGTTGTAGAAATCCGACGAAGTTTTACGCTGGCTGTCGGAAGCCTAACACAACCCTCCTCCTTTATCCGGGCTTGGGACCGACAATGCAAGGGTGATCCCTTACATGGGCGGAGTTAAGAATACTTACATGTGTAAGACACGAAAATTCCCACTCCTGGTTTTGAGGCCGAGAATGAACCTTTTCGAGTTTATGTCGCTTTTAAGGGCGTGCCAGCTAGCTTACTCAAACTAGCGAAGATTTTTGGAAATATCTGACTTTTTGGCGACTGTGGACAAGCGGGATCTTTTCGCTTGAAACCTTCTTGAACCGGTGCTCAAGGGTCCGTTTAAGCGCTTAGAAAACTTCGATTTCAAACAAACATGTACTTTTGAAAGAAAAGCGAGTATTTTGATGATTGTTTGCCTAAATTGCAGTTTTTATTACGGGGGTTGTTCGAATCCAAGTCTCTCGAGTTTTAGCTATCTTAGGTTGGATGTGTTTGCTTCAAGTGGCCTAAATTTAGCGAGTTTGGAGTGTAGTTTTGGGGTTTCTTCTTTGAAAATACGTGAATGCAAGGATGCACGAACACTCTTCGGGTTTGATATGATGTGAGCTAGGCTCGAATTGAAAGCAACTCACACACACAACTTAAAGTAAATACCCGAATGTAAGTGCAACTCACGCACCTGAAAGGGAAATACCCGAATTTTGAAAGCAACTCGTACAACTTAATGTAAATTACAGAAGGGAGATATACTTATATCTTAAGAGCGGAAAGGCTCAATGTGTTCGTGTGTGTTGTGTATAAATGGAAAGACAACTCACACGACTGAAATTGAACTTGCCGAAATTGAAATATAAGTATAGTAAGAGCGGAAAGGCTCAATGCACGCGTGTGTGTAGTGTAGAATTTAAATGACAAACTCACACGACATGAATTGAACTTTGCCGAAATTGAAATATAGATATATAAGAGCGGAAAGGCTTAATGTGAGTGAGTGCTTTTGGTGTGTAAATGGAAAGACAACTCACACAACTGAAATTGAACCACCCGAAAATGTAAGTGCGTACACAACTGAATGTAAAACTCACGCAGCTGGAATGTATGTAAATACACTGTATCTTATGAGCAACAAAGGCTCAAAAGGTACGTGAGAGTGTGGAGCAAGTGCTCACGTACTTCTTGGGTGCGAGTGTGAAATTTAAATGACAAACTCACACGACATGAATATAACAACCCAGAATTGAAATTGCACGGCTTTCACTAAAGTCTTTAGAGTAAGAGCGAAGGCTCAATGTGTGTGCAATAGTGTGCAACTAAGAGCGGAAAGGCTCAAGTGCAAGTGGGTGTCTTGTGTACGTTTTAAGAGCAATATGGCTCAAGTGTACGTATGTGCTTGTGTATAAAGCACCAATATTACATTTCGGGGGGAGACTACGCTCCATTATTACAATCCCGTATCAAAATTGAATTGAATTTAAAAGGAGTAAGGTAAAAACCGAATTTAAACACTTACAAGTGGACGACTTTTCCTCTCACTCGTGCTTGGGCTTTTTGTCCACCTTGGCAGCCAAGAGGGGTCTCCCTAGGCGGGTTATTGGCGTGAGTTGGAGCTCGGGTGTTTAGACTTGGGAAAGGCCTAGGTTCGGCCAAAAGATTGGGCACGATTAGGGTGTGGTTGGCTAAGGCAAGTCACGGTTAGGGTGTATGGCCCTAAGGCAAGTCACGGCCAAAGGGGGTATGGTGCGGGCTGGCTCTAGTCGGCCCTAAGGGGAAGGTCACGGCTTAGATGGGAAGGCTTAGGTAGTTTGTGGCTGGAGCTGGGGTGTGCGGCTTGCAACAGCGGGGTTCTGGGTGTGACAGTGGCGCTAGGGCACCGCAACAGGGCGCTCGGGTGTCAGGCGCGCGGGGCACGCGATAAAGGCACGCGGGGCATGCGGTAAAGGCACGCAGGGCGCCGGGTAGAGGCGTGCGGTCTTGGTTAAGTCGAGAAAAACCGAGTGCACTTGGCACTCGGTTAGGTTTGGTTTAGAGGGTGAGTATGGTGTTGTGCAGGGGGTGTGGCCGTGGTGCAGCATGGGCTGGGCTTAGGGGTTAGGTTTAGGTTAGGTTGGGTCGAGCCTAGGCTAGGTTAGGGTTAGGTTTAGGGTGGGGTTAGGAGGCCTACCTCTTGGAGCCGGTCCACCTTGATCGAGCCCATGTCCACGCCTTGGTTGCAGTCTCCTCCTTGTTCCAAGCCCACCTTGTTGCAACCCTTGGTTAGGTTTAGGTTCATACAAGGTTTGAACCCACACCCTTGATCAAGCCCACATGGCTAAGTCTCTCTCTCACTCTCTCTCCTCCAAGCCCTCTCTTGAATTCACGTGAACCCTTGATTTGGGACCCCCTCACCTCTATTTATAGACAAATGAGGTGGGTCTTGGATATGGGTCTTGGAATCCATATTCGATCCAAACACTATTTGGGTTTGGATCTCGGATCTTGGATATTTTGGGATCCAAATCCGATCAAAATATTTAGTTGGGTTTGGATCTCGGATCTCGAATCTCGGATATTTGGAATCCATATCCAATCCAAATACTATTTGGATTTGGATATTTGGGTCTAGATCCAGTCCAAATTTCTTTTCTTAAGTCCTTCTTGGTGTTTCGAGGCCCTGGCTTCATCAGCGCTCCGTCTTGTGCTGGGTTTTTCCTAACTTTGTTGTCCGAACTCCTCACCTTTCTGGACTTCATTTCAGCTCATTTCCGTCGTTTTCGGCTTGGATTTCTGCTGATTGGGTGGATGCTCTGGGCTTTGCTTTTGGTGCTCCGGGCTTGCAGTTTGCGTCTGGCCTGGGCCTTCCTTTTGCCTTTTGATCCTGACTTTTATCAGGCCAGGGTGCTTTATTTAGGCTTCTGAACCTGCTTCTGAGGCTGCTTTTGAATTCAAGCTTCACCTGTTGGATTTTGGGTTTTTACAAAATTGGGACTTGGCCCATGTTTGTTCTCAGATATCTTAAGTCAACACCTGGCATGGGTCTTCATTATTCAAAATGTTGCAACTTGAGTATTGAACTTTATTATGATGTTGACTGGGTTGGATCGAAAGATGATCGCAAATCTACTCCAAACTAGGTTACACTGCTCGGTGGTAATCATATTTCTTGGAAGAGTAAAAAACAAATTGTTGTTGCTCGGTCTACAACAAAAGCAGAATACATAGCTGTAGTTCAAGCTATATGTGAAGGAAAGTGGGTTTCTTCGTTAATATGTGAGTTGGGTTTTCAGTCCACATAGCTTATACCTCTATATTGTGACAGCAATGCAACTATTAAGATGGTTTCCAATCCAATCTATCACGAAAGAACTAAGCATATAGAGATTGATTGTCACTTTATTTGTGAGAAGATTTCCAACTGAGAATTCAAACTGAAATATGTCAAATCCGAACAACAAAGAGCTGATTTTCTTACCAAAGCTATTACCATGAAACAACTTAGAGACAATTTGTCTAAGTTGGGTGTTCTCAATATCTTTCACCCAACTTGAGGGGGAGTTTTAGAAGTAGAAATATGGTCCCAAAGTAGACACGTTCCTTCTTTGTAATTCATTTTATGTCGTATGTTTTATCATTAATACTTCTTTAGTAATAAGGGTATATTAATCATTTTAAGTTAGATTGTAATTATAAATAAGATATTAGGGTTTAGATTAGAGTAGTGTAGAGAATAGAGAGAGAGGCAGCCGACTGTGGGCGTCGTCTCCCATGTGTCCAGCAGGTTAGATATAAGTTCTCCAATCTGTCAAGTCTTGTAAGTATATTATATTTTGTTAATTTATTTCACATCTTTCTCTCTATCATAGTATCTACCACCTTCAATGTTCTCATATTGCAAGTACCAATACAAATCTTATCATCCCGCATCCGTCCATTTTGAAAATATGAAGACCCTTGTTGTCAGTGTTATCCATATTGTATGATACGATACACCATTGTGTATTGTATCGCCTGCAACAAGTTATCGTGCATGATACAGCATGTATCGTATGATACGGGTGATGTGACCGGGGATCCTTATAAAAGGTCTCTGACCGAATAGAAACTCTCATTTCTGCAGGTTTTTGACATTTGTTGGAGTCTCCTAAGCTGCTCTCTGGTGACTCCCAAGGTGCTCTACGACATATTTACAAGGCTTCCAACCCGAGTTGTGGTATTTTTTTGCATTTTTCAGAATTTTTTTTCTTTGTATTATTGTTTTTTTATTGTTTATGTTTTTTAAATGATAATATATAAAGTTACGAAGTATGTGGATATTTTTTTTGTATTCATGAAGTGGTAGACACTCTATTTGAGTGTTAAGTAAAGATTGGGGATTTATGAAGTGCTTTTATTTTTAGGTTTTATTAGATTGAAGTATTCAATTGAGATGACAGGAAGGGGTATTAGGGATTCCCAATCTTGGTCTGATGATCCGAAATGGCAGTGGGGTACACCAGTTGAGGGAAATGGATTGTTGATAAAATGTTTGCTTTATGAGAAAGTGGTTAGTGGTGAAATTTCATGATTGAAACATCATGTAGCATGGACTAGAAAAGAAGTTGCTCTTTTTAAGGGCAGAGTTAAGAAATTGCCAGAAATCATTAAATTACAATGTCTACATATGATTGAGAGCATATTTGAGAGAGGATAAGAATGATTAAGAGATGTTTGAGGAAGAGGATTATGATAATGTTGGATTGAGTGATAGTATTCCTTTTGATGGTAGGACAGATGTTGGTAGTAGTTATCGACCACCAATGAGGGAAAAAGGATTATTGAAGATGTTGCAAGTGAAAGTAGTAAAAGACGAAGGAGTAGAGGAAGAGTTTATTCTAGCATATAATCATTTTTCTCTCCTAACACTACACATGGTGCTTAACCTTTAATTCGTGTTGCTTTGACTTCAGTGTAATTGTATGAGCAGACAGATCTTGCAGTGGGTATATGGTTTTATGATACATGCATTCTATTTAATGATGCAAAAAGTTTTTATTTCCAAGCAATGATAGATGCAATTACTAACATTGGTCAAGGGTATTAAGATGCCTTCTTATCAAAATTTAAGAGGAAAACTATTAGATAAGACTGTTTTTAAAGTTCAGGAGTATTGTTCCACTTTGAGAGAGTTGTGGAAAGAGACAATATGTACTATTATGGTAGACGGATGGACAGATAGATAGGAAAGAGCTTTATTAAACTTTCTTGCCTATTGTCCTATAAAACTTATTTTTTTTAGATCCCTAAATATGTCAGAAGAGCGGCATACTAGAAAAGTCTTAAGGCAAGAGTTGATAAGGTGATATATGAGGTTGGGCTAGAGAATGTAGTTCAATTCATTGCAGACAATGCAGCTAACTATAAAGCAATTGAGGAGTTAGCAGATACTTATGGGACTTTCTATTGGACACCATGTGCAACCCATTGTTTAGATCTCATCCTTGAGGATATTGGTGAGATGGATGAGATAAAAGCAACAATTGAGTATTACCAAGATATCACCAAATTTATGTACAACCATGCTTTTGTATTATGTATGATGAGGAGACATATAAATGGTGCAAAGCTCCTTCGTATAGCTACAACACGGTTTGCAACTAATTTCTTATCTGTATAGAGCATTGTAAAACAAAAGCAAGCCTTGAAGAGAATAATCTCTTCAAATGAGTGACAACAATTTGTAAATTTGCCTCAAAATAGAAGAAACAGAAAGCTATAAAGAATGATAAAAGCATTATTTACAGACTTCTAGTAGACACATTTACCATAATCATTAGAAATGAAGTTAAACGATGATATCACATAATCAAACTTTTATGTCATTGTTTAAAGGCTTGTTTCAAACCATATAATAATTTAACAAGCTTACACACCTTAGATTTATTCTCACGAGCCACAAATCCCTCTCGTTGATCCATATAAATTTTCTCATGAAGGTCACCATGAAAGAAAGTAATCTTTATATCTATTTGATGGATTGTGAGGTTATATACGAAGGTTGGTGCTATAAGTACTCAGATAATGGTCATTCGAAAAATTGGAGAATAGGTATTAAAATAATCTATTTCTTCCTTTTGTTTGTATCACTTGACAACTAACCTCACCATGTACTTATTGATTGCTCCGTATGCATTCAATTTATTCTTAAATATCCACTTCCAACTCATAGTAGAACAACTAAGATGCAAATTCACTAATTCATAAGTACCATTTGAGAGAATTGATTGGATTTCATTGTTAACAGCTTCCTTCCGAAACTTAACCTCGGGTGAGATTATAGTCTGTTGAAAGGTAATAAGACCATCCTCGACATTGAAAGTAATAAAGTAACTTTTAAAGTCCTTTGATATCGTAAGTTGTTTACTTCTCCTTAGTTTGGTTATTTCCTTAGAGTCATCTGATATATAAATAATATCGTCAATGTCACTCCACATTTGTCATCCTTTTCATATGATCAGAAATAGAACCCATAGATGAGAAACCATCTATGGGCTATCTTTATGAAGTCATGGATAGGGCAAAAGAAACCATTAGAAGTAATTTCAATGGAAGAAAGAGGGATTATGTGCCCGTATGAAACATTATAGATAACATATAGAACAAATAATTGCATCAACCTATTCATGCAACAACTTATTACCTAAACCCAACATTGAGGTATTCAATAAGTTTTAAAAGGGATGGTGAGGTAAACTGATGTATGATTGATTGGATAGACAGATTAGTCCTTCAAGAGAGTATACCGCTATATATCGAGAGATGAAGATCTATGATAATACTCTTCACTTGATGGGTTTGTTTGTAATAATTCGCAACCGCACTAATATGCGCCCAAATGAAATGTTTATCTTCATATTTAAGTTTTTAAATCTTATATTTATTATGGAGTAAGTCTCCGATGTTTATCTTTTTTTATGAGATGTTTGGTGGAATAGGTTTGGAAGTGATTGTGCAAACCTTAAAGATTTTGCGGTAAGAGTTATTAGATAAACCTATAGTGGAACGGGTTGTAAAAGGAATTGGAATGACTTTCAACACATCCACACGAAAAAGCATAATAGGTTGGAACATAAGCGACACGATGACTAAGTTTTCATCCGTTGTAATATGCGGTTCCAACAGAGATAATCTTGTATTAGTTACTACTTAAAGATTCAATTCAATATTTTATTTAACTTCAATTATTAATGTTATTTACTAATTAATTATCTTTCTTTCTTGTAGGCAATTAAAAAAGTTAAATAGGGAAGAAAACAAATTTGATCCAATAAGTTTGGATAATTTTGATATATTAGAGGAGTGGATTATGGAAGATAATGAAGCAAATGCACTCCTAACCGAAGAAGACATTGCATGGATTAATTTGGAAGGAGCGCAACAATAATATCATATGGGGATGAAGATTTTGATTTTAAAGCAGAAGGTGGTGAGGGTGGTGAGGATCTTCACCAAGGAGAAGATCAAGATTATTTACTTGATTATCATAATTATTATGTGTAAATGTATTTTTTTAATTATGAAAGTAGTATTTTTTCTAAGGTAAGGATGTAATGTACTGCTTCAAAATATATAATTCCTTTTTCAATTATTGAATGGTAAATGATGAATATGTACTACATTTTTGTATTATATGAATTCTTTACAATTATCATATTATTTTCTGTTTTGTTTATTTTTTGGATTTTTATCAATTTTTAGTATTAAATTACGATACGAGGCGATACGCACGTATCGCATCATGGAGCAAAACGTTACACGATACGATATGCATCGAACTAACACTGCTTGCGGTAACTTGTTCACTACGTTCGGGTGACAATATAACGGGACTAACTTCTTTACCCATACCCGTTCATGATATGGAAACCCTCTCTTCAATTGATTCACTACATCCGAACAAATTTATAGTGACCCTTGTTTACTTTTCACTGCATTCAGGCTCTGTAGTGCATCACTAAGAAGGAATGCCCAAACGCAATGTTCATGTTCTATTATAGGAGTGTGAGGCAATTTGATTAAAATCTTTATTACAAGTGATTGACACTCTCATGAACAAATCGATCCTATTCTATTGTAGCAATTCAAATAGCAAAAAATCTAGTATATCATGAGAGAACTGAGCATATTGAAATAGATTGTTATTTTATAAGAGATGCAATAAAGGCGGAAACCATTCATATGAAATATGTACGATCAGAAGAACAATATAAAGATCTACAGTGCATCAATAAGAAAGAATGCCCAAACGCAATGTTCATGTTCTATTACAGGAGTGTGAGGCAATTTGGTTAAAATCTTTATTACAAGTGATTGACACTCTCATGAATGAATCGATCCTATTCTATTGTAGCAATTCAAATAGCAAAAAATCTAGTATATCATGAGAGAACTGAGCATATTGAAATAGATTGTTATTTTATAAGAGATGCAACAAAAGCGGAAACCATTCATATGAAATATGTACTATCAGAAGAACAATATAAAGATCTCTTAACAAAAGATTTGGGAAAAGGAAGACTTGAAAAACTCCTTAAGTTAAGGACTCAAAGTATCTTCGTCCCAATTTAAGGGAGTGTTAGAGCCTATGGATCATGTATTTAATTTATTAAGCTTTCTTTTTAATTCAGTTTTTAAAGGTATGGTTAAATAGGTGATACTTATCAGGACCAATTAGATCTTTTATGTAATTAGACAACTTTGTTGAATAACCTTAGTAATCTGTCAATCATTAGGGGATATGATAAATAAAGAGGAAAGAGGTTGACAGTAGAATTGGGGAATTGGGACTGATGATGCCCTATTCACTCCAAAATTTCTTCTCCACTCAATTACTTTGTTAAGATTGTGTAGCTTGATTGCATTGTTGATTATTCAACACGTAGCATCCCTTAAGTGTCTCCCACTTCATAAATTGTCACAAATACAATGAAAAGATATCCACTCACTTCATATATTATAATTTAAAAAAACAAATAATATAAGAAGATACAAAATACACATTAAAAGAAGAAAAAACCCTATATCACAACCATAAGATTGTCATTGTTGTCACCGCCAGAGTGATGGAGACCGTTGGAGATACTTTTCCTTATCTGGAAGTCATCGTGGAACACTCAAACAGAAGTCAAACCCCTTAGAAATGTGAAGTTTTGTTCGGGTGTAGGTTTAAAACAAATAAGGTATATCACCCGTACTGTACCTCTATCGTGCGATACAGCCTGTATCGTGTATTGCACAATACAGGCTGATACATGATGTATTGTGATACATTAAGGTGTATCGTACAATATGATATGCGGTGATACGCATAACACTGGGTAGGTCCATGTTCTGTGTTCATGCATAATTCCATAATGTTAACTGTCCCATGTGCGAGCAGTTGATCTAAGGTTCTTAGTTGCCACTGAACGTGACTTGAATTGATACATTACAAAACAAGATGACAGATGAAAGCTTCTGAAGCAGTTAAAACTTAATGTTTGCACGTTTACGTGATCAATTGCCTCTCCATCTATATGTGGTATTGTGCTTTTATCAGCATTTCCTTTGCAAGTCATGAACAGGCACTGGTGACAACTAGACCTTTTACATCCTTTAGTTTTAACAAAAAAGATCGAAATACACCGTTGATTGTCTGCAAGATTACATTCCACTTGAGTACGCTACGTTTCCTCTTTGATATGCATGTATGTGCGTTGTGGGTGGCATGTACGTGTGCGTTTGCAAAATTTAAGATTAAATGCTATAAGCGAAAAACCTATAACTATTAATTTGCAACATTTGTAAGAATTTAATTTACATATGTAAAAAAGCATGTGTAAGTGAGGAGTTATCGAGAATCATGTCCGAAAAGCTCACCATGTTATTTGTCATTTTTGTGAAAGCCTACAAGTAGGCATGTATTATCAACATGTACAAAAGATGTCCGTGGCAAAAATTTAGATACTGAGATAGATGAGTGGTCATACATAAAGAAAAACCATGTATGTAATGAGGTTATTAGAAATAAATTGGGAGTGGCACTAGATAAAATGAGGGATCTTTTAAGATGGTTTGGATACATAGAAAGATGATCAAAGGACGCTATGGTAAAAAGGTACAAGAAACTAGATTATAGAAATGTTAAAAGAGGAAGATGAAGACCATAAAGTGTAGGAAGGAAATAATGAAGAATGATTTAGCTTATGTTGAGTTAACTCTTACCATAGCACATGATCGAACTCTATGAAAACAAAGAATCCACATAGCTGATCCCATCTAGTATGGGAAAAGGCTTAGATGTTCTTCTTGTATCCTCAATAGAAGTTTGGCATGTATTTTATAATCAAGTTTCTCTTATTACTCTTGTGTTCTGGAAACTAATCTTGTATATATGCAACATATGCAGATGCTTTTGCCATAAAAAGACGATTAATATGGGATATGTTTGTTCTGTTTGCCTATCCATATTCTGCAAGTCGCACAAGAAATGTTCAACCTGTGGGTAAGCACTTTGTTCCCTATATAAATGCTATTCTTTTTAGTGCTTCTTTTTATGCCCTCTGCTGTTGCTGCTGCTGAATTGGCAACCTCTGGCCGTGCTAGCCAATTCGAACTGGCCATGTATTGGAAAAGGCTTAGATGTTGTTGTTGTATCCTCCCGCTATGTTGTAACAGCGCATCTTTCTTCTTGATGCAGGTCAGATTTTAATCACCGCAACACAGAGCAGACTCAGATATCAGATAATAATAGAAAGGGTTCTGCTTGATCAAATTTCCTACTTTTGGGTGCATCTCAAAGTAATCTTGCACGCCTTGACCTCTGCTCAGTTTTCATGTGTATTTACACGAGTCACATGGGTTTACATTGTCTCTGTTTAAGTGATAGTGTTTGAGCAGAGATGCGGTTGGGCGAGCACGTATTGAGAACTTTGTTGATATTGGTCTCCTTTCATTTTCTTTGGTTGTAAATATGGGTGCTCATTTGAACCTGCATATGCCAAGGCTTATACAAAGTGGCTGTGATAGTGGAAGCACAAGGAAGAAACTGAAATTCAGTAAAAATACAGGGAAAGTGCTGCCTCAATGTTTCCTTGAGCTGTTCTGTAATTCCACCTAGGGGCTATCTTTGCGCTCCGATATAATGAGGCAGACTGAAATCTAATATGATTGCACGGTTGCCTTGATGGCTTAACGTTTGTATTATTGTTAAAACACATGTTATTGGCAGAGGATCAAGCATATGTGACATGATCATGCATACGATCTGACCCAGCAGAACTCTCGGAGCCAATATAAACAAATGAAAATGAACAGAACAGATCTGGTATTGAGAGTTGTCGTGTGCACTCACTAGGATTTTCACTTTTGGAGAATATATGGAGATGACTGAAATAACTTATAACAGCTAGTAGTACCTAGTGGAATAGGAGTAACTAAATTATTCAAACTCAGAAGTTGTTACCATTCATATTTTAGGATGTGTCATAAACTGCAACCTGATTTTATGTTCGTGGTGTTCTGGCCTGCTTTAGTGATAATGCAAAATGTATCCAGAACCAACAGTAGGATTAATGAATTTGTTGAGCTAACCAATATGTATGCCCCAAACCTTGGATTTATGTTTATGAATCGCAATGGACAAGATTATCTCAAATGTGTTTCGCCTGCTTTATTGTCAAATGCAAACTTTCTTTGGAAGACCTTAAGAAGTCTCTGTTCCAAATGTCTGACATGCTGAATCGTCTCCTAGTTTGTATGTGTGCAGTGCAAGGTGTGCATGCCGACATGTATGTGCACATCAGAACTAAAGTGGAAGGAGCAAGCCGAAGCAAAGCATCAGAAGGTTGATCTGCTTTCCTCATCTTAAAAAGTAGCCTGAATGCGATGTTATTCTTCAGTGGGTGCTGGCGCTAGAAGCAACTCTCTCGACTTTGATATTGACCATGGAAGTTTTGGCCTTTTCTACGAACCTTGCCTTAGCTGATTATTGTAGACCATGATTCCGAAGCATATTGTGTTCTGTGATATGTTATCAGTGTCCACTCATTATAGCTTTAGTACACCTCTGTAAACATCATGACATGTATAAAACCTTTTGGTTGCATAAATAACTTCTTGGTTTAGATTCTTGTGGTTGTTATTTTTTGAGGGCCCATCTATTTATGTAAAGTTATTTCCATGGTCCCATAAACCATCTATTTGTGTAGCGTTATTTCTCATGGTCCCATAAGCATTCGAAAGGGGAAACCATGAGAAGCTAAAGAAACTTTCTTAATCTCTCTGTGGCTATGTGGCTGACGTAGGGTGTGGGGCTCCAGTTTCTTTTAAAAGCCGAAGGGAGCATGTGTTCCATAAGCCCTATCTTGGACCATGCATACTTAACAAAAGGAATCTACAAGACAAGTTTCTTGGACCATGTAAACAAAAGGAATGGAATTCTCTCTCTCTCTCTCTCTCTCTCTCTCTCTCTCTCTCTCTCCTATATATATATATATATATTCTTTTTATAGACACACACGTGAATGTATTATGTATAAACCTAGAAAGATTGAAATTTCATAAAACATTGTACTTGATGCCTTGTCAAATTGCCAACAGTTGCATATTATATCAATCCAACCGAACACAATTCAGCCCGATGTATGTTCCAGATTACCATATTTTAGTTTAGGCATCTGTTGTACGACAAAGAACACCAACCTAAAGTGAAGCATTATGTTCAATTAATTTTTTGTGCATAAAAAGAAGCATAGTTTAATATCAAAATCATTATATGTCATATCTTTTATCAATACTTGACGATGACAATTCAAGCCATACAATTTTGGTGGCAGGTTACATAACATGGATGCGAAGTAAGCTTGAATGGTGTTTTATGCTTGAGTACAATGCCCTTGAGCTCTTTAATCATCTTTCGGTCTATTTGTTGCTTTGAATAACCTCACCATCGACTTTGCTTTTGGGGTACAATATTATTTTTAGTTATGAGAATGTTTGAAAAATATAAAAGGTAATCTTATTAAACTCCTGCCCCAAAAGCAAAGGATTGGATATGTACTGATAGTTCCAATTGGAACTAAAACAAACCAAATCAGACCCGGAACTTGGGAACACCCCTAATTTGGTTTGGGTGTCACCTTATATGGAATGAGAGCTGGCAGGAACTAGAACCAGCAGTATAAACCAGTCATTCCATCAATTTATATTTGTGTTATATTGATTTTTTTATATATTTTAGGGTTTAGAATCAGAGCCACCATAAAGTTTATGCATTACACATACTTTCTCTTTGCTTTTCAAGCATAATATTATTTAAAATTATAAGGATGCTTGAAAAACATAAAAAACAACCTTATTAAACTCATGCCCCAAAAGCAAATGATTGGATTTATACCAATAGTTTCAGTGAACCGAAACCAGCCAAGCTAGAACTGGAACTGGGGACCACCCAGTTTCATTTTGGTTCCACCTTTTGCTGAACGAGAGTTAGTTTGGGACCAACAGTAAAAATCACTCGTTCCAGAAATATATATATATGACAAAATTTATAAAGTTTATCGTTTACAAATGGAACCACCATCATGCACATGCATTAGTGATGCATTCCCTTTGTTTCTGGGATACAATATTATTTAAAGTTATAAAAGTATTTGAAAAATATAAAAGACCACCTAATTAAACTCATGCCCCAAAAGCAAAGGATTGGATCAGTACCGGTAGTTCTAGTCAAAACCAAAACCATCCAAATCAGACATAGAACTGGGAAACCCCTAGTTTGGTTTTGGTTTCACCTTTTGTGGAACGAGAGCTAGACCATTACCAGAACCAACAGTATAAATCATTGGTTCCACCAATTTATATTTTTGTATATATTAAAACAATTATATATTTTATCATTTAGAACTGAAAACACCATTAAGCACATGTATTACTCATGCATTCCCCTTGCTTTGAGGCAAAATGTTATTTAAAGTTATAAGGGTGATTTAAAAATATAGAGGGCAACCTTATTAGACTCATGCCCCAAAAGTAAAGGATTAAATCCATACCGATATTTCCAATAGGAACCAAAACCAACCAAACTGAACTTGGAACTGGGGACCCCATTTCATTTTGGTTCCACCTTTTGTGGAATGAGTGTGGGACCGGAACCAGAATGAGCAATATTAATCATTCATTCCACAAATATATATATATATATATATATATATATATATATATATATATATATTCTATATTAGCTGACCCCATTTAGTATGGGAAAAAACTTGGTTGTTGTTGTTATTGACTTAAGTTCAAGGTGACCTATTTAAGTAATACATTTGTATTGACATACTTTTATCTGTCCTCAAGTGAGGCTTAATTGATTTTGTACATGTTTATAGGTTGTAAATATTGATAGGATTGCAAAAGGTAGAGCTGAAAAAAGTCTTAGTTTGTGGCTTGAATTCATACACAAGAAGGATAAAAGCATATATAATTAATAGATACAAGTTTTACGTGAAAATTATGGAAGAGCAAGAAAACACATAACTTAGGATTATGGTGAAAGCTAATGGGCAACAATGCTATGGCAAAGTTGTTGAGATATAGGGATTATATTTTGTTGTGATTGGTTTGATATACGAAGGGAGTTAGAGTTAAACAATATGAATCATCCACATGTCAACTTCTCAACGTCAATGCATATTTGTTGACCCTTTTGTTTTCTCAACTCAAGAAAAACACATTTTCTATATGGAAGATAAGACTGAAAAGGGGTGGCTTCATCTTGTGAATACTACACTAAGACATACATATCATTTCTTGAGGATGACTAATCTGATTGTGATGATGTATAATGCAATGTATGCCTTGATTGATGGTAGAACTATTAGTTTGATCTACTTTGTAAATTTTGATAAATGATACCTATTTATTGATCTTATAAGCATAAGTAGAATAATATTGTTGATTTTTTATTCTATAATTATTATCTTGTTAAATGATTAATCTAAAAGAATGCTATGGATACGTGGTTCTTTGATTATTTGGCTGGATATTTATTTAGAGAACTATTTTCAAAGTAAAAAAATCTAGAGTTACAAACAATGACAATCAACTAGTTGGAAACTTGTGCAGAACTATAGATATTTGAGCTCGTAATACTTTTAACGTTATTTCATCATCGGATTTACCCCAAACTCCACAATCTTCCCATTAAACCTCATCTCAGTCTTGATTTGAAGCAACTCCACCAAGGTCGTTACTATTGTTAGATTCTGAGATACATCAATCATGGTCTAATGAAGACAATACCAAAGTGGAACATGATTAATGGTCTTTTGAAAGATCTCTAAGAGTATGGGATTGTAAGAAGATATCATATCATGCAAATGAAATTTTTGAGACTGTCAAGTTAAACAAAGGTAATGCTTTAGCATGATCGACTAAGTATTTACATATCAAGTTTTTCTTTATATTCATCATAGCTATTAATAAACTACATCCTATGTACATGCTACAAGCTAGTTTGGTTCTTACGTAAAACATTCATGCGTCTCAATTGCTAGTATCCACCTTTTATCAATGTGCATAGTCTTAAGCATATTTCTTTCATGTAGAAACTAATGAGAAGGAAAAAGGATAACTAAGCAGACTAATTCTTCCACCAAAATTGTGGCTTTTAGATGAAGAAAAATCAAGGTAAAGTTCAATAGACTTTACCTGCAAATAAAAGAAGCATGCATGTTTTGGTAAAATTGTGTGTAGATAGCAACCAGAGGTGAGTTATGTCCTGGCAATTAGATGAAATTTTTGGCTATTTTCAACCAATAAAAAGAATCATCTTTGAAGAGTTTTGGAGCCACTTTTCATGTAAAAAAGCTCTACTCTTGGTCGAAAATCTTTGTGAGAATCAATGTGAAATTGCTTTGTTGTTCCTAAAAGTATCAATCTAAAACTTTTGGGACAACTTTATTTAGTTTTGATTCATCAAATGTCTAATTTTCTTGCATGTTCAAAGGTCGGGATACATCAATTGGTATGAGAGCAGTTTCAATCAAGGTGTGCTCTTAGTTTTATAAAATATTGATGACTTGGAACGTTTTGCAAAATTATTTGATATGGATTCTCTGTAGTTCTGGTTGAAAGTGGTATCGGTGCCAAGAATGTTTAGATACTATTCTTCTTTGTGATTTATATGAATCCTATTGCTATGATATACATCATTGGATTGACATTGCTACCAAGTGTTTTATTTTGTTAGAAGATCCATCAATTGATAATTTTATGCGGAATATAAATTTTTTTAGTATGACATGGAGGTCATGACTCGAGAATCATGTGAAGTTATCACTAAGCATAGAAGATTATATGTCATAAAAAATGCATGATCCAGATGGTGATATTTTTTTGTTTGAAGAGATGTCAAAAGCAATTCAATTTGTTTAGGTATCATTAGATAATTTGTAATATCATAAGATGATTACCTTGAATAACTTGGATGTGAAGTTGTAGGTTTCATTTAAATTCAAACCATATACCAAGATACAAATGGTGGAGTATAAAAGATATGAAATTCTTTAGTTTCTAATAAATCAAACAATACTAAAAAGTAGTTTTTGTGACAAGTTATGCCTTGAGAACCCTAACAATTAGGTTGTTGATATAATTCAGCTCACAAAGAACATTCTACCTAAAATTCAAGAAGATATTAAAAAATCTAAATTTTAGTGAAGGATGCCTCTTCATGTTATGTGCCCATGGTTGAAGCCCCAAAGTCAAAATCCTCTTCTACTAAGGGAGAAGATAATTTGATTTTCAAGGTATTTGACATTTCTATACAATTTGAAAAAGTTTTATTGTCCAACTTGGTGAAGATTTACTATTCAAATATGGAATTAAATGAGTTTCATAATTTTATTAAGAAAAGTATATTGAATTTTGAGACTGTAGTCACTAGGATCATGAACTTTGAGGTTATAGCTAAGGAGAAAGAAATCAAACAACTTGAAGAAGTTATGCAATCTAAGTAGAAAAGGTGAAGAAAATAGGGTTATATTTTCAAACGTTTATCTCCCAACTCCTAATGAAGTTTCCTCCGGAAGATTATTTTTTTGCAATTTCATATCATCAACATCCTACTCAAATTTGGATATTGAATATATAAAGTTCTAAAGGCTAAAGAATCCATATAGTTGATCCTATCTATTATGAAAAAGGCTTAGTAGTTGTAGCATTTTGCTCAAATAATCAAAGTACTTCACTATCCTTATGTGTAGACATTTCTTAAGTGAGGTTGAGATATCTTTATGATTATGATTACTTGAAGCCTTCATCCATGGTAGTTGTTATCTTGGTATTAAGAAGTATGTAGTTAATCATACTCACTATCTTGGTATAAACAACCTATAATAGAGAAAGCAAAATCTAATGAAGTTGGAACTTTTGTTGGTGAAATATTGTCTCATAAGAGAATTGACCTTTGTAGAATAAAATTCACTGGATATTTTGCGATCACTGAAAATTTTGCACGGAGATAGTTCTATGAGTAAGCTCTCCCATGCAACAAGAATCAGGTTGATTCAAGTTTACAGCACCACGATATGCTCAAATTACTTGAAAGGATTCAAGTAGTTTTGTAGTATGGAACATCCAATTTCAAAAGTCTCATTCATTTGAAATGAAGGATAACCTACACAAAGTGCCGAATATCAACTTACGAAGAACCCACAAGCCCTAGGATCTATCAATCAAGTTACTAGTTTGACAAAATTAATTGAGCAAGGCTATCTACTAAAGGTCGACCATGATTGTGAAGCTTTCCTACAATATCTTTGTTATAAACTAAGATATTAATTTGTTTGTGATGTTTGATAAACCTAAGTTGACTATGTTGCAGGTGATGAGCCAATTATGAAATTTGCAATGTTATCAAAGCTGAATATGGATGCTCCAACCACTTTCCAAAAAGGTATGAATGAGATATTTGAGTTTCCATTGTATCTTGCCTTTTTATCATATTCTTGTTTTGTTAAAATCTTGGGATGATCACCTTACTCATGTATCTCATGTTTCAGTATCTATATATGAAGCTAATCACTTGTTTGATAAGATGTCTAAGTATTCTTTTAGATAGCAGTTTGTGCATTATTTGGGATATATTACTCAAGTGAAGCAGTCAAGGTCATCTAAGGTTGAAAATATTCTTTCTTTGCTCATGCCCAAGACCGTCAACTCCTTTGAGGTTATCTTGGACTTACACAATACTATATATGCTTCATTCAAGGTTATCTTGCGAAGCATTTGACAAAACTATTGAATAAAGTCTCTTTTTCTGTGTTGCCTAAAGCTCGAGAAGCCTTCAAAGAGCCCAAGTTGGTTTATGTGAACCTCACCCATTCTTGCTTTGCTAGATTTTGCCAAAGCGTTCACGGTTCAGACTGATGCATGCCACTTTGGAGAAGGGGTTATTCTTATGTAAGAAGAGCATCCAAACACATTCATGAGTAAGGTTATATCGTCCTGTAAGAGAAGCTACTCAACTTATAACAGAAAACTACTTGCGTTGTTCCAGCTCTTGACAAGTGAAGACTTACCTACTTGCGAGATGATTCACATTGCACACAAATCACAATAGTTTGAAGTTTATCTAGGAGCAAAGAATCATTAGCAAATAAGAACAAAGGTGGATCTCTAAGCTTCTTGGTTATGATTCAGAATTGAGTATAAAAGGTGCACAGAGAACTTAGTTGCCATGCACTTTCATGCCAAAAGGAGGACTATTATTGTGTTTTCCATCAATGACTTCAGACTTGTCAAATATATATATAAGGCATCCAACGCATAACCCATAAATTGGTCGAGCTCATGGACACGTTGAATACAATTAACAGTGATAGGTACTTTATGACTTTGATTGATGACTATTTTCAAATGGTTTAAATGTACCATTTGAAATCGAAAGATAAAATAATTTTCAACTTTCCTTAAGTAAAAAAAGATGATTAAAAGTAGACTAACAGAAAAGTATCTTCAATTATTAATGAATTGGAATTTTGTGAGTTGAATCATTTCCACAAAAGAGAAGGCATAGTGATATACCATACTTATGCTAGAATGGTATTAGTAGACTAAAAGAAAAGTATCTTCAACTATTAATGAATTGGAATTTTACAGTGAGTTGAATCATTTCCACAAAAGACAAGGCATAGTGATATACCATACTTATGCTAGAATGGTATTAGTAGACTAAAAGAAAAGTATCTTCAACTATTAATGAATTGGAATTTTATAGTGAGTTCAATCATTTCCACAAAAGAGAAGGCATAGTGATATACTATACTTGTGCTAGAACGATACAATAGAAGGTATTACAGAAAGTATGAACATGACCCTTTTCTGCCAAGGCACAAAATATACTTCCACTTTCTATTTTGAATAAGGATTTATCAGCTGAAGCAATTAATACAGCTTGCTACATAGTAAATAAATATCCATGAACTGTTATTACGCATAAAAATCCTTATGAGGTATGGTTTGGTTTCCCTGCTAATTATTCTAAATTGAGAGTGTTTAGTTGTTTTATATATGCTAATGTGAGGGATGGTAAGCTTAAGCTTAGTACAAGAAAGTGTATATTGTAAGAATACAGGTTGTGATGTGTTGATCCAAAGTCTTCAAGATTACTTATCAATAAAGACTAGACATTTAATGAGTATGCTTCAATGGATGTTTCGAGGGAGAAAGCAATAACAAATCCACATCATGGTGTCAAAGAGCAAATAAAGATGAAAGTTAAGACTCCTCTAGTTCAATCTAGTAGTTATAACATGGAGTTCTAGGATAAAACTAAAGTAGATGATGGTGGTACACTTAAAGAATAACTATATAAATTTGCAAGATAAGGAGAGGAGAGAGATCAGGTTGCTGCAAAGGTATGCAAATCTGTTGCATATGCCTAGTTAGTTACAAAATCCATTGATAGACATGAACCTAGTAGTTATAAAAAGGCTATCTCTAGTTCGGATACAGATTAGTAAATGGGTACTATGAGTAAAGAGATTGAATTTCTTTATCAAACTTCAGAGCTTGTTCCTTTGCCAAAGGAACAAACGATGATTGGATGCAAACAGGGTTCAGTAAGAAGGAAAGCACTTCAAGGGTAGAAGCATCCTGATATAAAGCTCAATTAATTGCTAATAGCTTTATTAAAAGAGAGGAGATCAACTTTAATGAAATTTTCTCTCTAGTTGTGAAGCATACCTTTATGAGAATCTTTCTTGCTATGGTACATCTTCGTAGAAGTCGAATTATACAATTAGATGTGAAGATGACATTTTTATATGTTGAGTTGAAGGAGCAGATTTATATGAGTCGGCTTGAAGATTTATTGCTCTAGGTATGAAAAGTCATGTTATAGCAATTATATGAAAAGTGGTAGAAGAGATTTGATATATTCATTATTCATCACACTCGCAGCACATGTGATCGTTGTGTAAATCATATAAAGCTCCAAAATTATGTTTTATATACTTGTTATATGTTGATGATATACTTATTGCAACTATCTCATAGATTAATGCATTAAGGAAGTAATTGCATAAGGTGTTTGAGATGAAAGATTTGGGCACAAGGAAGAAGATATTGGGGATAAAGATTATACAGGATATAAGTGAGACCTTTTCTTGTCTAAACAACTTATGTTAAAAAAGTATTTCGGCATTTTAACATGACTAATACTAAACGCATGAATGTTCTAGTTGCTATGCATTTTAAGTTGTCTGCAGACTGGTCATCTAAGACAAATAAGGAGATGGGACATATATCAGATGTTTCATATTTGAGTGCAGTCAGTAGCATTATGTATGTTATGGCTTGCATGCGGTTAGTGTAGTGAGTGGATATATAACATGTTGCGGTAAAGAGTACTGATAGGCAATGAGATGAACTTTAAGGTACTTGACGGGTACTGCAGTTGCTGATATGACTTTCAATAAAGCCAAGATAAGTGATTTAGTCATTGCTTATATAATTAAGCCTATGCTAGGAACTTGGATAAGATGAGAACTATGATAGTTTATGTATTAAAGTTGCTAGTGGTGCCATCAGTTAGAAGGTGCCTTCATAGGCTAATGTTGCATCACCTATGGAGATTGAGTACATGGCGTTGATAGAGGCAATAAAGGAGGCTATTTAGTTATACTTGATTTGGTTATAGTTAGTGTGTGATACATCTCATAAGGAACCATATGATGATCGTTCAAAACGTTTTTACGTGATAACCCAACAAATATGATGATTAAGACAGTCCCTATCAACAAGTTTAGGCATTGCATAGAATTGATTAGTATGTTGTGTTATTGAAAACCTAGTATTACTAAAAACGTTTCTGTTATAGGCACATCTTAGGAAAGACGGCTATAAAAGAAACATAATATATGAGTTAGGGTTATGAGAAAACGAAGAAAGATGATGAAGTCATTGCTGTACACTTTGAAAATTTTCTTGACCTTTTCCATAGAATAGGCACGTCTTGCCGAACCACATAAATCCGTTGTTCTTTTCTTTTTTCTCTTGTTTAAGAGTTTTGCAAATCATGTGTGGTTGTGCACTGCACTGTTTCATAAGTTTTGTGCAATAAAACCGATAAAAATGCAAGATCAAATCAGTGAAATGCCAATGATTTCACAAACTACAGCTTCTACTGATATGCCAAAATCCAAAAGAGATTGATCAATCAAGCTTACTTTGTGCCCAGCTTCAACGGTGACATCACTTGGGATCTCCACAGTGAAAACAGGGTTTTCATCATTGCCATGAAGACAAACCAATGAATGGGTCAGTTCATTAGTTTCATTGCTCATCTCAAACGACACACTGAGCATTGAATTGTGGTGATGAAATGGAGGATACAGCTCGCTAGTTCTCTTCGCAGAAGTTGCTTTTTTAGGGTTGACATAATCTGAGTGGGATCCGTTTTTGCTAATCGAACAATTACAGAATCAGCAGCAATGACACCACCATTGGAGCTGAGCTAGCTCTCATAAGCTTAAAGTTTGAAGAGACATTCTTTTCATAGAACGGGCCCTCCTTCACATGTTGAAGCTACTGTGGTTGAGAGATTACGAACTCATGGGCTTTCCGTATGTGTTCTCAGTTCATGTGGAGTTCGGCTTGCCTTGGAAACAGTGGAATTGAAACTGGTGATTCGTATTTTCACAAGGGACGTTCTGCGCCCCCCCCCCCCTCTCTATATATAATGTTTGTGTTCTTCCAAATTCTCTTGGACAATTTCTTCGAAATAGGTAAACTTCGAAATGGATCTGGATCGATCACGATCCACCACAAAAATGCTATCCGGTTGCACTTTTGGAAAGAATCCGAGCTATTGTCCGTCTCATTGGAAACAAATTCCCATACCCTTTCTTTTCAGGTTGTTTGCCTCGTTTGCGCCCCATCGTTACCATCAATGTCATCATCGCCACCACCATCATCCATCTCTATCATCGAGCAATGAAGGGGTCGATACCTATCGCATGATCATCGTCGCCATCCACGAAAGTGGGTGCTGACCAACCATCATCATCAACAACATCATAATCTTCTTCTTCCTCTTCCCTTTCCCCCTTCCTTGGTTTGACGGAGAGCAGCAGAAGGAGAGGTGCCATGTCCAAATCTCGCGTCTACGCGGATATTAAAGTCCACCTTCTCGCATCTTTCTATCTCCTGCTTCTCCATGGTGGTCGAAGAGGGTTTTCTTCAACGCAGGGAGCAAAACGATTACGGGGTGATTCGAAAGGTGGGGAGGGGAAAATACATCGAAGTGTTCGAAGGGATAAACACCACCAACTCCGACCGGTTCATCATCAAAATTCTCAAGCCCGTCAAGAAGAAGAAGGTAGGATACTTATTCATTCCTGTTTTGAGCTTATAATTTCGCGTTACTTGTTTTATTGATTTAAGATGAATCGGTGAATTGGGAATGGAAGATTGATAAATCCCGGTGTTTTCTTTGTTCAAAAACCTAATGCTTGTTGATGATGTTGAATGTGTGAATCGTGTAACATAACCTTACTTAAAAGAAACATAAACCCGGGCTCATCCTGAAACATGGCAGTTTTTTCGCCTGAAAAATGTAGGTTTAATCAAACGAGTTTCAGCATCCTGATAGGTTCTGAATACCTAACTAAACAATATTATGTAAGTGAACTGTCTATTATGTGCTTTTGGTTTCTCAGATTGCTGGGTCTGTATAGTATCAGTCTGTGAGCAACTTATCTGTTCACAAGTATTTCACTTAAAAGGTGTCATGTTTGATATTTTTAGAACCAATTTTCCAGCCGTGTCTTAATCTGTATAGGAATAAATTTCAGGCACAAGATTACGTGTTTGTATGGTTGGTATGTCATGTTATATGCTAAAGTCGTGTTACATGTTATATTACACGTTTGTGTCAAAGCACATGATGGAAAGAAAAGAATGAACCTCAGAATTCTTACTTGCATATGACATTATACGAAGTGATTTCACATAATTAGGATAAAAAATGGTAAAGGTACTGGCTTAGTAAATAATTAACCTAGATACAGCATAACTTAAGAGGTTGTAACTTGCAAATCTGAGTTTCAAATTTGAGTGACGCTTTCTAATGCTCTCAATGGTGAGTTGGTATTCTAATGTGAATGGTGAAAGCTTTGAAACCGCTGGATTAGGCTAAAACCTTCAATATCTTGTGTTTTCGCTGAAGCAATACATAAATGCATTGCCAAAGGAATAATGGAAACTTCTGGTTTGATGCTGTCAGTCTTGACTCCTGAATTGCTTTATCTTTTTTCTATACCAAGAAAATGGTGTATTGTTTTCCTTTTCTGTTTTGCTCTCTTCCCCCCTGCTTCTAATCTCTCTGCCTCATAAAGGAACACCAACTGCCCTGCTGTAAATAGTATGTTTAGACTTTTCACGATATTTTGTTCCATGCTTAATAAATGCATTTTAAATTTCTCTTGATGCAGATAAAGCGAGAGACCAAGATACCCCAAAACCTATGCGGAGGTCCAAACATTGTGAAGCTACTTGACATTGTTCGCGATCGGCACCCAAAAACTCCAAGTCTGACCTTTGAATATGTGAAGAGTACACACTTCAAAATTCTCTACCCAACATTGACAGATTATAATATTCGCTACTATACATATAAGGTTTGCAGGCTTGTTTAGTTCTTAAGTGACTTTCCTTCATTTTACTTGGATAGAGAGGACTTTATCTTCTGGTGGGGTCTAATTTGCTACTGAGAAACTATTTTTAACTGTCGAAGACTAGTTTTTTCTTGGGCTTTGTCATGATGTAATTTTGTTTGTCAATGTTCAACAAGCTTCTTTGCTGCAGTTTTTTTTGTTAGCTATTTATCACAATATTATAAAAACCAGATCATACGATATGAAACATGTTTACAAAAAGTAGGCTGAGACCTGCATGTTTATCTCTTCTTCTCTTTAAGACCAACTCCTTCTTTATGAAAATCCCATATGTCCCATATGTATTGAACTTCAGTTCACAAATAGCCTTGATCCTAGTCACTAAGCCGAATGATCAACTTGAGTTCATAGGCTGAGACCTGCATCAAATGGCCTGACTTAGACCCACACCATGTGAGCCAAGACTTACAGTATCGAGCCTGAGCTGAACCCATTTTATATTATATATATATTTTTTCATATGTTTATGTAGTATCTATGTTATTAGTTTTTGTATAACTATATATAGGAGTATATGTGAAGTATATATTACTATTCGGATCAGTTGATCAACTCGGATTCATTTAAGAGACATCTATAAACCACCCTAAATTTTTCTTAAAAAAAATCTATTTTCGGTTCATTAAATTGTTTTTAAATATTTATTTTAAAAACATGTGAATTGATTTTGCAAATCTACAAAAAGTAGCTAAAGAGGTGTTTTGAATCTAGATGAAGAGACCCCACAATAGCATGATGCAATCAAAGTGCCCGACACCTAGAACAGGATTAGGGTGGCTTGTCCAAGTTTGGGTCGAGCTTCTTTGGTGTATTATTCAATTGGTTTCGAGCCTAAACCTTTCCATTTTGATAAAACCAAGTTTGATTTCCTTAGCTTGATCCATTGTTAAACATTCTTAGCCTTAATTGTGTATGTTCATTTGACGTAAACTATTGTCCTAGTCCTAGTCTCATTGAGTTGAATATTAGGGGAACCTATTAAGCTATATATATATATATATATATATATATATATATATATATATATATATTCATATGCATTGATATCATAGATATCTATCCATGTACATATGTAAAATAAATAGTACTTGGGCTCGATTACCAGAGAATATGTGTATGCAATCTTGAGTATAAGTACTTGACATATTTGATGTATAAATCTGGCTAAAAATACGTTTTGACAAGGTTTCTTCTTGTATATGAAAAGTTTTCAAAATTTTGAAAATATGAATTGAGTAAGTCTGAATTATATCTTCATGGATTTGGAGAATTATACATATGATTATATATTTAAAGTTTTAGAAAGTTATAAATTTGATGGCATATTCAATGGATTTAGAAAGTTATATTATGTATATGAACTTTGGAAAATCGATTTATACATTGTAATTCATTCATTTAGCTTATATAAAAATCTGAATTATGAGCCTATGCATATACTATATGCTTATATAAAAATTAATTACTTTTGAAAAGTCAATAGGTTCACTCAACTCATGACCTTGAATCCTACTTGGTTAACCTACATCCATATACCTAACCCATCTATCATCCTACATTACTCAACCCATACATGACACATATTTACATGGCTCGATTGATACTTGATTCACATGTTTTGAATGACCATGCTAATTCCTAATATGAATCAACCTTTAAGAATCAGCCTCAACTCTTTGATATGTCCTAAAAACTCTCTCACATGTCCCCATGTGTGAACCATAGTATGCCTCAAAATATAATATTTTGGGAGGTAAAATTTTACCATCATAGTAGAGGATGTCACCATACAATGAAGGGCATGGGTAGAAAGATTGGTCGGACAATGCCATGTCCATGAGCTTGACCAATTTATGGGTTATGTGTTGGATGCCTGATATATATTTGACAAGTTTGAAGTCAATGATAATACACAATGAGTTAGTCCTCCTTTTGATACGAAAGTGCATGGCAGCTAAGTTCTCCGTGCACCTTTTATACTCAATTTTGAATCATAACCAAGAAGCTTAGAGATCCACCTTTGTTCTTATTAGGTAGTGATTCTTTGCTCCTAGATAAACTTCAAACTATTGCGATTTGCGTGCAATGTGAATCATCTCTCAAGTAGGTAAGTTTTCACTTGTCAAGAGCTAGAACAACGAAGTAGTTTTGTGTTATAGGTTGAGTAGCTTCTCTTGCAGGGTGATATGACCTTTTACTCATGAATGTGTTTGGATGCTCTTCTTACATAAGAATAACCCCTACTCCAAAGCAGCATGCATCGGTCTCAACCTAGGTGGAATGTTCTTTGTCAGCTGAATTATGTCAACAACCTAATTGTCAGGGTTCTCAAGGCATAACTTGTCTTAAAGTGGACATTTTTTGTGCCAAAAAAAAACGTATAAAGTGGACCCGAGCTTTCATTGCGGTTTTTGCGAGTTTTTTGTATGAGTGTAGAGATGTCAAAATGGGCCTGGCCCGAGAGCTCGACCCGGCCCTTGAAAATGTAGGGCTGGGTCAGAGATTTCTAGTCCATATTTGAAGCAAGGCCAAATGGCCTGGCCCATTAGCCTTGGGGATGACGTGGGTCGGGAGGGGTTAGCTCGTAGTGCCACAGGTCCGTTGGATATTAGATCGGGTCTATAAGACCCGACCAAATCTGTTTGAATTCCAAATCCAACCACAATATTTTAAGCTTCAACAATTCATATACATATGTAATAAAAAACTATATATGCATATATACATGTATATGTAATATATATATATACACATACATGTAATAATATATATATATATATATATATATATATATATATATATATATATATATATATATATATATATATATAATGGAAAAAACTAGGTCTCGGTTCAGTTTGCATGAAAATAAAGTTTGACACTCTTAGATATTTCTTTTTCTTTATGAGGATCACCTTTTCATACACGACATGAAAACCCAACATGAAAAGTATGTATATGTCGAACCAAAAAGACAAAAAAACTTGTGCTCGAGTTGACCTGTTTTGGCGAAAAACGTCTACTGTCATAATGTCCACATGACCTCAAACACGAAATCGCCTTCAGTACTTCTTTGGAAGAAATTAAAATGGAAAAATGAAAGAAAATGTTTTGGTAGATTGTGAAGATCAAAATGTATTCTCACATAAAAGTCAAAAATAAATCATGGTGGTTCCATCCCTCCAGAGTGGCCACCGTGTGGTCCGACCCATGCTTCATACGCAGGTAGGCCCATTCACACACTATACGCCAACACATCTTTTACTTTGTGCATCTTCAAATGGTTGCTTTCCTTTCGACTTTATGTGCCGTACTTGTGTCCAACAAGGGAGAACACGCTTTGGCAGATGCGCGTTCACGAGCTGGCAGGGAGATACATACAGTTTTGTGGTTGTGAGGTCCTCTCTCTCTCTCTCTCTCTCAGCAAACTTAGTGCTGCAAATTCTCCTAATTTATTTCTTTTCTCAAGTAACAAATCATTAGATCACCAAAAAATATTAATTCATTGAGCAGGATGAAATACAAATGTGTTGTATCCTTGTCTAACAAACTTTGATCATGTCCACTCATACCTTTACTTTTTCAAGATATCAATATAACTTAGAAATTGACAAAAGTGTTTGATAAAATAAAAAGGATAATCATATCATTCTCATAATGTTCTTAAAGGTAATGTGAAGGTACAAGTTTATGTTTTTAGAGGTGAGAGGAACTAGTATTATATATATATACACACTAGTGTGTATGTGTGATAGTTGCATGTGTATGTTTTATGTTGATATATTAGCATATCTTGCTATATTTTATAATGATTTATAGGAAGAAGACATGGAAGAAATATTATGATGCCCCCTCTTTTCCAACAAATGCATATATTTCATTGAGTTGATATGAAACAATACAAGTAAGTAATCAAAACAATATGGAGCGTATAAAGATATGGGTTATTCTAAGCGCAATACAAGGAAAGGAAGAACTCTGTTGTACACGAAAAGAATCATGTTAGGAGGGCTTGAGACTTTAAAACTCATTGGCCAATTTAGTGTCAACAAACTGACAACGTTCGGTGACAGATGGATGATCCGCCCTGAAAGATTTTCTCACGATGATTACACCATATTCTACATATGGTAAAAGCATACGGAGAGTGCCAACATGTCTAACGGCTAACGAATGCCCTGAAAAATGTTATCCCTGAACATCATCATATTCAAGGGGGTGTCCTGACGTGGAACCCAATGTTGTTTCCATGGCTCCAGGACTGAAGCCCTTATCCGTAGGAGTAGTTTATAAGAGATTTCAACAAGTCGCTGAAAGAAGCTATTTCAAGTGAGGCTCTTAAGTGACCACATGGGCATGTATTGAAAGAATGAGTTGCTTAAAATCTAATGACTTGTGGTGTTTAGTATAAATTGGAGTCGGTTAACTAAAACTGATTGTATATGTAACTTAAACATCGTTGACATAAAATCTTGGACATCTCGAGCCTTGTGTAAGACTCCAAAAAGTTTGGTTTTTTAATAGCCTCCATGCTTTGTAAATAGGAAGACATACTATTGGGAGACACTTTTCACCGGCTATCCTTGTGTTTTCCTACTCTGTCATGTTCTTTATACTGATTTTGAAAACTTTTTTATAATTCTTAATCGTGCATCTAACTAGTATGCTGGTCTGTCTAGGACTTGACTCTACTAGTGCAAGATGAGTCAAGGGGTATTCATTGTATCATGTAAGAATTCATTGTCACCTTTTGCACTCTATCTTTTGATATCGGAGGCAGCGAGTAAGCCTGAAGGTTAGCGTAACCTATACTTTGAAGACATTTGTGCATTATCATCTTTTTTTGTAGAAGTACTCGACAATTTTAATCTCCAAAAGCCTCTCTGTCCTTTGATATCGGATGCAGCGAGTAAGCCTGGAGGTTAGTGTAACCTGCACTTTGAAGCACTTACATATTATCATCTTTCTTGTAGAAGAGGTCGATAGTTTTAATCTCCAAAAGCCTTCTACCCTAATATTCTTTCGGCTTATTTGCTCTTTTGAAAAATATAACTTGTTTAAGGGTGATGATGTCGGATTTCATTAAGCTCTAATGGTTTAATGGTGACAATTTCTTTCGCTAGCAAAAGAAGATATATTTTCTCCTCACCATGCCAAAAGATATGGCCACATGCCGGTGTAGTCATCAATATCACACATTTCCCTTTTGCAAGTTTGCTCAAAGGTTTCACCTTGCTTCTCCTTTGGTTTGGTTATGATGAGAACATATGCAACTTGTTAGGTGTTTTCTTCAATTCCTACATAACCGCAATAAGTGCAAAGAAGCTATGAGAAAAATATGAAAGCCAGATAGATAGTCAAAGACTTGACAAGTAAGAATTTTTTAGCGTTTTGCATTAACAATTACAAAATGATAGGTGGCAAATTAGTTATTGAACAATTACATGAACTAGAACAGTTCTTATATAGTTTGAAAGAGTATAATATGAATATGGACGATAGCATTGTCGTGTCCTCCATCATAGACACTATCTCCTTCTTGGAAAGATTTCAAGAATTCCCTTAAATATAGAAAGGAAGATATCTCTCTTTCACAGTTGGAAAATCGTCTTATGCTTAAGGAAGAATTTCAAAAGTAAGATGATTCTCATTATTTGATCAATCAAAAGAAAATATACGTTATGGAAGAAGAAATGTCTTTTGGTATCCTCAAAAGGTAAAAATTAAGATCATGTTAAATCTTCAAGTCATAATAGTAAAATTGTGAAAAATGTAAAGAGAAAGGAAAATACTAACATTGTGGAAAACTTGTGTATTACAAGAGTGAGTACCGACATTACAAAAACATTAAAGGAAAAAGTTTCAACCTAGGAGAAAACTTGTGATAGTTATATCTGAAGTTGACTTAATTGAAAACATTGGTTCATGATGAGTTGAGTTCAAAGCAACACGTCATGTGTGTAAAAACAAAAGTCTAAAGTCCATGGATGAAGAAGATAAACCTAAAACAATCTTTTCATCTTCCTAGTCACAATTTTTTCTTCTTTTCTTTTTCTAAAAATAGACATAAAATCATCTTTTCATCTTGATGTAAACGTTGGATTCTGGAAGACCCATTCCATCGATACCTTCCTTATTAATCCTCATTTCTCTCTTAAAACAAAGGTTAGAGTTGTGTAGAACGCTTTTAACGTTCTCCTCATACTTACCCTATCGGTGTGTGACTATCACTTCAAACGACAACAATTGTTTAACCGAAAAACAAAGGCGCTCGTGATCAAAGCCAAAACCGAGTCTTATCCTACATTACACTTCTTGCTCGAGATTTGTGCTCATAGAAGACTTTATCAAAAAGAAAGGAAATGAACATCATGAGCCAAAAGGCTGAAGTCGAATTGACAAATGGCTGCTTTCTGATTAGTTCTTGAAATTCAACAATTAACCATTTTACAGCATTAAGCTCGTTGACGATAATAGAAATAGAAACGGAAAACACCTAGACTTTGGTGTCCGCCTTTCGTTGACCGAACGCATTAACCCAACACTAGGACATTAGATAGAACAGATTTGCTAGAGAACGAAGCACGACGACCGAGCCCAGCCGTGATGGCATGGCTCTCACGCCCAGGTGAGGACGATGGGACTGCGGACCAGGTGCTGACCGTCGGACCACTCCAGCGACCCGAACTTGGAAGTCCCTGCCAGAGGCGAGCTCGACGTGAAGCTCACTGTGTACGTCTTCTTCTCGCCCCTCTCTGCGAAGCTCAGCACAATAGGCTCAACCACTGCTTTGACCGGGTCGGGCAGTGAAACTGAAACAGTATAGCTGGAGCTTGCGGGACCCACGTTGGTCACCGTCCTAGTCAACTTAATGGTGGTCTGGGACTGGTTAAACTGCACCACTAAAGATGGGTAGTTGAGGTTGGCTGGGCTGAACCCAGGCCCAGAGCAGTTATAGTTGCGCCTGGTAACAAGACTCATCTGGTTAGCTGAGTAGCCGAGCCCACAGAGGAAAGAAACATAGTCTTCTGCTGTGATGTCGTAGATCAGGCCAGGTTCCAGCGCCTTCAGGGGATCGACATGGCCTGCGCCAAGATCAAATGGCGAGGCCGGGCGCTTGGTAGAGACATCCAGCAAGGGGCTCCCATCCTTGTAGGTGGCATAGGACGTGGTCATCAGTGCGGACTTAATCGCGGCTGGGCTCCAGTCAGATTTGGCAGCCTTCAATAGTGCCGCAAGCCCGCTAACATGTGGGCACGACATCGAGGTGCCAGAGATAATGTTGAAGTCGACTCGCCGATCGTCGGCAGCGAGCCCAGTGGGTCCCACAGTTCGGGTCCACCCTGCGAGGATGTTGACACCGGGGGCGACCAAGTCTGGCTTCAGGATTGCCGGCGTGATGGTGTTTGGCCCCCGGGACGAGAAGGCAGCCACCACTGGCGATGGCTCAATGCAGACCTTCGTCCCACCCAAGATGATCGTGGCCGTTGGATTCGGGTCCGTAAGGACGTAGTTCCGGATCTCGTCTCCGCTGTGCTGCCCGACGGCCGTGGCCGGGAGAAGATGTGCGTCGCCGACGAGCTCCTCACCGTTGGCGGCCGTGTTCGCCAGAATCATCCCCGCACCTCCGGCGGCCTTCACGACGGCGCCCTTCTGCACTCTGGCGTTGATCCCACGATCGCACAGCACGATCTTTCCGGCAACCTTGTCCGGAATCAACGTTCCCTGCATACACAGATTCCCGTTCGTCGTGTTGCTCGCGTTTCCAGCGTACACAAGCGACAGCGTCGCCGTTGGCGGTAAATCCTTCCCCGAGTAAAGCGACACTCCACTGTAATTTTTCCCGTTGCCCAGGACAGCATACGCCGGGAAATCGCGATCTATCGTTCCAGCGCCGACGGTCATGATCCAGGGAGCGACGTTCGAGAGGCTCGACGGAGACGGCCCGGAGTTTCCGGCGGAGCATGTCACGAAGATGCCGTGTTCCATGGCAGCGAACGCTCCGATGGCAACGCTATCTCGGTGATAATCGCTCACTCCACCGCCGATCGAGAGCGAGAGAACGTTGACGCCGTCAGCGATCGCCTTGTCCATCGCGCGGAGAATGTCGGAGCTGAAGCATCCGCCGACCCAACACACCTTGTAGGTGGCGATCCGTGCACGAGGAGCCATCCCCCGGGCGGTTCCCGGCGCGTAGCCGAAGAGGTTCGCCCCGGGAACGATAGATCCACCAGCGGTGCTCGACGTGTGAGTGCCATGGCCGTCGTCGTCGCGCGGAGATCGGGACTCCTTCCCTTCGTCAATCGGCCCGAGCGCCGCCTCGTACCCGGCCGAGAAGAACTGAGCGCCAATGAGCTTCCGGTTACAATTACTGGCATTGAAGTTCTTCCCAGCCGTGCACTCGCCACGCCAGCTCGCCGGTAATGGCCCGAACCCCGCGGCGTCGTAGGACCGGCTTTCCGGCCACACACCGGTGTCCAAAACTCCGATCACGACATCACCACCATCGCTAGAGAGCGGGAGAAGGCCGTTGGCATTGTCAAGGCCAAGGAATTCCGGAGTTCGCGTCGTATGGAGTTGATAGACAGTTTCTGGAAGCACGGCAAGGACACCATGCTTTCGCCGGAGGGAATCAGCCTCCGACGGGGTCAGCCGGGAAGAGAAGCCATGGAGCACGGTGGAGTAAGTATAAAGGATTCCGTTCCCGCCATCCTCCGCCGGCGACTCTCGAACGGAGTCCAACGTCGATTCGTACCACGCCTGGTGGGTGGCGAAGCCCGCCGGGATCTGGGGTTCCGCGGTGTGCACAATGTAGGTTTGCTTCTTCTGGTTCGTTTCGACACCACCGCTTACACAATGAGCATAAATAAACCAGAAAGCTAAACAAAAAAGAACGAAAAGCCTCCTCATTTCCTCTTCTCCTTCCACCTTTCGTCTCCCACCTGCAATTTACAGTGGTATTTCTTACTCTTAACAACGGAAGATGACGGTCGCCATTTGTTTTTCAACTTTTCTCAAGTTCCCAGATCCAGAAACTCAAGAGGAGGTGGGAGATGAGAAAATGGAGATCTAGCGTTTGAAACTCCTCTCCTTCTCTCTCTTTATAGAGATCAGTGAGGAGGTAAGCACAGGGTCGATGAGAGATTTAGGAAAGAGATCGGCAGATTAAGTATCTTAAGCTGCTGACAGAGGTAGGGAAAGGATTCCGAAAGGATAGAAATGCGTGGATTGGATGATTGCGCAGGGGCAAATCAAAGAATGGAAGGGGCCAAATCACAAAAAATGAACAGCAAAGAGAAGGTTGTACATCAACAGAAATACAGTCGCACAGTGGTACTACACTTGAGCTTGCTTTAGATCTCGCCACAAGCAACACTGCACGCCGAGTCTTGAGCTTTTGGACTCTCCCTCTCTCTCTCGCCACAAACATACACTGCTCGCCTAGTCTTAAGCTTTTGGACTCTCTCTCTCTCTCCGCAAACATACACTGCAGTCCTAGTCTTCAGCCTTTGGACTCTCTCTCTCTCTCTCTCTGTGGTTACCCATCTTTTTTTTTCTTTTTTTCATACAGTGGCCTTTGGCTGACCTTTTTAGTGTGTGGTGTGAAGCCGACCTGCTTTTCTAGGATTTGTCACCTAAAAATATTTATTTTCATCACCTGTAGCAGCAAAGAATTAAAAAAAAGGAGCTAACACCAATTTGTAGATCCATCCCACTTAATTAGTGTAGCTAACAGATTAATTATATTGATTAATCCTCATTACAATGGATTCTTTGCATACATATTCTTCCTTAATTAAAATTTCATCCACTACAACTTGCTTAATCAGTAAGGTTAACAGATTAATTATTTTCGTTATGTAGCTTAGGACTCAATTAGCAAATCAGAGAAGGATATGCGTTCAAAGATTGTGTTATAGGAGTAGTTATGGTGAATATTGGGAAGGGTAAAAAAATTTGTTTCTATTAACAGGGTAATCACTCATTAAAAGTTGGAAGAAATCGGGGACTTCAAGAGTATGATAGAAGAGTTCGCATTTTGGATTGGAGTCATCGCTCACACGTGACCTTATTTTCACAGTAACAGGTGCAGAGTAGTTTCTTTTTCAATTTATCAGATTTGCCAAAGAGATAGGAACGCCGTCGCACTCTTCCAAACCCCCGGATTCTTGGCATTAAAGTGAGGACGAAGAGAAGATTGTTATTCCTCTGTGCTTTTGTGCGAGTGTATGTGTGTGTTTTCATTGAGTAGAAGTCGGACTGTTCGTGCGGTTAATCAAGAGGAAGAGATTTTGTTTCATGCGGTCCAGTGCAATAATGGGCCAGAAGCATTAAATAGGCATTGAAGATTACCTCGCGTCAAAGAAATAGGAAATGCAGTGGGTGGTGGATAAATCATTGAGGGGGAAGATCTAAGCTTGATAGATATAAAAGAGCAAATCTAGCGCAATATTACTTTATGCAATTCTGGTGCTATCAGAGTTGTGGGCTTTCTAGATTGAGGGTTCCTCAAAATGGGGTTCAACTTTTTCTGCGACGGGGAATACGCATTACGTGTATGGATCGGCTTATTTCGATAGTTGTGCCAATTCCAATAGAAATTCAACAGAGACAAGAGTTTATGAATGCGATCAAATGTAAAACGACGACACAAATGTGGTGAGAAACGAACTACCAAGTAATTTCACTGGGATTTTGTCAAAGCAATAAACAGTAATTTCAGTGGGAAGTTGATTGGCGATGCATCTGTTTTGCAGTTTCAGTTTTACTAAAAATCAGGTTGCATACTTTGTTTATCACGGAACAACGACAGGCAATGCGTATATACAACAACAACTAAGCCTTTTCCCATACTAACGGAGTCGGGTACATGGATTCTTTGTTTACACGGGGCCCTATCATATGTCATGTTAGCAGTTAACTCACAATAAGCTAGATCATTCTTTATTGTTTCTTTCCAACACTTTTGTGGTCATCCTCTACCTTTTTTAATACTTTCAAAATCTAGTTTTCATATCTTTTTAAAGGTTCTTCTTTTGATTCTTTTTATATGTTCAAACCATTTTAAACAATATTCTCTCATGTTATCCTTTATTTGTGTCACTCCTAATTTGTTTCTAATAACCTCATTATGTATACAGTATTTTCTTGTATGATCACTCATCCATCTTAACATCTTCATTTCTGTCACAGACATCTTTTATACATGTTGATGATCAACTGCGCAACACTCAAAACCATAAAACATGGCATGCCTAATTGCTGCTCTATAATATTTACCTTTTAACTTTAATGGTATCTTCTTATCACAAAGAATACCTGATGTTCCTCTCCATTTTAACCAACCAGCATTAATTTTATGCGTAACATCTCCATCAATTCTTCTATCACTCTGAAAAATTGACCCTAGATATTTAAAACCTTCATTTTGGGGATGCAATGTGTGCCAATTTTAATTTTTATGTCCTCTGAAGTAACCAAATGATAAAACTTACATTCCATATATTCAGTCTTTATTCTACTAAGTCGAAGGCCTTTGCTTTCTAATGTTTCTCTCCATAGTTCCAATTTTTTATTAACTTTTTCCTTATACTCCTCCACTAACACAATATTATCTACAAATAACATACACCAAGGTACTTTATCTTGAATATGTTTTGTTAACTCATCAATCACCATTATAAATAAGTATGGACTTAAAGTTGATCCTTCATGTAACCCAACATTAACTTCAAAGAAGTATGTCATTCCTTCATTAGTCCTCACACATGTTTTTAAACCATCGTACATGTCTCTTATAAGGTTAATGTATGTAAATGTGATACCTCTTTTTTTCAAGGTTCTCTAAAGAACCTCCCTCGGTACCCTATCGTAAGCTTTTTCTAGATCAATAAATATCATGTGAAGGTCTTTTTTTTTTATCTAAAATATTTTGTAAGACGTATCAAAAGGTGAATCGATGTAACAATAGATCTGCCTGGCATAAATCCAAATTGGTTCTCTATCGTACTTATACTTGTCTTAACCTACGTTTGATAATTCTTTCTCACAATTTCATAGTATGGCTCATTAACTTGATACCTTGATAATTCACACAATTCTGAATGTCTCCCTTGTTCTTATATATGGGTATAAGTGTGCTCACTCTCCATTCCTCGAGCATTTTTTGGTTTTTCCATATTTCATTAAATAGTCTCGTGAGCAAAGTGATTCCTATTTCTCCTAGGATTTTTCAAACTTCTATAGGAATATTGTTTAGTCTTACCAATTTACCACCTTTCATATATTTAAGAGCCTCTTTGACTTCATTCTTTTGAATACGTTGATAGAAATTATGGTTTATATATTTTTCTGAGTTGACTAACTCTCCTAAGCTAATACTAACATCTTTATTTTCATTAAGAAGATTATAAAAATAGATTTTTCATCTATTTCTTATATCATCATTTGCCACTAGAAGTTTTTCATCATCATCTTTGATGCATCTAATATAATTAAGATCTTTAGTTTTCTTATCTCTAGCGCTAGCTATCTTAAAAATATCTCTTTCACCCTCTTTTGAGTTGAGTTTTTTTATATAAATCCTCTCAAATTTTAGCTTTTGCTTCACTGACGATCTTTTTCGCTTCCTTCTTTGTTTTCTTATAAGCCTCTAAAGTTTAATTAGTTTTCTTAGCATAATGTAATTTGTAACATGCCCTCTTTGCCTTGATTTTATTTTGCACTACTTCACTCCACCACCAAACTTCTTTTTGTACCGGTACACCTCCCTTAGATATACCAAACACATCTTTCGCCACTTTCCTAATATATATAGCCATATTGTTTCACATATCACAAGGTGTAGCAACATAATTCCAAACATCTCTTTGAAGGACTTTCTGTTTAAATATATCTTCTTTCTCACTTTTGAGATTCCACCACTTAATCTGAATAGCTCCATGCACTCTTTTCTTCTTTGTCCATTTTTTTATTTGTAAATTCATAACTAAAAGTTGATGTTGGGTGGTTAAGCTTTTTCTTGAAATTACCTTGCGATCTTTACAACACACTATATTTTTTTCTACAAATAAAGTAATCAATTTGTGTTTGTGATAAGCTACTCTTATAAGTAATTAAATGTTCATCTCGTTTTTTGAATATTGTATTGACTGTAAAGAGATCAAATGTCATAGCAAAATTTAAAATCTTCCTACCTTCTTCGTTTATATCTCCAAAACTAAAGTTTCCATGAATACCTTGATATCCTAATGCCTCTTTACCAACATGTCCATTTAAGTCTCCTCTTAAACAGATCATCTCCCTTTGTAGAATCCTTTGAATCACCTTATCTAACTCCTCCCAAAAGTTGTCTTTATACTATCTTCTAGTCTTACTTCGAGTGCATAAGCACAAACTATATTCAAAACCTATGCTCCTAACACTAATTTCAATGCCATGATTCGGTCACCATATCGTTGTATGTCTACTACACTATCCTTTAAATCTTTATTTATGATAATACCAACTCCGTTTCGAGTCATTTCCTTACCTTAGTACCATAATTTAAAACTTGTATCATCTATCTCGTTTGTTTTTTCTCCAACAAACATAGAATATGAATCTTTCTTCGAATCATAGTATCTACCACCTCCATTAACTTACCGGATAATGTTCCGATATTCCAAGAACCAATACGAATCTTATTATCTAGGACTAGCTTCTTTCCCCCCCCGCATCTGTCAATATTCAAAATGTGGAGACCCTCTCTGAAAATTATTCACTACATTCGGGTAGCGGGAGTAACTTCTTTACCCACACTCGTCCATGATGTGGGAACCCTCTAAGCAATTGATTCACTACATTCGGGCGAAAATGTAGTGGCCCTTGCTTACTTATTACTGCATTCGGGCTACACGTCGCTAGGCGAGGACGCCCCAAAGCAATGCTCTTAATTTTATAATCCATGATATAAAAATCCGACAAAGTTTTATGTTGGTTGTCCGACAAAGTATATATCACCATTTTCATAGAGATAGTGAAAGAAGAACCTTGTTTGGTAAAAAGAAACTTGAGGTTATGGTACAGTTTAAAAAATAGTAGAAAAAGAAATAAATATAATGGTATTTTTATTCTTCATCACTGTAAATAGAAAGAAAAGAATATACATATATATGTATACATATATATATATATATAGATATACATGACATCAGTTCATGCTTAAATCTACTCAAAGGTTTTCAACATTTAAGATTTTGAATCTAAAAGATTTGTGGCTCTCATGCATTAATGCAGACAGCGCAAAACCCAGATCCACTCGTTTTATCTCTTGGGAGAGAGAGAGAGGAGAGAGAGAGTATTTTGCTGACGGTGATGAGGGCTGGTCGGCGATGTAAAAAGATTTGCAGCTCTCATACATTAATGAGGACAGCGCAAAACCCAGATCCACCCGTTTTATCTCTTGGGACTTTCTCTATTTTTCTGCTGCCATGAAAGATGTTAATTGAAACAGTAAAGCCGAGAGTATCTTTTATAGAAGATTGTGGATGCAAGTATCCAACCCCCATATTTTCCTTTTCTACCATGTCTTATGGCATGAGTTTACCATAAGGAAGCATTTATAAGCCAGCCTAGTTCAGTGAAAGAAAGGGAAATGACGAGCACTAGTTCACCTGGCTAGGGCCACGGTTGATTCACAAGTTAAAGGTTACGAGTTTGATACCCTGGATGCAATTGGCTTCGGCCTCCCGATTGTACTGGAAAAGGACTCAATCGGAAAACAAAGACAGTGCTATAACCGTGGGCTATATACATAGCCCATGGTAAATCGGTGAGCTATTATTTGCCTTGTTCAGGTTTTCGGATCCGCTACAGCCAGCCAGAGATGGGAAACGCTTGGGAACCAACCAAAGAATATGGAAAGTTATTTTGGTACGCTCAACCTTATTTGGATATAACCGAATAACTGAATCGAGAAATTTTGATTTAGTTATATATATATATGACAATACACTTATATATATATATGTGTGTGTGTTATACATATATATGGTGTATATGTTTATATATATGTATACATATGTATATAGTATATATATGTACATATATACATATACATACACATACTTGTATATATATACATACATATATATAATTCAGCCATAAAGAATAAATCGAATAACATAAACAAACTAAACTGAATCCGGTTACCTATATAATTCTATTGGAGTTCGGTTTTTAAATATCAAACAATTTCAATTTTCAGTTATTTCAGTTCGGATTGGCTATTGAACCAAACTGACTGATGCACACCGATGCAGACCGATGCAACTCATACCAATTACGAGTACTTGCATAAATAAAAGATGTGCGCCCATGAACAGACTCTAAGCTATCGCTCCCTATAAGAGGACAAGCTTCATCTTGTAAACATAATTTTCAAACATTTATAAAAGATGTGCAATGAATTTTTTTCATGCTATTAAATGTTAATTATCAAACATTTATTTTTATAAACATAATTTTCATAAAATTGGCATCAACATTCACATCTGGTTGCTTTCCACCTAACCCGACCTTGCCAATAAAGAAAAGGAAAGTATAAATTTCTTCTATTTCGAATGAGCAAGCATTTCTAACTGGAAAACAGAGGCGAATTTACCAAGTTAGCTCGGGGTTGCTTAAAGATATCCTGGATTATTTTAGTTCATCAAAGAACTCAATCAAGATAAGCATTAGGGTAAATTCTGTGGGGATTTTTCTTCGTCAACAACCATGGAAACTAATGTCTTTTAATGGAGAGGTTCATATTCTCACAAAATCAAGCATTGTTACGCTACATTCATAACATCAAAAAGTCACACACATCAGACGTGAGAACTCAAGAAAACGTGATCGCTGAATTCTTATTCATCAAAGAGAAAAGTCCCCGTCTCAGACAAAAATGAGGGCTTTTATGGACAAAAGGAAAACTTAAAGAAAAAAAGAGGGACATAAAAGAGAATTAAAAATTCACGCTAATGCTAAAATAGACGATATGGGAAGTAAAGCCCCCCACATCAGGGAGGGTTGCCAAGATTCTAGAGGGATCTGTCATAAGACTGAGAGACTCTTTTTCTTTTTCATTCTTAAATGGAAAAGAGATTTTTGTTAAGAACCCCACTACACTAAGGCCTTTCTAGAGATTCCTTAAAGCTCAAAGTAAAATCAACAAAGGGATCAACTTTTGATGAGTGTCGGTTGTTCAACATTCTCCATCCAAGAGTTCTGTAATCACATGCAAATTAAGACCTCCATAATCTTGACTTATATATTCACCACCTAACAAAGCAGGTCAAAAGGTTCTAATTAATCTTTTATCAGTTGGCACTAATTAAGCTTGATCTTCTCCTCTCAAAAGAAAACTTCCATTTTCTCAACTTTATTTTTTGCTGCCCCCAGAACTTGGCCATTTGTTTAACACTTTCTACGTGAGCTGTAATATGGTGGGAATTGCATTCTTATCTGGTAGGAATCGATTCCCTTATTCACTGTAGTGAGAATCAGTCTGAATGTGTGGATTCGATTGGAAAATTGACCTTTATTTCTCCAGAATCAGTCTAAGCATTTTTCATCTTTAGCATTGGCTTTTATTCTTCAATTCAGGCCAAAACGGTTGCGTTTCATCCCATCTATTCACTGAATGTTGTCTGCACAAACTCATTGAGCTACTTCAATATTGTTTTGGCTCGTAATTAGATGTTTCATATGTATAAATATAACACTAAGTTCTTAAAATTTTGACCTAATTCACAATCTCACTCGAACTCGTTGGATTTGAGCTCACTGAGCTCGATCTCAAGCCGAGAGATTAATCAAGTCAATGTTGGTTGCGCATAGCTCTGATGAGCGTGATATAAGCTCGATCTAGCCCGAGCCTCGCATCTTCTTAACGAACGCGTCAAAAGTCGAGCCTGCTTGTACTCAACCTCAACTTGCTTATACCCCTAATAACTGTCGATCGATTTGATGGAGCGGTGCTTTTCCCGAAAATCTGTTCTAAGAACATTGCCAAGAGCCGTATCATTAGGCATGACCGGTTCAGATCCTGTCCGGCGGTTCAACCCTGAACTGAACTGGTCCACAAACCCTTCAGAACTAGAACTGCCGGATCTGGTTCCTAAACCATAATTGAAACCGAGTATGGTTCGATTTGGTTACGGTTTGTATATATACAAAACCGGCTCGAAACTGGAACCGTTGTGAAAACCAGTGGTTTGGTTCTGGTTCAAACCTTTGATTCCATATAATCTCAAGTTCGTCGGTTTTGCGTTTCGTTTCAGCTCGGATTTGGTGATTAAAAGATACATATAAATCAAAGAGTACCACATGACGCTTTGATTCATTAATATATATATTATATATGTAAATAATAAACATAATAATTAATAATATATTATTATATTATTTTTAATAAATAATATATGAATGACAACTGATGTGACATCGATTATCACGCGTGGCTGACATCTTAGCTATAAAGTGGCATCGTGTGGCGCCCGCTATCCCAAGTTGTACCTAGGCACCACATGGCACCCGAGTACTAGCCAAGTGGCCAACGAGCAGACTGCCTGCCATGTGGCACCCAATGCACCAGGTATTACCCGGGTGCCATGTGGTGCTCGAGTATTGGTCAGCTAGTTAATATTTTTAAATTTAAATATTTTCGGTACTAACGAATTGATTGTTTGAATGACCATTTGCTTTTTGTGAATAGTGTTTTTGTTAGAAGATTTTAAATTTGAAAATGCACACTCTCTTACTCTTGCACCGTTGCTCTTACAGCCTTGCTCTACCTCTGGTTCTTACAAGCTTGTTATAAAAATAAATAGAGTGTTGTTAATTTGTTTAGTTATTTTTGTTAAGTGAAAGACTTACATGGTGATGATTATCCTAGTTCCAAAAATAAAGGAAAGTCATCTTAAACAGAAGCCAAAGTTGTCATATTCCTCAAAGTCCTATGATTCCAATACTACTTAGTCAAGAAAGCACGACACACATAGATGGCACCAGTGGTAGAGGTACTAAATATCATTTGTGCAAGAAACCATTTCAGTATTGGAAGTTTAATAAATACAACCTACACAAAATGAATACCCTCTAAAAGCTAAGTCACAAGGATATGATTTATTTAAAGTTCAATTTGTAAAATTATATGATGAACAAGGCAATATGAATAAGGCGAAGTAAAACTATTGTGATAAAGTATGTAATTTTAAGCCAAGAGATAGTTATGACACAAAAAACTCATGTTATGAAAAAGCATCCAATAGTAATGGATTTAGATGTTCATTAAACTCAATTTTCTATGCAACAAAGTTTTTCTACTAGTGGATTTACTTCTGAAGGGCTTTTCCATTACAACTCCACTAGAGATAGGGAAGAGTTTTCATGTTTTGTTTTAGTAGAATATCTTTCTTTTAATTTTGGTTAAAGATTTGTTGATTACATAAAAAATGCTCGTAATCCTTTATATGTATCTATTTCTAGGCAAACGGTTAGTAGGCATATTTGTAAATTATATAAAGAGAAAAAAGAGTTAATTGTACTTTTTTGTTCATTTGAGCGTAGCATATCACTATGTGTTGATATATGAACTGATAATTAGCAGTTGTATGCATATATGGTATTATTGTTCACCAGATACATGAGTGTTGGTAAATTCAAAAAATATTTTCTTGAACTTTATTGTTTTGATAAATCACATATTGCACAAAATATTTTTATATGATAAAATTAGTTTTTGAAGAGTATCAATTATCTTTTTTTTTTTAAAATTAGTATTAGGAGTAGAGGTTTTGAATATAGTTTGTCCTTATGCACCCCAAGTAGGACTAGAAGATAGTATAAAGACAGCTTTTTGGGAGGAGTTAGATAAGGTGATTCAAAGGATTCCACAAAGGGAGATGATTTGTTTAGGAGGAGACTTAAATGGACATGTCGGTAAAGAGGCATTAGGATATCAAGGTATTCATGGAAACTTTGATTTTGGAGATATAAATGAGGAAGGTAGGGAGATTTTAAATTTTGCTATAGCATTTGATCTCTTTATAGTCAATACAATAAGTTCAAAAAACGAGATGGACATTTAATTACTTATAAGAGTGGCTTATCACAAACACAAATTGATTACTTTATTTATAGAAAAAAAATATAGAGTGTGTTGTAAAGATTGCAAGGTAATTTCAAGAGAAAGCTTAACCACCCAACATCGACTTTTAGTTATGGATTTACAAATTAAAAAATAGATAAAAAAGAAAAGAGTGCATCGAGCTATTCAGATTAAATGGTGGAATCTCAAAAGCGAGAAAGAAGATATATTTAAACAGAAAGTCCTTCAAAGAGATGTTTGAAATTATGTTGCTATACCTTATGGTATGTGGAACAATATGGCTATGCATATTAGGACAGTGGCAAAAGATGTGTTAGGTGTATCTAAGGGAGGTGTACCGGCACAAAAAGAAGTTTGGTGGTGGAGTGAAGTAGTGCAAAATAAAATTAAGGCAAAGATGGCATGTTACAAATTACATTATGCTAAGAAAACTAGTGAAACTTTAGAGGCTTATAAGGAAGCGAAAAAGGTCGTCAGTGAAGCAAAAGCTAAAATTTGAGAGGATTTATATAAAAAACTCAACTCAAAAGAGGGTGAAAGAGATATTTTTAAGATAGCTAGCGCTAGAGATAATAAAACTAAAGATCTTAATTATGTTAGATGCATCAAAGATGATGAAAAAATTCTAGTGGCAAATGATAATATAAGAAATAGATGAAAAATCTATTTTTAGAATCTTCTTAATGAAAATAAAGATGTTAGTATTAGCTTAGGAGAGTTAGTCAACTCAGAAAAGTATATAAACCACAATTTCTATCGATGTATTCAAAAGAATGAAGTTAAAGAGGCTCTTAAACATATGAAGGGTAGTAAATCAGTAGGACCAGACAATATTCCTATAAAAGTTTGAAAAATCCTAGGAGAAATAGGAATCACTTGGCTCACAAGACTATTTAATGAAATATGTAGAAACCAAAAAATGCCCAAGGAATAGAGAATGAGTACACTTATACCCATATATAAGAACAAGGGAGACATTCAGAATTGTGCGAATTATCGAGGTATCAAGTTAATGAGTTATACTATAAAATTATGAGAAAGAATTATTGAACGTAGGTTAAGACAAGTATCAAGTACAATAGAGAACCAATTTGGATTCATGTTAGGCATATTTAGTGTTGAAGCGATTCACCTTTTGAGACATCTTATGAAACATTTTACAGCAAAAAAGAAATACCTTCACATGATATTTATTGATCTAGAAAAAGCTTAAGATAGGGTACCGAAGGAGGTTTTTTAGAGAATCTTGAAAAAAAGAGGTATCTCATTAACATACATTAATCTTATAAGAGACATGTACGATGGTACAAAAACATGTGTGAGGACTCATGAAGGAATGACAAACTTCTTTGAAGTTAAAATTGGGATACATCAAGAATCAATTAAGTCCATACTTATTTATAATGGTGATTGATGAGTTAACAAAACATATTCAAGATGAGGTACCTTGGTGTATGTTATTTGCATATGACATTGTGTTAGTGGAGGAGACTAAGGAAAAAGTTAATAGAAAATTGGAACTATGGAGAGAAACATTGGAAAGAAAGTTCTTTGTCTTAGTAGAACAAAGACAGAATATATGAAATATGAGTTTGATCATTTGGTTACTTCAGAGGACATAGAAATTAAAATTGGCACACATTACATCCACCAAAAGGAAAGTTTAGATACCTAGGTCAATTTTTAGAGCGATAGAAGAATTAATGTTGATGTTATGCATAGAATTAATGCTGGTTGGTTAAAATGGAGAGGAGCATCAGGTATTCTTTGTGATAAGAAGATATCATTAAAGTTAAAAGATAAATATTATATAGCAGCAATTAGATCTGCCATGTTTTATGGTTTTGAGTGTTGGGCAATTAATCATCAACATTTATAAAAGATGTCTATCACATAAATGAAGATGTTCAGATTGATGAGTGGTTATAAAAAAAAATACCGTATACATAATGAGGTTATTAGAAACAAATTAGGAGTGATACCAATAGAGGATAACATGAGAGAATATTGTTTAAGATGGTTTGAACATATAGAAAGAAGATCAAAAGAAGAACCTTTAAGAATGTATGAAAAACTAGATTTTGAAAGTATTAAAAAAGGTAGAGGACGACCACAAAAGTGTTGGAAAGTAACAATAAAGAATGATCTAGCTTTTTGTGAGTTAATTGCTAACATGACACATGATAGGGCCCTGTAGAAATAAAGAATCCATATAGCCGACCCCATCTAGTATGGGAAAAGGCTTAGTTGTTGTTGTTGTTGTTGATAATGCTACTACAAATACATGTGCTATTTCTGAATTATGAAGAATATGTTAGTGTATTTTAGATAGTAAGTTTTTTCATATTCGATGTGCTTGTTATGTACTTAACCTATGTATATAAGATTATTTGAAGATTATATGACCTGAAATATAACCTATTAGAGACACACTTAATTTTCTTTGGAGTTGTACTAATATTAGAAACAAATAAGTAGATTTTTATAAACAAAAAGATAGAAAACCATGAAAAATTCTGATGGACGTTTAATATATATCTTTTAGATCTTCTTTCTATTTTTAATAATACTATAAATATATTATCTGGTGTTTATTATATGACTTGTCATTTATTTATTTATCAAGCTTTAGAAGTAGTTCATGCATTATCTTAATTTCGTACTGATTCTTATTTATCTCATACTATGCAGGAGATAACAAAAAAATGACTTAATTATTATATAGATCTTCTAGCAATTAGTTTAGTTGTTGATACATTAGATCCTATATTAAAATTAGAAGGCTAAGAATTATTTTTGAATGCTTATTATAAATATCTTTTATTAAACAGGATTAAGGATATGAATAGTATAATTAATAATATAAGATTAAATATTAATCAATTATGTGTCGATTATAGTTCACACATTGTCATTTTGTTTCACATGTAGAAGAAGAAAGTAGTGACAATCATGCACCTCTTCTCTTAGTAGTAAGGTTTTTAGTTATATTTTGAAATCTACTTAAAAAGTTGCCAAAATTTATTGACTCGATTGAGTTTTAGGTATGTAATGCTACTCATTATGATCTTTGTGAATTTAAAGAAGATGAGGATGGAGAGAAATTAGATGTTTTAAAATTTGTGTGAGAGCTTCAACTTATTTATCTAATTTTATCTTTAATTACTAAGAATTTTTTTGTTGTTCTAGTCTCAACTATTGTTGTAGAGTAAGTATTTAGTACAAGCGGTAATATATTAGATGAATACCATTCTAACTTACAACCTGATACCTTAGAAGCTCAGACTTGCTTAAATAATTGGACAAGAGAAAGGCGTTGACCACAAGAGCATGAAGAAGTAACAGTTGACATATATATACCGATGACTATACTACTGAAAGAGGAACTAATATGAGTATTATTGACACTTATCCCACGCAAGCATAGAGCGACAATGATGATTATGTTCGAAGTCAATCACCTTCGATAAGGGGTTTCTACCAAAAACTAAGACAACTACGTAGACTTTGATTCCTCTCCACGGAAGAGCATATGCAAGAGGCATAATTCATAGATAAGTGAATTATGGTCAAGCCTATTATTTATTTTATTTTATATATACACTGCAACTTATATAAATCTTTATACATATATTGTATTATATTTTATAATATTATAACTTTAGTTTAACATCTTATTATTTATATATTTAATGCAATACTTATATAGTATATAATATGCTATATACTTACATTGTTATATTATTACATTACGTATATAATATGCTATTATACTTACATAGTTACATTACTACTACATCGTCTACATATATTTTGTAATGTAATATATCATGTATACATAACTTAATTGAATGTAATACATACAAGTTATAAGTTATAACTTTAAGAATTTATATAATGTAACTATACCCTTTTTAGTGTAATATATGTATTATAATGTAATATATTTTACATTAATGCTTATAGTTATAAACTTATATAGTTGAAATTGTTTAATAGTTATATAATTAAATCAGATATGGATCCATAATCATCTCAAAATCGGATTCGAAACTGTCTAAAAAATGCTTTGAAACCGGATTCAAAACCATCCAAAAACAAGATCCGAAACCACCCAAATTCAGAACCGAACATGTCTACGTATGATGTTCAACTTTTTCAGGCTGTGACGAGAGAAGGTGGTTTCTTGACTAATACATAATTCAATCCTTGTATTGTCCAGAAATAGCAATATATACACAGCTCAAGGGTCATTAAACGATTACTTACAGGTTGGACTCTCTGCTTCATAATGCAGTTGGTAACATTAGATTGTATTCGCCACATGGATTGCAGAGCTTGAAGATGAAAATAGATTAATATAATCGGTTGATTTTGGCCTTTAGCTCATTGATTTATCCTTTAAAATGCCTTGGTTGGCGTGTTTATTATGCTAATGCATGTGTAGTGTGAAATGACCTCCATGATTTGCTCCAGAACTCTATCATTGAGATGCAAAAGCTAATTTGTATATTCTGGCTGCACTTCTTGAATTATTACTTACAAATATCGAGATATTTTCATGTTTGCAAGGGAAAAGTACTCTCCAAGTCCTTATTTTCAAATCTAGACCGTTTGTAAGATCAAAATCGAATGGTTAAATTAATGAATCTACGGAAAACTTCTTAATAACAACTCTTTTCATGCATGCAATCAAGCAACAAAGTGGATTTGCTTCATCGGAACCATAGCATAAAATCTCTTCTTGGGTAGTTTCTGATAGAAGAACACACAAAGGAAATCAAATTTGCAGTTCACAAAGTCGAGAAGAGAAAGAAAGGGAAGGTAGACGAACGCATGATTTACGTGCCCTTGGGCCAGAGATGCTTATTGTTTTCAAATATGACGGCCGTAGATTAACCAAAGAAGCTTTTAATAAACCAAAATGAGCTTAAGGCTAACAAAATCGAGAAGAGAAAGAAAAGGAAGGTAGAAGAACACATGATTTACGTTCCCTTGGGCTAGAGATGCATATAGTTTCTTAGTTGCTTGTCAATTGTTATTATGGTGTGTTTTGTCATCGAAATGGTTTGACAAATTTTCATGAAATTAATATACTTTTCAAAAGCTAATGTCTAATAGAAAACGTTTTAAATGAATGCAATATTTTATAGTGTCCCTATTTCGGTGTTTAAATTTTTGAAAAGTTTATTTTAGTTCATGTCACGTGTTTCCACTCTCACTATATGACGAAGCTTATGGATTATTTTTCAAATGTCCACGACCAGTTTTCTTCCATTTAATATTATTTATATAACGCTTTCGCCTATTCATCAAGTGCCTTCTACACCTTTATTTTAGGTTTAAGTAACTATCACAATAAGTTGGGTTCTCACAACCCAATTGCTCAGATGATCAATTGAACAAAATAAATCGTAAAAGGGTTCGTCAAAACGTTAACCGTAGCCTGCTGCGTAATTGCTTAGCTATTACTCTTTTTCTCCCCATATCCCTTTACGTGGGTAGGATACAACCCTTTTGTATACCAATGTTGTGCGCGCCTTTGTCTGTGTATATGTACATACTACGTACATGTTTGTAAGATATGTATATCACACACAAATATACTTGTATGCATTGTTGAAAAGATTAAAACAATAAAAATGTTGATATGTGGTTGTACATATGTTTTATGCTATATTTTATATAATATATAAATGCTTCACACCTCATGTATTAGAGAACGGTGAACAACTCAAGAGAAAGTACTTATGATGGACTAGATTACAAGAAGACAATGGTTGGTGAAATATTTATTATATCATGGATAAGGAGATTAGAATTATTGTGGTACATTGGATTATGTATTTTTTTATTAGTTTGCTGATAAAATAGAAGACATTTGTTGATTGTGAGGGTGATGAACTTGATTTTGTACTTGTGTTTGCATCAGATGATGTGTTTTGTAGTTGTAATGAGCTTATTAAGTATATAATAAATATTGAGAGAAAGCACAATATTGTTATTTTATTTTTTGTTCAAAAAGTAAAGGACTAACAAATAAGGAATGGCTTGGGTGTGAAAAGAGTGGCAAATGTAGGACAACTAGAAATATTGATGTTGAAAATGGTAGGTGGACGAGTACTAAGAAGATAAAATGTTTATTTTTAATGACAGGAAAGGGTGCAATCGATGGTTATTAAAAGTTGAATGTAGTTAACAGGACATATAACTACCTTCTAGGTTTATATCTTTAAGGTCATGCTTGTGCATGAAGATTGAGATTTGAGTAGTGTAACAAAAGACCTTACAAACAAAAGTCATTACAAAGCCAAAAGAAGATTAATGAGTCAAAAGTTAATATGGCAAGACATATTTATAATGTAAGAATAAAAATCATGAAGAAATATAGGACTTCTCAAAGTATTATTTAGCAGTTATTATATGACCTAGACTCTCACTACTGTCACACATTTTGAGTGGACATAATTGGCTTCCTACTTTTAGTTATCACGAAAGAAAAGCAAAAAAGTATACTAATCTAATTTAAATAATTTTTTACTTTTAATTTAATAGACAGTGTTGTTTGCATGGGTTTAGATCAAAATCACTTCTTATGTAGCAAAGGACCTGACTTTTGAAGGAAACCAAGTAATCAACATAAAACTATGAGTTGAAGCTTCACCTACAAGCCTTACATATGTCAAGCATCTGATTGTGAAAGGTGGCATGACATATGATGTTTTAATTTCCTTTTAAAATTTTACGAGGTGAGAATTTCAATATCCTTTCTTGCATCTTCTTCAAAACTCTTTATATGTATCAGTCTTTGGGAACTTTTGTTGGAATCCCGGCAACGGCTTCACCAGAGATTTGTCACGCAGTGGATGTCCTCTCGATTGAAAACGAAGAACAGAAGACATCGAATGAGATATATGATTTTTCTGATTTCCCACAGCTGGTTTTTCGATGGAGGTTTTTATTGATTTTTCACTGTCTACGCTTATGTGTGTTGCTCTATATTTATAGAACAATGCCTGACTCCTCCTCCCAGATATCCAGGTTGGACTTTCCGTTCTGGAGCCCTTATCCGACTGTTACAGAACAAATCCATAATAATTCGGCCGTTATAGATTTGTTCCATAACAACCTCTATGAGAAATAGCTAGATGACTAATCTAGCCTTTTCCATGGGTGAAACTATCGAGAATGGTCAGTTTCTTGGCTTAACATCTCCCACTTGGCCTTTCGAGTCAAATAATTTAACATACTAATTTTCCTCTCACTTTTGTGAGGTTTCCCTGGTAATGTCATTTTATATCACAATCATTATCTGTTGTATGGTTTTTTACTTACACAACAATCAAAGATATCTCAAACCCATATTTGTAACATGTTTTGAGAAAAGATCCTCTATTGTTCCTTTAGCCAAGGGGTTTTGCTAACATATCTTGAGTTGGCATGTATGAGATGTATATTTCCTTTCTCGTAACCATATCATAAACATAGTGATATTTAATCATCATATGCTTGCTTTTGGAGTTGTCATCTCTACTCTTGATTAGAGTAATTGCTGCATTGTTGTCATAGAAAATGATAACTGGCTATTTGGCTATGTCTAACTTCAAATCTCGTATGAAGTAGCTTATCCAGATGACATTTGTTGCATCCATAGAGCAAACCACATACTTAGCTTCCTTTGTATGCAATGCTACACAATCTTGTTTCTTACAAGCCCAAAAAACAACTCGACCTTCAAATAAAAATATTTGTCCTAAGGTTGATTTGTTTTTATCTTTGCTCCTAACAAAGTCAACATTTGAGTATCCTACCACTTTTAGTTAATCTGCTTGAAAATATAATTTCAAGTCCTTTGTTCCTTTAAGATATCTTAGAATTATTTTCATAGCTATCTAGTGCCCCCTTCCAAGATTACTTTGATATCTATAATAAAGTTGATATCAGGTCTTTTACATAATATAGCATACTGTTACCCAGAGTTTGTGCATTAGGAATATTAGGTTTATCATCTCCTTCACAAGGATATCCACTTTAAACTTCTCAATTGAACCATCGATTTTATATTTCTTTTTCAGAACCTATTTGTAGCCTATAACTTTTCTTCCTTTTAGCAAATCAATCAATTTCTAGACTTGATTTTTCTCAATGGATTCAATTTCCTCATCCATAGCTTTCTCCCAATCTGTTGATTTAGATGAATCAATAGTATGTCGATAAGTCAAGTTATTAGTCACCTCATCTAAATCTACCGAATTACACACTTCTTGAGAAAGATAAGTGTAATAATTCTTTAAATAAGACGGTGTGACTCTAGGCCTTTTATATCCACTTAAAGTTTCAGTTGATTCAGAAAGATCATCTATGGATTCAAATGATGATTGATCTAAATCTACTAAATTATCAACATACTCATCATTATTCTCAAGAATGTCATTCTTAGTGTCTTCTAAGAATTCAACATATCTGCTCTCTATCAATCCATGGTCCTTATGATAAAAATGATATCCTTTTGAGCCTTTAGGATATCCAATGAATATATATCTTAAGGACTTGTTGTCTAGCTTGTCTCTAGACCAATCAAGGATCTTCACATGAACGATAAATCCACATCTCCTGAGATGACCAAGATTGGGTTTTCTTTCAAACCACATCTCATATAATGTAATGAATATAACTTTACATGGTACTCTATTGAGTATGTACACAACTCTACTTACTTCTTCTTTTCAAAATATCCTTGGTAGATAGATATCTATTAACATTGACCATATTATGTTTAGTAAAGTCCTATTATATCTTTCAGCTAAACCATTTTGTTGAGGAGTCTATGTATTGTATTTTACTTCGAAATACCTAAGTCTTTACAGAATTATGAAAATTCTGTAGATGTGTACTCACCACCTCTATCTAATATCAAGACTTTAAGTGTATGCGCTAGTTGATTTTCAACTTCTTGTTTATATTATTTGAATACTTTAAGTGCCTCATATTTATGTGATAAGAGATATATGTATGTATATCTCGAGTAATCATCAATAAAGGTTATGAAATAGACCTTTTCTCGATATGATGTTACACTAAAGGGTTCACATAAATTAGTGTGAATAATTTTCAACAGGGTTATTACCCTTCTTGTTTTCTTTGAAAAAAAAGTTTTGTCATTTTTCCTTGTATAAGGCTTCGCACTTATCAAAAGTGTTTTCCTCAAATCTTAGTAATAGGTCAAAGTTGGATAATTTTCTCAACTTTTCCATACGTATATACCCTAGGTATTTATGTCATATATTCACATCAACATTAAAGGCATAATCAATATAAACAGAAGAACTTTTATTTTCATTGATATTTAATTTGAACAATTCATATTCTATATCAAATTCTCCAGAGAAAAATACTTTCTCATACTTCTCCATAGTTATTTTGCTAAAAAAACTTGACCTCAAAACCCTTCTAAACCAAGGTAGGGACTGAAACCAAATTGCACCCTATAGTTGACACAATTAATACATCAGTCAGTACAATTAGTGTACTTGTAAATAAATTCTAAAGGACCCAATCCGAAGAACATCTGAGAAAGTGTTATTTCTCATGCATACCTAATGTTCTCCTGATTTATATTTCTTTAGATTCATTGTTCCTTCCTTGCTCTTTGAGATGTGTCTCATCGCTCCTAAGTCAATCCACCAACTAGTCACCAAACAGTCCATGTACAAGCATTCCAATATCACGCAAATTATATCCTGCTTCTTCAATTATCCGTGTTGTTAGTTGTTTCTACCATTTTTCTTATTGCGACAATCTCACTTATAATGTATCATTTTTCAACAGTTGAAACACTTAACTAAAGAAGCGATTTTCTATGATTTCTTAAAAGGTTGGCCGTCCTTTTTCGTTATTTTTGTCAAACTTTTTGTTTGATTTTTTTTTTTGTTGGCTTTGGAGTTAGACCTTATCTCATCTTATACTACTAGTAATTTTTACTTTCAATTTTTTTTCATATGTTCTTATTCAATTGCTAGTTTAAGGGTAGTTTAAAAAGGTTTGTTTCAAGCCCTAGTCTAAGGGCAATAGTGACCATGTTCTAGGATGGGAGAAGATTGTTCAATATTGTAGATATTTGCATCGATTTTGTTATAAATGACTTAGCTACAACTAAATCTCTTATCATTACCAACATATGGTTCACATGTTCTATTACATTGTCTCCTTTCATTTTATAAGAGTGACACCTTTGTAGCAACAATTGAACATGTAGTTTAGTTGTAGTGTCATATTTTATTATTATTGAATGAAACAACTCTTTTTTAGTCTCATACTTTTTAGCGACCTTAATCAAATCATCTTTCATGTATATTAACATGACAATTCTTGCTATTGTATCGTTTTTTATGAATGTTTTATATACCTTTTTGTTTCTCTATAGCGTCAAAGGGTGGAGGACGCACAATTTTTCTTAATGCAAACTCTGCACCTTCTAATATAAGAGCTAAAAGGATTCTTCTTTTTTACATTTGAAAATTTAGACCATTCAATTTTTCTATTTTTACCAATTTAGATACACGTATCCTTGAGTTCATTTTTATATGTTTAACAAAATTAGTAATCAAACAGTCTTTTGTTTGAAGGTAACGAGGCTCTGATACTAGTATTGAAATTCCTACAACGGCTTCACCGAAGATTTGCCATGCAGCAGATGTCCTCTGGATTGAAGACGAAGAACTAGAGATGTCAAATGCGGTATGTGATTTTTTCATGTTCCTACAACCGATTTTTCCAAGGAGACTTCTATTGATTTTTTACTATCTATATTTTTGTGCGATACTCTATATTTATAGAGCAGCACTTTACTCTTCCAACCAGATATCTAGGTTGGGTTTTCCATTCTAAAGCCTTTATTCGGATGTTAGAAAATAAATCTGTAACAGTCTAGCTGTTACAGATTTATTTAGTAACAACCTCCATAAGAAACAGCTAGATGGCCGATGTAGCCATTTTTGTGGGTGAAACTACTGAGAATGACCAGTTTTGTGACTTAACAACTTTACTATAGTAATGTCCCTTCATTTTAATCCATTTCATATGAGACTAATGTGCTCAGTGTCGTTTATGCATTTATAGGTAGGTATCTTATGATTGTAGTATTGAATTGTTCCATTAAAATATTACTCAAAGATCCAAATCAAGGTGGTGTACTGCAAAGTGAATCATCTTATCATGGTGGAGCAAATGGGGATGTCCTCCCTACCTTCTTTGAACAATTGATTCATGTCCACATTCAGTAAAGTTTAGTTAAAAGTCTTGTGATCAATATCATGCTCATTGGCTTGAGCTTCCACATTATACCAATAAAAAAAATAATTTCCATCATGAAGGTAAGCTAAAGAGGGAGCACCTTCGTACTGGGAAGAGAAGCCCTACTGCAAGACGTCACTTTGATAATATATCATGGGTAGAATGTGATGTAAATATTTATAGACATATTGTGTCACTGCAACTCCTCATTTCTCATTTCAATAGGAGCTCAATTGATTTTTATATCATCTTTTCTTTTGAATCTACAACTAATGCAGGATTTAATAAATAGTACGAAAATTGGTCTTAAATATTGTTTATTTAACAAGTAAAGGTTATTATCAAGTAAGCAAACACCTTGAAGTGGGCAACAAAATGCACAATCATGAAGTAGGATATACACAAATTTTTGGTACTTCAAAGAAAAAATCAATGTCGATGTGAACTGAGAATGACACATGAACGCTTTACAAAAAATTCTTGGACATCCAAACTTGCATTCACAATCACCTAAAATCACAACTTCAGTGTATATCTTCAAAGGAAACAAAAAGAACCAAATCCTTGTTCAACATCCAGCTAATTATAAAAAGAAATATCTTTCAACAAACCTAGACAAACTCTAAATTGGATATGCATATCCAGAAGAGGAATATTTCCAAGAAAACATACAAAGATCAATCACCTAAAAGAATGGTATGACTATGTATAAAAACGTGTCATTGAGTTAAATCTAGATCCAAGTCATTATACAAGAAAACTAGTTTATATAAAGAAAAGATTTATCACGGTGTCACTATTCCAGTTCAAATAGAGTAATATTTTCATTTGTTGGACTAGTCTTTCTATTATTAATGTTGAACTAAGTCATAAAATACTTTGTTTTGACTTCATTACAATAGTCATTTAATGCACTTTGTACAATCCTTTTACAAGTTTTTTTTCATCAAATGGGCTTGGGATAGGTTTGCAAGTTTATGAATGCACAAAGGTGAACCTTTTATACAAAGAAAAATTAAATAGGTAAGTAAGACATTAAGTCCTTTAAAATGTAATTGTAATCATAATAATGACAAATATTAACAAGGTCCTCTCACATAGTATCAAAGATTATTTCTACACTATCGTCCTTCCACATCTCATATAGAGGAAAGCAATTATCTTGCTTTATGTAGCTTCTGAGGGCATGATCCAACATCCATTGGATTGAAGTCGAAAAGCTTTAGTGCAAACCTCCTCCTCTCAAGGCATACAATGTTGTAAAATGGTTTACTCTTTTCTCGTAGTAAGTGTTACAACAATTTTCTCGTGTTTTTCTTCTATCTCTTTTAATATTTGTTGATTTGAAGCATCTTCTTATTCCTCTTCAATCACCGATATCTTTTCATGTCTTCTCATGCAAGTCTCGTTCACTCATGCCTATTAGTGAAATATGTCAGTTTTGTAGTGGAAAACATAATTTTCAACTAAGAGATAGTAATAAATAGTATAACACCATTATCGTGATCACAAACATTGATAGTAATATGCCAGTTTTGTTGATTGACCTTTTTACTTCTAATTTCTATTTACTCTTATTAGATTTGATTTGATATGCATGTGCAAATACTTAGATCATCTCGAAAACAATGAATTATGCTACTATTGTCAATTTCTATATCAACTATAGAAAACATTTCATCTCGAGTCACTAAGTACATATATAAGTATTACAATGATTGTGTTCTTTTATTGGATATAAATATCACTCTTGCCTTGATATGTCTTATTCAATATTATGTTTTTTTGTTCAAGATATTTGTAAACACCCAAAAGTTTCCTTAAGAAAAATGTGTTTTGGTTAATCAATATGGTAATTTAAAACAAATGAGATGATTTAAAGGTTGTGCCTTCTATATATGTAATAAATGAAAAACTAATCCATATATATCATATGTATAAAACTATATATATTATGTAACATAGGTCTTATATATATATATATATAACTAGGTAAGTATATATAGGTAGTATCATGAAATATATGTGTTTACCTTATATATGCCTATATATATGCGTATGCATGTTTACATAAAATATATATGTGTGTGTATGTGTATGAAATTCGGTATAATATTTATGTATATTAATCATGTCTACATAATATATAACTATATATATAATGTATATACACCATGCCCAATTTCTTGTTGTGGATCAAGACACCTCTTATAACTTACTCTTAGGTCATCCTTAGATTCATGATCTAAAGGTTGTGCCTTCTACATACCATCATTGTATCAAGAGTCCTTAGAATGGTCAAACATTTGTAATTGTAGGAAAGGATATTGCTATTCATCTCACTGAAACATGAGGTTCAAGTCCCCTAGTTGTTTAGGTTCTGACCTCACTCTATTTGTATTTAATTTTCTCAAGGTTATTGTTATTGATCATTGTGATCTTCTTAGAGTTTATTGCATAGGAGGACATATAGATGATTCTCCCCTCAAGTCTCACTCAAAATACCCTTCTTTTGCTCATTTTGGTAAGGGTTGGAGGATGTTATTGTTCATGGGGTATACCCCATTCTAGGGTCTCAGATCTCACGATCAAGGATGATCCACACCCATAAAGTCATATGTCAAATACAATAAATATGACGTAAGGTACAACCCTTCTATTGATTTTGATTCTCAACATCTTACTATTTGGGTTCGTGGCAAAGTCCTTCGAGACCTACCTCTCTTCAAATCTATAATCACCATTGATAGGGGCATTAATGACCCTAAGTTCGATTGCTTTGACCTCAAGTCACTATTTTCGTGCCTTAATTCTAATCTTCGTCATTCTCCCTACTTTTCAAGTAAGGAAAACCTTCTTCAAACTTGATGTGGACCCTTCCTCTACGTGCCAACAGGTGTGTCCCCTAGGCTTACTTGGCCATATATATTATTATATCAAAAATCCTAAAAGTTTGAAAAACCAAAAACACCAAAAAAATTAACACTTCAATAAATTTGTGATGTTGTAGATGATTCCTTAACTTTTTCTAAACGATCTCATCATACATGATCTTTTATCCTCTCCTACTTGATTGATAATATATAGGTATCCTCTTCAATGTCTAGTTTCTTTTAAAATGAATCAATATGTAACAATCTTATCGAAGCATCATATTTAAGTAAAAGGTTGAACTAGTGAGTACAAGGTAAATCACAAATTATGATATGTTCTTATATTTGAACTTATCATCTCTACATGATTATACTCTTTTACAATAAAGTTAAGAGCATGTCTTGATACTTTTTTACGAAGGTTCTTAATAAGATCTTCTATCACATAAATGTAATGCATGGTTTGAGCTCTTGATTCCTCAAATGACTTCTTCAATTCTCTAATTTGCAACTCTATCAATGAATGTAATTGTTTCTAAATTATACAAAATCTCAATAAACCCTTTCAACCTTGTATGTGCACTTTCTATCTTGAAAAATATGAATATACAATCTTTATACATTTAAAAAATAATAGATGATATGAATGCATTGAAAATCAAATTCACACACCTATTAGTTATATGAGTATCATAATGAATCATCGTATATGTCCATACCGAGATAATTTTCTCCTTATATGAGTTCAACTATTGCTTTTTAACATAAAAAAGTAGAGTAGAAAATTTTATCCACCTCAATTTCATTACCTCCACTACCTCCATATAAATGCTTTCATCTAATGAGTGGACGACCTCTTGAAACTTACAACAAATATACTCAACATCTCTTTATTCCTTGTCAACTTTACAATAAATTGTTCAATATTTTTGGTTGTATGTTGTCTAAACAAAAAGTGTCACATTAATAAATATGATTTGAATGACATTCAACCAAAACCAGATCATGGCCACTACAGATAACACATGGAATTTTATTTGGAGTGTAGAATTCCATCACACCTCAATACCCAAACATAATTCTCTTCTTTTTCCATACTTATAAAAGTGAAGGCTATGAAGTTCTCAGAGATTGATGTGAACCTGACAACCTCAAAAAAATATTTTATACTTATTAAATAGAAGAAAAATATATAATCATTAAAAATAATAATACAATGTAGACATTACTATACAAAAGTAAGACGCTTAAATGTTTGTCTTATATGTATTATGAAATTCCAATACCATAAAAATGCATAAAATAGGTGCACGAAACAAAGATGTGCATATACAATATCGCTGACAATATCTATATCTAGGATTTTACGATGCCATGTATGATAATGGTTAATGCCTAGATTGTATAGTAGTTGTTATAGAACACTTTGAAAACCCCTATCTTCCTAGTTTTCATCCTTGTATTGCAAATATGTTTTGTCATACTCACAATTTTTCATCCATCGGATTCAAATGCGTCAAAATATACTTTGGTTTGCAATGACTTTGTATGAGGTCATTTGTTACATTGTACTCAAAGCTACTCAATCTCTCTACAAAAGCATATCCTTCAAGATGATAATTTATAGGGTGATTAGGTGTTTTATTCACTACATTGAACTTCCAATAACCATCAACTACATCATCTTCTCTTAATAAAAATGGGCAGCATACCTTCTTAGTGTTTGTTCACTCAATACTTTCAACATCAATATTTTTATTGGATCTATATTTATTATTTCTTTCATACTCAAGTCATACATTTCTTATTAAGTCTTTGCTCTTCTTATGATTAATAACCTCAACAATGTTATGCTTCATCCCAACTAGTCTTACGTACTCAATATGTTCATTATGACTCCTAAATATATTATCCATTTTAAAAACGAGTAAATAATCAAACCCATCACCCTCACAATAAACAAATTGATTTTCTACCTCATCTGTCAACTAATCAACAAATACATTATTCGATGCACTACAATAACTTCCCTCTCTTTAATCATCATATTATAAGTACTTGGTATCAATACGCAAGGAGATGCGGGATAGTTGTGTCTCACTTAAGGAGAGACACACCTGTGCCGCATTTCAATACGAAATTCCGACGATACATCGAATTTTACCCAAACTCATTAATCATCTTCAAACATTGAAAAAATAAAAAAATTAAACAAACAAATAAAGATGCAATGATCTCACTAAAAACCAAACCTTCAAATTCAAGAAAAATCTAAAAATCGATTGAATCAATCGTCCCCTTCATTTTCTTTTTTCGTTTTTCTTCTTTCTTGATTCGCTTGATTCCAAGTAAGTTCGTAAGTAACTAATCAATGATAGTTAATTCTAAATAAACCTATATCACTTCTCAACGAACGAAAAATCGATTGTTAGAGCAAGAAGGTAAAATCATCAAAATTTATGATAGAGAGGAGAGAAAATGTTACAAGTATTTTGGGTATTTAAGAAAATTGAAAATTGAGGTGTGTATAGTAAAAAGAGTGTGCAATAGTAATGCTCCTTATTTTTCCAAGATGAGACTTTGAATTTTCATGCATCGTCAAGCTTCCTGCAATACATTTTCTATCGAAAGACCAACATAGATCGCGTCTATAAGGTCAAATAAACGAAACTTCCAATAAAAGTACAAAATAGTATTGATGCTAGATTGTCTGTGCAGTAAATTGCACTTTGCTTACGAATAGTTGTGGTAACAACGAAGAAAACCAGTAAAGATCACGTAGTATTTACTCACACTGAAGGTGTTCACAATTTTGAGAACAAAAGCAAGTAGTTGCCAGTTATTTGAAAGTTGTCAAATTCCTGTCGATGGAAATGAAGGAGCTAACAAAGATAATAAGGGGAGAAGAACAGACTTCCTTGCCAGATACCACACATCATTGGAAGAGGAAAATAAATTATCTTGCCTGGATAATGCTAAAGCCTCAAACCGTAGAAATTCCTCAAGATTTGAACTACAGTGACCAATGTGGAGTCCTCAAATAAATAGCCAAAAAGATGGAAACAACAATCAACAGGTAAACTAGTAAGATTAAGATACTACGAACAGTAAAATATAACAAAGGTTATCTCAACAAGCGAACAACTTGAGAAGCTTGTCAAAATTGTTGGTTTAGCCATGGATCTACATGTTACAGACACGATATTAGACAATAATGTTAAATTTTAGTTACTCACGTAGAGTAAATATTGTTTCAACTGTAGCGCACAACACATTCAACCAGAATCTACCTCTATGTGTCTACGGCAATATGGACAGTCTCCACAATTAGTTATCCAAGGATCTAGGCACAAACGATGGAACCTATGGCCACACGGCAAGCGAATCAGTCCATCCCCCACCATGAACCTCTCCAAGCAGATTGAACAGTCAACCGGAACACCTTCTCTTGCTGTAAAGACCTCGCTGTGCAAATTATTGATCAAATCTCTGCAGAGCCCAGGAGGCTTTTGTTTGGTCTCTCTTGAAAATGGGGACGAGTCGGCTAGACTCCTGCTTGACGCATCCAAATTCATAGATGACAGCCATTCCCTCAGTGATTCAGTTTCCCAGTCTCCAGCATCAACAAACCTTAAATCGTCGAGGGTCATACGAGGAAAATTGTTTCCAGACCTGTTTTGTACATGATTGATTTCCCTAAAATGACAACAATGATCATGAGCCAGAAAAACGATACATCTCTCTATTTCACACAAAAACACACGCAAATACAGGCAAACATGACCTACTTAAGACACACCCAGAGGATATAGGCTACACAGATGCACCTGCTTCCTGCAACAGATGTCCCTCTCAGCCTCTCGAGAAGTCTTGCTCGAGCTTGCAGTACAGCTCCAGGGAGTCTCTCGCTCATGTCTACTCTGGCCCAGTAACTTCCATTGCCAGAGGTTCCAGAATCATTGCCGGTGCTCGTGTGAGAGAACAGAGTGGGATCCTCGTTCCAAAAGGAATCACGGTCCTGAAAATTATATACTGTTACAACATTTATAATATAATGAATCAATTCTGACATAAATATGTTGAATGCTACAATTATCTCATTGAGAAAGGTGGGAAAGAGTAAACATTTTTCTTAGGACAAGGAACCATTATATGCACATATACATTGTAAACTTCAAAGTAGGACAAAGTAGGACAGGCATGTAAGGGAGGTGAGAGAATGGCTTCTATCCTGAAGTTTAATAGAACATAACTTGGAGCATATGGTTCCAATACAAGCTTGGCTCGAAGGATTAGTGTTTTTTTCTGTATTTGGTACCAAAAGATACAAGGCAGCATTCAGCATCATCATCAATGTTAAATAAGGAAAAGCCATAGATTGAACATATGTACATTTCCTGTTCAATAGAATAAAACCATGTGTCCTGACTTCTATGAACAGATTTGGCTGGGACTAGCAAGCTGCTGAAAACTAGAGGATACAAAAAAACCAACAATGAAAGACCTTAGAAAATGCAGCTCTCATCCTATGTCGCATCGAGTGAACAAAAGATGCAGGTAAGGAGGTTGAAACCAATGTTGTTTGTAGTGTATCATATATTGTTTTTCTCCATGAGACTCGTGTATTGTATTGTATCGTGATTTTTAAAAGAATATTTTAAAAATAAAAAATCAGGAAAAATTAACAAAAATCAAGTAACAATTCCTATAATTCTAAACAATTCCTATAAATCAAAATTTGGATAAACATTTATCTATTCAACATTGAAAATTATAAACACATCTTTCATCATTGAACAAGTAACAAATATTCTTTAAAATTACAATTTTCATAATTGAAAATGAAAAATTACATATTATAATCAAGATCATCAACTGAATACATCTAAGTACAACTAAAGTACATCTAATCACATATTATAATCACAGATAACATAGGCTGCAACTAAGTATTGATGTGATGGCCTAAGCTTGTAGGCGTATGAAAAATGTAGCACTTCATGGATCAACATATTTTGAGAAATATACCACAATGTCTGGAATAAGAAAAAGAAAAACTACGCAAGGAACAACAACAACAACAAAGCCTTTTCCCATACTTTTCCCATAGTAGACGTGGTCAGCTACATGGATTCTTTGTTTCCACGGATCCCTATCGTGTGCCATGTTAGCAGTTAACTCACAATAAGCTAGATCATTCTTTATTGTTTCTTTCCAACACTTTTGTGGTCGTCCTCTAGCTCTTTTAATACTTTCCAAATTTAGTTTTTCATAACTTCTTACAGGTTCTTCTTTTGATCTTCTTTCTATATGTCCAAACCATCTTAAACGATATTCTCTCATTTTATCTTCTATTGGTGTCACTCCTAATTTGTTTTTAATAACCTCATTATGTATATGGTCTTTTCTTGTATGACCACTCATCCATCTCAACTTCTTCATTCAGACATCTTTTGTACATGTTGATTAACTGTCCAACACTCATAACCATAAAACATGACAAGCCTAATTGGTGCTCTATAATATTTACCTTTTAACTTTAACGGTATCTTCTTATCATAAAGAATACCTGATACTCCTCTCCATTTTAACCAACCAACATTAATTTTATGCGTTACATCTCCATCAATTCTTCCATCACTCTGAAAAATTGACCACAGGTATTTAAAACTTTCCTTTTGGGGATGCAATGTGTGCCAATTTTAATTTCTATGTCCTTTGAGGTAACCAAATGATCAAACTTACATTCCATATATTCAGTCTTTGTTCTACTAAGTCAGAGGCCTTTGCTTTCTAATGTTTCTCTCCATAGTTCCAATTTTCTATTAACTTTTTTCTTAGACTCCTCCACTAATACAATGTCATCTGCAAATAACATACACCAAGGTACTTCATCTTGAATATGTTTTGTTAACTCATCAATCACCATTATAAATAAGTATGGACTTAAAGCTGACCCTTGATGTAACCCAATATTAATTTCAAAGAAGTCTGTCATTCCTTCATGAGTCCCCACACATGTTTTTGCACCATCATACATGTCTCTTATAAGGTTAGCATGTCAATGGGATACCTCTTTTTTCTAAAGTTCTCCAAAGAACCTCCCTCGGTACCCTATCGTAAGCTTTTTCTAGATCAATAAATATCATGTGAAGGTCTTTCCTTTTTGCTCTAAAATGTTCTATAAGACATCTCAAAAGGTGAATCGCTTCAACAGTAGATCTACATGGCATGAATCCAAATTGGTTCTCTGTTGCACTTGATACTTGTCTTAACCTACGTTCAATAATTCTTTCCCACAATTTCATAGTATGGCTCATTAACTTGATACCTTGATAATTCGCACAATTTTGAATGTCTCCCTTGTTCTTATATATGGGTATAAGTGTACTTGCTCTCCATTCCTTGGGCATCTTTTGGTTTTTCCATATTTCATTAAATAGTCTTTGAGCCAAGTGATATTCTCCTAGTATTAAAAACTACGCAAGGAAGACCCTAAAAAAGTCAACATGCTTTCGGAAATTCAACTTGGTTTTGTATTTGAATGATCCATAAATCAAGCACGAACCTTACGTGCTTCCTTAATTTAATCAACTCGCATGATTTGAATAATTTCAACAAAGAAACCTATATGCCAGGACCTTCAAATAGAACGGGAACAATAGGAAAGAGAAAGACAAGCAAAAGTTGTGCAGAATGTAGATAAAAATGGTAAAATCCAGACATAAAGAGTGGCCACTCCAGCTAGTCTCGTAGGAAAGATATCCACCATTTATCCACAAACTTAAGTTTTTAGGTCCTAAATTATTAGGATCACAATAAAGATCTGGTTTGTGGTTTATTTTGGATAAATGGGTCCGGATAGTGAAGATTGATTTGTGTATCATGATGAAATTAGTAGTTATTTACAGTTTATGTGTTTTGCTTTAATATAAAGTTGTGTTGCTGACCCCATCTAGTATGGGAAAAGGCTTAGTTGTTATTGTTGTTGTTGCTTTAATATAAAGTTGTGTACTTGCTATTGTCATATACTTATGTTAATTGATGTCTCACTTGTTGTAGCTTGAATATTATATATAATATATAATATTATATACCTTAGCCGTGTCGCCGCACTCAAAATTTTTGAAATTTACCGTATTCAGCACCCGCACCCGTGTTCGCACCCGCACCCGTGTGACAATCTACACCAAGAAAGTGGTGGGGACCAGAAAATTTTTTTGCATAAAGCTTTGGTGCTGTCAAAGAAACCAGCATATCTGGTTTTATTCCATTTCCATCAACATCTCCATCCTCAACATGCCACCCTGAAGGTATGTCTTGTGGTTATTGAATACACAAGGAATATTTATAAAGAGATGAATGAATTGTTGAAGTCCCAACGGCTATTTTACTAGTCATTGGGCCCTCTGGTGGCCTTGATGGCCCAAGTGGTCCTAGTGCCAGGTGGCCCTAGCCCGAGTGCCCGAAGTAGCCCGAAGTAGGACTTGATTTCAAACACAAACTTATGGACCTTATTGGCTCAACCTTATTACATTTTAACACATTCATCTAAAATAAAATATAATAAATGAAATGATTAAGTCTTAAGAAACAACAGAAGTCATAAAAATGAAGAAGTAATAATAATTTATCAAAAAAACAAATCATTCCTTGTTGCATATGGGAGTAGAATTGCATTGTAATTGGCCTTCTAAAATCTCCAACGATATTTATATACTTATATATCTCCAAATGAATGTTGCACCTAGTAGATTAATCTTATACAAGATCAATTGCATTTAATATTCCTTTTTTAACTTCTTCATCCTCTATAAAGTTGAGAGAAAATCAAATAGAGGGATTGAGAAAATATACAGTTGCATGCAAATCATAATGCATTTGTTGATTCCAACGTGCATCACTTATTATCCATAATATCATATATATATATATGGCATAACAAGCCTATGTTCATTATCTATTATTCTCATTACCTTTACTAAATGCACAATCATCCTAAAAAAAGTGAGTCATTCTTCCAAAAATTAGCATTAAAAATAAGGTTCACTATAATAACCCCCTCTCTCTTTCTCGACCAACTTACAGAGCTACATTCATCATATACAAACATCTTTTTGAATGCATTTTTTTGTACGATAAGACTTTGGCATTTGTAGCAAATCTTGTCAACGAAAGCCTAGTCAACTCCCTTCCACTAGTGTAGATTCTCATCAAATATAATGCACACAAGTGATTATATATAAACTCTGTGACATTTCTGCATGTTTCAATTATCCTCTTATTTCATTCATTATACTCAAACCTTCAAGCATTAAGTCTATACAATGTGCAACACATAGGGTCCATACTAAGGATGGATAGTTCGCCTCAAGCATCATACCAGTTGCTCTAAAGTTTGTAACATTATTAGTGATGAATTGAATAATATTTTGAACACCAACATCCTCAACATCTTTAAAAATAGAGAGTAAATTATTCACAGTTTTATAGACCAAAAAGTTTACTAATAATCTATGATAGTCATTTGTCCAACCATTAGCCACAATGGGACAACCAATAACCTTTCATGACTCCCTAAATTCAAGACCCCATTCACAAACATTATCAACCTATTTTTGTAATAATTTACTCCTCAAAACATGTTAAATAGGAACCTTATAACCAAATCCTACACTAGCAATAACATCTGTCATGCTTTGAAAGACATTAAAAGAAAGACAATTTTCATAAAAAAAAATCACACTTTAAATCTATTTTCTCAATTACCTCTCGGAAAGCCATAGTTGATCTAATACTTGGTTGAGCTCCAAAAGTAGTAGTATGTTGAGGAAATAATGAACGTATTTCACTGCCTCTAGCACCTCCTCCTCTACCACTCCTTGTACGATCGAGAGAAAGAGGCTCTTGTAGTGAGACAAGAACCAACCCCATTGCTACTCCCAACAGAACCTATACTCTTCTTTCCTTTATCTTGTTTTCTCCTGTTCTCATAAGTTGTCTCTTCCTTCTCCTTTCTAACCATAACATGAATTTCTTGTCGAGAAGCATATTAAGACATATCTCAATCGCCTATTTTTTATTTGTCTCTTTGTCGTAATCTCTTCTTTTTCTTTGTGAGCTTTAGAACTTGTTAAATTTCATATTTCACATAGTGAGGCACCCGACAACAAGCATTTGCATCCTTTTTAGTTCTCACAAGATGTTTCATGAGAGAAATACCTCTATGTTTCATTTCATTAGAGAGCATATACTTATTCACAATCCTATTGCCATACATCGGAGTACAATCATTTCACGTTGGATCGCCTCGCTCTGACACCATCAAAACAAGTAAAGATAAACCACAATAAAGGCAAGGCTTCATAAATGTGAGAAATCTCGAAATCTATGAAAGCCTCAATTTTTTTAAGTAAAAAATCGGGTTACAAAGGAGTAGGAATGAAAAAAGGGAGTATGACACAGATTTGAGAAAAACCTATGAATTTTGAAGAGTTCGAGATAAAAAAACGTGTGATTTCTCCACGAAATTGAGTAAATGAAATGTATAAAAATCGTTTGGGAGCAAGGTAGGGGTTAAAGAAAGGTTTGGAAGCAAGCAAAACAATAAAAAAAACTGAGTTTCTCAGGTTTATATCATACGAATCAATATTGACTCGTACAATAGGACCTGACAAATCGCAAAGCACAATACGGTATTGTGTACCATATCATGATGTCTTATGATATACGATAAACTCATATTGTATCGTACGATATGATAAAGTTTAAACACATTGATTTTGCTACTTATTTAATCATAAAGTTTACTCCTTAAGTGCTTATAATTTGAATTAATGGTTAATGGTGAATGTTAAATCAACTTTTGAATTATAGAAGTTTTTTAGAATTGTTATGATCTTAATTTTTTTTGATTTTTTTCTTTTTTATTTTTAAACTATTTTTTAAAATTTTATGATACGATACAATACACTTATCTTATGGAGAAAAACGATACATGATATGATATGGTACAAACAACATTGTGTGCACACTCATCCATACTCAAATCCACTCAAAGATCACCATTCGATAAGCATGATCAATAATAAAGATTTAAAAAACTCTGCCCATGTAAGGGATCACCCTTGCATTGCCGGTCCCAAGCCCGGATAAAGGAGGAGGGTTGTGTTAGGCTTTCGACAGCCAGCGTAAAACTTCGTCAGATTTTTATAACATGGATTACAAAAATTAAGAGCATTGCTTTGGGGCGTCCCCGCCTAGCGACGTGCAACCCGAATGCAGTAATAAGTAAGCAAGGGCCACTACATTTTCACCCGAATGTAGTGAATCAATTGCTGAAAGGGTTCCCACATCATGAACGAGTGTGGGTAAAGAAGTTAGTCCCGCTACATTGCCGCCTGAATGTAGTGAATAATTTTCAAAGAGGGTCTCCACATTTTGAATATGGACAGATGCGGGGGGGAAAGAAGCTAGTCCTAGATAATAAGATTCGTATTGGTTCTTGAAATATCGGAACATTATCCGAAAAGCTAATGGAGGTGGTAGATACTATGATTCGGAGAAAGATTCATAATTCTATGTTTACAAGAGACAAAATGGGTTGGAGAAAAAGCAAAGGAGATAGAGGATATAGGTTTTAAATTATGGTACTCAGGTAAAGAAAAGGCTCGAATCGGAGTTGGTATTATCATAAATAAATATTTAAAGGATAGTGTAGTAGACATACAACGATATGGTGGCCGAATCATGACGTTGAAATTAGTGTTAAGAGCAGATGTTTTAAATATAGTTTGTGCTTACGCATCCCAAGTAGGACAAGAAGATAGTATAAAGATAGCTTTTTGGGAAGAGTTAGATAAGGTGATTTAAAAGATTCTACAAAGGGAGATGATTTGTTTAAGAGGATACTTAAATGGACATGTCGGTAAAGAGGCATTAGGATATCAAGGGATTCATGGAAACTTTGGTTTTGCAAATATAAATGAGGAAGGTAGGGAGATTTTAAATTTTCCTATGGCATTTGATCTCTTTATAGTCAATACAATCTTCAAAAAATGAGATGAACATTTAATTACTTATAAGAGTAGCTTATCACCTATGTCACACGGGTGCGGGTGCGTGATACGGCAAATTTCAAAAAAATTGAGTGCAGCGACATGGCTAGGGTATATAATATTATATATTATATATTAACTAATTCAAGCTAGAAGCCTAGAACAAGTGAGACATCAATTAACATAAGAATATGAGTATGGCGACAACAATAAGTACACAACTTTATATTAAAGTTGAACAAGTAAAGAACTACCTATATCATATCAACAATATTATCATAATATCATTTATCAACTATGAACAATATTAATGTTTGATAAATGAAATGAAGTAAAGAGCATATACCTGATAAATTATAGATCTTCACTGTCAACAATATTATCAACTGAAGGGATTATTGGAACAGTGAGTTCCATATTAAGAGTATGCAAATCTTGGCTGTCATCTAAGTGATATTCCTCCTGGTTTGCATCCCAATATTTTGATGCTCCTTTATTGCAATATATTCAAATAAATAAGAAGAAAAGATCAAATATAATCATCATGATTAATAGAAAAGAAAGCAATTTTGAAAGATTAGTAATTTTTACATGTACTCAACATTAGATCGTGAAACAAATCTCAGATTTAAATGGACATAAACCAAGTATTCAGCACGACTACTTGATAGATTGTTCCTTTTGATATTGTGAATTTGAGAATATGTACTCCAATTTCTTTCACAACAAGAAGAAGTAGCAGGTTGAGATAATAATTTTGATGCAAGCTTTTGAAGAAGAGGCATATCAAATCCAAAACATGCCCACCAATCTAGTGGATCTTGATAATCCCTTGCTTCCAGTGCTTCTAGTGAATCAAGTCTCGCATAAGAAAACTTTCCATATTCAGAATTTACTTGCCTAAGTAGGTATGAGTCACGATAAATCCTTCCCAAACACATCTGCCTATTCTTTGCTATTTCAGGATCTTGAATAGGAGGACAACGCCCAATACTCTCATGCAACCATTTCTTCCCATAATATCTTGGATTTAAAGAATGTGCTAAACAATGCAAGGGAGTGTTGCTTTTATCCCATCTTGAAACTAATATAGAATGAACATGATCATAAAATAATGATGTCTCATGAAGTTCTTTTTCCTCGTGCTTCAAAATTATTGACTCAACTTTTTCAATCATGGTATCCCACATTTCATAAACTTTATGAAGCATTGGTTCATCTTTATCAACTTCTCTCAACATCTCCCACATAGGCTCTATGAATTCAAGAAAATATGATACATTGTCCCACCATAAATCATTAAGAATAATAGTCTTCACTGCTTGGGCCCTTGTTTGATCTTCAACCTTGTTACTACGGTATGCATCCCAACTTGAATCAGTAACCATCTAAACCAATGATGTCTTTATTGTGTTGAATCTTTTTACCATCACAATCAAAGAAACAAAACGTGTTTATACAACCTTCAACAACTTTAAATGAGAATATCTATTGAATATCGTTGAAATTAAATGATGATTCATTACAAAATTCCTTATCTTCATACAATCTGCTGCCATATCTTCAATCCATGAATACAATTCATATGCACGAAGATTATCTTTATCTTCTAATAGCTTACATATACGAGAAAGAGCCAAATTTAAACTGTGAATTACTCAAAGTGTCCAAAAAATGTGTGGATACTCATCTTCCAAACTTAACCCTGCACTGTTGCAATTAACTACATTATCAGTGATTATTTGTACAACATTATCTGGTCCAATACTCTTAATAACTTCTACAAATAAATCTTTCAAGTAGTCTGTAGTTTTAATTTCTCCAGATGCATCAACCAACTTCAAAAATATTGGTCCACTAATTGAATAAGCAATGAAATTAATGAGTGGACGCCTTTGAATATCACTCCATCCATCAGGAACAATAGAAACACCATTAGTTTCCCATGAGAACTTATGTTCTAAAAGTCTTTCAATATTGGTTTTTTCTTCTTTAAGAATAATGGTTCGTAATTTTTCAAAACTTGGAGGAACATAACCATGTAAATTACAATTAGCCAATGAAGTGACAAGATCTTTCCAATATGAATTTCTTGCTACATTAAAAGGAAGTGAACTTGAAAAGAAAAATTTTCCAACCTTTCTATCCATCTCCTCCCTTCCAACTACGTTAAATGATTTTTCAATTGCTCCTCCTCTAGAACCTTTAAATTCACTTTGCATTAACTTTCTTTTCTTTTCTGCATCTTCTTTGTATCAACCAAATAATGGAATATTTGTTCCTTTTTCACTCCTTTCGTTCTGTTTTTCATACTCATCTTGCTTTTTATATAATTGTCTTCGTAAATCCTGATCCACATTCGGACATGCTCTTCCATGTTTTGATAATTTTAAAAGATGTGCCTTCACTCTATTATATGATCCTGTAAAACTCATGTTACAAAATTTACACATGAAATGTGTATTATCTCCACCACCTTCGTATAATTCTCCCTTTTGTACGTACATCCACAATGGTGCATCATCACGAGGTATCGAAGGTTTTGAAACTTTTGTTATTGATCCTAAACTTGAAGGAATACCAATTAATACTCATTTTCCTTTTCTATTGTCGGCCACTTTTAGCCTTTTAGGATCAACTCAATTCTCAATTTCACGATCTGATTCAAAAAACAACATATGCAATGGATCATAAAGCATTTTTATTTTATTTCAGAAAATATGATTCAAAAAACAACATATGCATAATGCAATGGATCAGAAAGCATTTGATTAACAAGGAAAACGTAGCTGAACAAGGATTGAATTAACAAGGAAATCTGATGTACCATGGAACTTGGAACTACAAGCATAGAAATCAAGCGAGAATCCGCAGGACTATTCCTGTGGTGTTTTGGAAACCAAATCACCCAGCAGCTCATATGGTGGATTAATGAACACATCTAAGGTAAAATCAAGTTGGGTAAGGGTTACAAAATTTCCACCTATCCAGTCTATGAATCACAACTTCCCATAATAACCTGTTCACCATAAAAACTTGGAATTTGGTCGTCTGAAGCATCAAAGCGAGTCAGAATTCTCAAATCCTAAAATTTCTCGTGCGCGGTTATAAAATTTCCTCCCAAATTTAAAATCCTGAATTGAAAAACTGATTTCCGAGTTAGAAGCCACAAGGTATAGTCAGAAAAATCCAATGAACATGGAAATCATGAGAAACCGATTTACAAATATGTTGGAGTTAATGTTTGACGGTTTATGAAATAGGTTGTTGTTGAAACCCAATCTCATGAAACCTTGCCCCTATTTCTCCGGAAATAGAGTTCTGATTCGATCGAATTTGACTAATCCAAACATGATCTTCACCTTCCGCCAAATCGGGTGGCATTCTAAAACCCCAACACTTCGAAAACCGGGAGTTAGTGAACGTAAAACATTTTCTCAATACATATAACTCACTCGCATGATTTCTTAAAAGCACACAAAAAAGCTGTAGATGAGGGACCTGAAGACAGTAAGGCACCTAAGCAGCGCGGGAGGCCAGCGAAGAAGCGGGTGAGGGACCTGAGCAGCGCGGGAGGCCAACGAAGACTGCTGGTGAGGGACCTGCGCAGCACGGGAGGCCAACGAAGACGGTGGGTGAGGGACCTGAGCAGCACGGGGGGCCAGCGAAGACGGCGGGTGAGGGACCTGAGCAGTGCGGGAGGCCAGCGAAGACAACGGGTGAGGGACCTGAAGACAACGGGTGAGGGACCTGAGAAGCGCGGGAGGCCAGCGTTTTTATACACTTGCCCTAAAATATTGGACGAAAATGACCTCTGACACGTTAACCGCACTATTTTTTGGCCTCGACACGTTGACCGTGTCAGATTTCCATGACACTGTGTCGGTGCCGCACCGACACAATGTCGGTGCCGCACCGACACAATGTCGGTACGGGTGTCGGTGTCGCACCCGTGTTGACACAAACACCCCACCTCCTAGAGGTGTCTGTGTGACATAGCTTATCACAAACATAAATTGATTACTTTATTTGTATAAAAAAAGATAGAGTGTGTTGTAAAGATTGCAAGGTAATTCCAGGAGAAAGCTTAACCACCCCGCATCGACTTTCAGTTATGGATTTAAAAAAAAAAATGGACAAAGAAGAAAAGAGTGCATCGAGCTATTCGGACTAAATGGTGGAACCTCAAAAGTGAGAAAGAAGATATATTTAAACAAAAAGTCCTTCAAGGAGATGTTTGAAATTATGTTGGTACACCCTATGATATGAGGAACAATCAGTGTTATCCGTATCGCATCGTATTGTACGATACAGTGAGATATGTATCGTATCGTGGGAAGCCACGATACGATACGGTAACCTGTATCGTAAGATAAAGGTTATCATGCCGTATCGTACGATATGCCCAAAATTTATTTATTTTTCAAAAAAAAATCAAAAATGCTTTTTTTTCTTAAAAATCTTTTTTTTTTGCAGGTTTATGGCCTCTCTTCGCCTCTCTTCACTTCCCTATGCTTGTAATTTGAGTTTATAATTTTATTTATTGAATAAGAATAATTTATGAGCAAATAAAAATTGTGACAAAATCATTTCCCTTTCTGTTGCCAACTTTTAGGTATATTTCTGCTAGCAGTTTTTAATTTCATGAGATCACAAACAAGTAAAAACATTTGGTTATCTCGATTCATTGTGTGGGCATTTCACAACTTCACTATTTTAGGGTTCACCTTACGTGACTTCCATTGAGTTGAACATGATCCACGTGTGTGAGGCTTAACTCAATCTGTGAAGTGAGAAATGAAGCTCAAGCATTAGTTAAAAAGCTAGTCTCTATTAAGAGAAAAAGAGATATCATCAAGTAATAATATCACATCACTGAGGTGTCATAGAGTCAATAATCAAAGAAATTGAGCTCATTGTTTTGCTCACATATGAAAATTAGCAAATATGACAACTACATGTACAAAGATAGTTGTTTGTTAATTTTGATATATTAGATGAGTGGATTATAGAAGATAACGAAGAAAATGTACTCCTAACCGAAGAAGACATTGCATGAATTAATTTGAAGTGCAACAACATCACGAGGGAGATGAAGATTTTCATTTTAAAGTAGAAAGTGATGAGAAATTTTGAATCTTTATCAAGTAGAAGATGAAGATTATTTAGTTAATGATCCTGATATAAATTTACAATATGTAAAATGTAAATGTATTTCATTTTTTGCTTCAAAATATGTAATTTTGGATGCAATTGTTCAATGTTGAATGTTTAATCTATGCTAAACTTTGCATTATATGAATTTAAAGCAATTATCATATTTTTTCAGATTTTTTTCGGATGTTTACTAATTTTCTTGATTTTTTAAATAATTTTTATATTATTTTAATATTAAAATACGATACGATACGCCCGTATCGTGGAGCCCAGCGATACGCGTCCACACCTCCCTGTGATATGTGGAACAATATGGCTATACATATTAGAAAAGTGGCAAAAGATGTGTTAGGTGTATCTAAGGGAGGTGTGCCGGCACAAAAAGAAGCTTGGTGGTGGAGTGAAGTAGTGCCAAATAAAAGGTAAAGAGGGCATGTTACAAATTACATTATGCCAAGAAAACTATTGAAACTTTAGAGGCTTATAAGAAAACAAAGAAGGAAGCGAAAAAGGCCGTGAGTAAAGCAAAAGCTAAAATTTGGGAGGATTTATATAAAAAACTCAACTCAAAAGAGGGTGAATGAGATATTTTTAGGTTAGTTGGGGCTAGAGATAAGAAAACCAAATATCTTAATTATGTTAGATGCATTAAGGACAAGGATGAAAAAATTCTAGTGACAAATGATGATATAAGAAATAGATGGAAAAACTACCGACGTATTCAAAAGAATGAAGTCAAAGAGACTCTTAAACATATGAAGGGTGGTAAATCGGTACGACCAGATAATATTCCTATAGAAGTTTGGAAAATACTAGGAGAAATAGGAATCACTTGACTCACAAGACTATTTAATGAAATATAGAAAAACCAAAAGATACCCGAGGAATAGAGAGCAAGTACACTTATACCCATATATAAGAACAAGGGAGACTTTCAAAATTGTGTGAATTATCGAGGTATCAAGTTAATGAGCCATACTAGAAATTTGTGAGAAAGAATTATCGAACGTAGGTTAAGACAAGTATAAGTACAAAGATAACCAATTTGGATTCATGCCAGGCAGATCTACTGTTGAAGTGATTCACCTTTTAAGACGTCTCATGGAACATTTTAGAGCAAAAAAGAAAGGCCTTCACATGATATTTATTGATCTAAAAAAAAGCTTATGATAGAGTACCGAGGTTGGTTCTTTAGAGAACTTTAGAAAAAAGAGGTATCCCATTGACATTCATTAACCTTATAAGATACATGTATGATGTGCAAAAACATGTGTGAGGACTCTTAAAGGAATAACAGACTTCTTTGAAGTTAATATTGGGTTACATCATGGATCAACTTTAAGTCTATACTTATTTATAATGGTGATTGATGAGTTAATAAAACATATTCAAGATGAAGTACCTTGGTATATGTTATTTGCAGGTGACATTGTATTAGTGGAGTGTAAGCAAAAAGTTAATAGAAAATTGGAACTCAGAAACATTAGAAAGCAAAGGCCTCTGACTTAGTAGAACAAAGACAGAATATATGGAATGTAAGTTTGATCATTTGGTTACCTCGAAGGACATAGAAATTAAAATTGGCACACATTTCATCCCCTAAAAGGAAAGTTTTAAATACTTAGGGTCAATTTTTCAGAGAGATGAAGAATTGATTGAGATGTTACGCATAGAATTAATGCTGGTTGGTTAAAATGGAGAGGACATCAGGTATTCTTTGTGATAAGAAGATACCATTAAAATTAAAAGATAAATATTATAGAACAGCAATTAGGCTTGCCATGTTTTATGGTTCTGAGTGTTGGACAGTTCATCATGAACAAGTACACAAGATGTCTGTGACAGAAATGAAGATGTTGAGATGGATGAGTGGGCATACAAGAAAAGACAGTATACAAAATGAGGTTATTATAAACAAATTAGGAGTGACACCAATAGAGGATAAAATGAGAGAATATCGTTTAAGATGGTTTGAGCATATTGAAAGAAGATCAAAAGAAGAACATGTAGGAAGGTATGAAATGTTGATTTGACCCTCCAAAATATATTTTATTCATCAGAAAACAGAAGAATACAAGAGGGAATGAAGAAGGGTGCAGGTCGGCACCCCTTGGCTGCCGCCACCTGCTGCACATGTTTTTTCACTCCCACTAACCCTACTGACAACATTTTAAATACTATTAATTTAACTTAAAAGACTAAAATACCCCTAATTAGTAACTAATAGGATTCGGTTCCCAATGGATCATATTCTGATCCATTAGGATCCAAACCGTGCATAACTCACACTAATTACATGGAACTGAACATAAAGACATTACATGACACAACCTAGACTCTAAACATTCTATAAACTTGCTCTTTACAACACGCCCCCTCAAGTTGACTCCTGAAGACTTGTAATTTTCAACTGTGACAGTGCTTTCTGAAGGCCATTGACGGATGCTGATTTGGTGAAAATGTCTGCCAATTGATCCTCTGAACGAACATAAACTAGATTGAAAATTCCTTTAGAAATCTTTTCTCTGATAAAGTGACAGTCGATCTCAATGTGTTTTGTCCTTTCATGGAAGACTGGATTCTATGCTATTTGCAGGGCAGCTTTACTATCTGTAAAGAATGTAATCGGAGAGTTTTCTTTAAATCCAATTTCTTCTAGGGGTGAGATAATCCATTGTCCCTCATACATACCTAGAGTGATAGCTCGGTATTCTACCTCTACAGTGGACCGGGCTACCACAGACTGTTTCTTGTTTTTTCAAGATATAGTATTTCCTCCTACACGTATTACATAGCCTGATGTTGACTTCCGATCAGTCTTCGAACCTACTCAATCAGCATCGAAGTAAATTTCTATATCAAAAGTTGGATGTGGAGTATATAGTAAGCCATACGTAATAGAAGATTTCAAATATCGAATAATATGGAAATTGTATTCATATGATGTTTAAAAGGACTGTGCATCCACCTACTTGCATATCCAACTACAAAGCTGATATCTAGACTTGTGATCGTTACATATATCAGTTTTCCTACTAATCTCTGGTATTTTCCAACATCTTCATAGGGTTCTACAAGCTCAAGATTATCACCCTTAGGGATTCCCATAGGAATGGAGCATATTCGACAATCTTCCATTTTCATTTCCTTCAGTAGGTCTAGGATATATTTCCTCTGGCTTAAGAATAATCCATTCTCTTTATGAATTACTTTTATTCTCAAAAAATAATGTAACCTTCCTAAATCTTTCATATCAAATAATGTATGGAGCCTTTTCTTTAGATAGGTTACACCTTCAGTAGCATCCCCTGTAATGATAATGTCATCTGCATATATCAGTAATATAATAATCTTCTGATCTCGTCTAATGAAGAGTGTGTGATTACTGACACATTGCTTAAAACACAGCTTCATGATTCCATCACTAAACTTTTTAAACCAGGCCCGTGGAGATTGCTTTAACCCATAAAGTGATTTCTTTAACTTACAAACCTTGTTCTGCGTCTTTTCCATTATATACCCGGGAGGTAAATTCATATAAATGTCTTCTACAAGATCACCCTGAAGGAATGCATTCTTAACATCTAACTGTCATAATTGTCATCCTTTATTTACTGCCAAACTCAAAATAATCCTGATAGTGTTCATCTTTGCAACAGGAGCAAATGTTTATGTATAGTCTATACCAAAAGTCTGACTATACCCTTTAGCTACTAGTCTAGCTTTATATCTTTCTATATTGCCATCAGCCTTATACTTTACAGAAAATACCCATTTACATCCCACTGTTTTCCGTCCTACAGACAGATCTGTTAGTTCCCACGTGTTATTCCTTACAAGGGATGCAATTTCTTCTTCCATTGTTGTTTTCCACTCTGGATGTTGTCTTGCTTCTTCGTAGGTTTTTGGTATGAGAGTAGAATCTGCATTTATAATAAACACCTGATATTCTCTGGGATAATTAGATTAAGATACCATTTTTTTCAAGAAATATTTCACTGTTTTACATTTTCCTTTTCTGATAGCAATAGGTAAGTCATCCAACTCATCATTAGAATGCTTAGGGACTTCCTGAATCTGATGGGAAACTGATTCTGGGACGGATCTGATGGGAAACTGATTCTGGGATGGAATTATGATCAAGAGTGATTGATAGTTAAGGAGCAATAACCTTCCTTTTCCCTCTGGTATACACTTTATTTTCTGCATGAGAAAATGGCATCTCTACCTCTCTTTCATCATGTATACGATGTGCTTCTGCTGGTGGAAGTGGCATGACATAGGGAGTCTGCATAGATGAATTATCAACTTAAGATGAATCATAAAATAAAGTATCTTCATGAAAAGTGATATCCATTGTAACATATAGCTTTCTTCTTAGTGGATCATAACATTTATAACCTTTTTGGGTAGACGAGTATCCCAGAAAAATACATTTAACCGCTCTAGCATCTAACTTATCCCTCAATCCACGATGAACATGTATAAAACAAGTACAACCAAACACCCTTGGGAGCAAATGAAATTGTTTCTAAGAGAGACACAATAAATGAATAAAGTATCTCCATGGAGTATACTGCTAGGCATTCGATTTATCAGGAAGACTGCAGTTAAAACTGCTTCACCCCAATAGTATTTAGGAGCATTACATCCAATGAGAAGTGTCCTTATAACTTCTAATATATGTCTATTCTTTCTCTCTGCAACCCCATTCTGTTGAGAAGAATGGGCACATGAAGTCTGATGCAAGATTCCTTGTGCTAAAAAGTATGAATTAAGGGATTGAGACATAAACTCACCCCATTATCACTGCGGAAAACTCTTATAGCTCTCTAAAATTGAGTATGTACAAATTGGCAATATATTGAAAAAATATTCTTCACTTCATCTTTGGTTTTCATAAGATATATCATTGTGAATCTAGTGCAATCATCAATAAAAGAAACAAAATACTTATATCCATGCACAGATGTAGTAGAGAGGGCCCCAAATATCCGAATGAACAATCTCAAAAGGAATAACAGATATGTCTTCACTTAAAGGAAAAGAAACACGATGATGCTTAGCCTTTTGACAAGTCTCACAATTTAAATTCAAATTATTACAATCCTTAAATTTTGGTAGTAACATTTGGTAGTAACATTCTCAGCATAGATAATGGTAAATGTTTTGGTCTTTGATGCCATCGAGATATGTCATCTTTCTGTTCCCAGGTGATTACAATTGATTGCAGTGCTGCTCCTTTATGATCCTCGCAGAAATATAAGTCTCTTCTCACACTACTCTGTTCAAAGATCCTTCCCGTCTGTATCTCTTAAAAGTAACACCCAGTAGAATCAAATATTATACTATATTTTTTATCTCTAGTCAGAGCAAACACAGATAATAAGTTGACTATTTGGAATATCAAGACATTCTTTAAGATACCAAACGATTCCAGCTATGGGAGTATAGAAACCATCTGCGAGTTTGATATTAATGTTATCTTGAGACAATTCATAATTATAAAAAAACTCTCTTCGACTGACCATATGATCTGTCACACCTAAATCAATAACCCAAATACGTGAATAAGAAGAACTAATATTACCTTGAGTTAGGAAAGAAAAATGATATGTCACCTTGGCTTGAGGATCACTGTGAGATGATGTAGACGCAGATTGAGAATCAGTTAGTCTGGCTTTAAGGAGTTCAATTTCTTTCTTTATATCTGCTAATGAGGCCGTACTATCATCATTCCTTGGTTTCTCTATCTGATCACTGCTGAAGTAAGTCCTGTTGGATCGATTCTGATTCTGAAACTGAGTAGGTACAACAACAACAACTAAGCCTTTTCCCATACTAGACGGGATCGGCTACATGGATTCTTTGTTTCCACATATACCTATCGTGTGCCATGTTAGCAGTTAACTCCCAATAAGCTAGATCATTCTGAAACTGAGTAGGTACTCCAACTAATTTCCAACATGTTTCCCTCATATGACGTGATTTTCCACAATGTGAACAAATTAACTTATCCTTGTCTTCAGAAGTGGTCCCAGATCTACTTCTGCCTCGTCCATAACCTCCTCTCCCCCTAGAAAAGGTAGGAGTAGATGTACCTCTTCCTACTAATGCTGAAGTTTCTGATATATTCACTTTGGTTTTTTTTTCTAGCTCCTTTATATCATCTTCACGAATTAAGAGAGAATATATTGTACTCAATGGTGGGAGTTTTTCTCTACTAAGAATATTGTTCTTAACAGCCTCATACTCAGAAGAAATTCTCCATAGAAGATCAAATACTTTTCGCTCTTCAAATTCTTCATTGCGCTCAAGTGCGCAGCTCTGACATTTGGTTTTGGAGTAGAATTGTAATTCCTCCCATAAACCTCTAAGTTCTGCATAGTACTCACTGGTAGTTCTTCCTTCCTGTCTGCACTTCCTAATCTTTTCTATAAGAGCATACTTCTTTGCAATATTTTTTCTCTAGACTTAAGCCTCCTGTACTGCCAACCATATCTCTCTAGCTATTTCTAAAAACATAAAGGTACTACCAATGGAAGGTGCCATAGACTGAATCAATTAAGCACTCACCAGTGCATTTTCTTTTCTCCATCTAGAATAAAGAGGATCTGTACTTGAGGGTTGAGTTACTTCACCCGTTATGTAATCCCAACACCCCCTGGCCATAATTGCCAATTCAATTGAACGAGCCCACTGGAGATAATTTTTTTCATCTAATTTCAGATTGGTTATCTTGAACCCTTCATTTTTATCTATAGAACATTGTTCATTTGTATCACTCATCTTGGTTCTTTCCATGAATATTTCCAAGGTAATCTTTTTTAAATCAACTACAATTAAGATTAAATACACTTGAAACACGATCAAATTAGAAACTGTGTATATGAAATACACCAAGGGACTGAAATACCTTAGGAATCTGCTTCTCGCTTCAAGAACCCGTGAACCCTAAGTTACTTGTGCATAACCCTCTGTTATGTACTTTATAAAATCGTGAAACACGATATGAAGAAGAAACAGAATATCGATGTAATCCACAAAATCACTAATATAATTTGCACTTCACCGATTCCCTAATCTCAATATGAAATATAAGAATCACGGTATCTTCAATACAATGGATAGAATCCCCTCCTTTTATGGATTCTTTCTATAATCATTAAAATAGAAGAAAACATTCAACCAAACAATCAAATAGGCTTATGATTTTGGTTGAATCCACTTAATCAGCATGAGAACACTTCATGATGGCTGAAACTTCTCGATTAGGCTCTGATACCATGTTGATTTGACCCTCTAAAATATATTTTATTCATCAGAAAATAGAAGAATACAAGAGGGAATAAAGAAGGGTGCAGGTCGGCACCTCTTGGCTGCCGCCACCTGCTGCTCACGTTTTTTCACTCCCACTAACCCTAATGATAATATTTTAAATACTACTAATCTAACTTGAAAGACTAAAATGTCTCTAATTAGTAACTAATAGGATTCGGGTCCCAATGGATCAGAATCTGATCCATTGGGATCCAAACCGTACATAACTCACACTAATTACATAGAACTGAACATAAAGACATTACATGACACAACCTAGACTCTAAACATTCTGTCAACTTGCTCTTTACAACATAAAAAACTAAATTTGGAAAGTATTAAAAGAGCTAGAGGACGACCACAAAAGTGTTGGAAAGAAACAATAAAGAATGATTGCGAGTTAACTGCTAACATGGCACACGATAGGGATCTGTGGAAACAAAGAATCCATGTAGCCGACCCCGTCTAGTATGGGAAAAGGCTTAGTTGTTGTTGTTATACTTTTCGTTAAATACTTTTTAAATTCAAATCTTCACTGAATGGTAGAGATGCTTAAACGGATTTATGGGTGCGCACATGGACTACGTTCTCTCTCTCCTGGTATATATATATATATATATATATGTGTGTGTGTGTGTGTGTGTGTGTGTGTGTGTGTGTGTGTATGTCTATAAATTATATTGGATGAAAGAATAAATCCTTAAATGAGAAAAATTTTATGTAATACATAATTATCCTTAAGCCAACACTAAAGCATCATAATTGGGTACGTGCAAGTCCACATAACGTGAAAGCGTGTAACAAAGAACCTAATAGTTGATTCACGATACAAATTTGAACTCCAAACACCAACGTTATGCGTATTGATATAAGGCATATCGTATCATATCATGTACACTCTATCGTGAGATCTAGTGTATCGGCTTGCATCATGCGCTATAGACGGTATCGCACGATGCAGGCCTCTATCACCCGTATCACACAATATGGGCAATTATTAAAAGAATTCTTCTTGAAATAGAGTATGATGTTGTCCCTTTTGGTAAGAGAAACTTCTTTTCTTGAACGGTGACCTCCCTAGAATAGGAATAAGCAGTTTTCAAAGTTTTCATCACGAACGAGAAAGGTAACTTCCTTTAGTAACTTACCAATTATGATCATGTCTAGTTTTGGTAGGTTGTATAACTATTTTTGCCTGAGTTTGGAAACTCAAGGGCAGCTTAATACCTTCCCAATCAAGTTTCACCAGCCCACAAATTAGGAAACTAGCCTCACATATAATAATTCTTGATTTTTATAGAATTTTTTATTTTTCTTGATTTTAAAATATTTAAAAAAATTATGATACGATAGGATAGGATACATCCGTCTCATGAAGAAAAATGATACACGATAGATACAATACAAACAACAATGCCAAACACCACATTGCAGCTCCATGACTTTAATAAGCAACCTTTAGCTAAAGCATACTATGGTTTGCCCAAACACCATATCACAGTTCAAATTGAAGTTCCACAGTTTAATAAGCAACCTTGAGTCTAGAGTAATAACTATATTGTAGTGAATAAACAGGAAAGATCAACACATACTTCTAACTCATACAAGACAACAACCACCAACCTAACAGATGGAAGTCAGAATGTTACATTTAGTCCTCAAAATTACAGAAGAAGCATAAAACTTGTTAGCATAGTCGTGACGCCTCAAAAGGCTAAAAACACCATCCTAACGGTTTGAAGCCCTTTCCTGCATAGACCTCGGGAACCTATAACACACAGAGGTCTTTCAAACTGAATTATTCTAGTATGGAGAAATAAGATGTGAATCTGTCTCCTAAAGAAGGTAATCGACCATGTTTATAGGAAAGAGTGTGGACTTCATGTACTTTCACAAGCAATGAAGAAATATCTGAGTTGTTGTCTCCCTTCAAGTGGTACTCTCTCAAACTTAAATGGAGAAACCTAGTGCACATGTGCCTTCCAAAGAACTAATCAAAATGATCAGCTCTCCCTTTAAATTTTCTCTACAGCTCAAGCAGTTATCCCCACCGTCATGTCATTTTCTGATATCTTCCTCTCATGCATTCACCTGCCAGCTCCTTTTGACTCATAACTAAAGTCAAGAGATGGCTGGCTAACTTCAAGGTGCACACATCCTTTCTGGGTACTGAAGAACAGGTGTGCTTATCTTCTTATCTAAATACATTCTATTTAGTCATCAGCACCACCACCGCTCCACCACTGTCATCATCATCATGAACTTACGGTTTAACATGAAAGTTGTCCTTGGAAAATGGAACAATGCTACAACTGAGCATAGCTCTTCCAAAGGGGTTACTACACAAGCAAAGTGACAGCATAAATAATGAGGATCGAGTTCAGATACCAGATGACACATAAAATTGATGCATACAGAATTTGACCCGAAAATATTTCAGTCTAGACTCTAGACTGAATGCCATTATGACATAAGTAGAATGAGAAAAGAGAAGTCCTGACTCCAACGATCAGCATAGAAGCGCATGATATAAATTTAGCTTGCAGCATATATGACATCTCAAGGTTACATTTCTTGTAATCATAAAACTGTATATAGTACAAAATAAGAGGTTTATTTCCAGCCTAAGCAGCTTAATCTTCCAGACACCCCAAGAACCACAAGTATCTGAGCAGAATAAATTTCAAAAGATTTTGAATAACCTCAAGAAGATCACTGTTGATAGACCCAAAAGCTTCCATTACAGTTAGTAGACCAAACCATACTTTGCTATTGATTAACTTTTGAGCAACCAAAGATCACATTTATCTTCAAATAATATTACTTAAGGAATTAGAGACGCACATGAAGTGAAAAGAGCTAGCAGTTGGTGTGGTATACTAAGAGATCAACAAAATTCAATCGTGTGAGTCCACGTCCTAATTAAAAATCATAATTGGTTATCATGATTTGAAGAACTCAGAAACCGACCAGAATACAATGACAAACAAAAAGATCTAAATGTTATGAGGCAGAAAAAGAATGGCAAAGTAAACTATGGACCCATAATATTCCAGTCAACTATCAGAAGATGTTATACAATGCACGCTGTCCAGTACAGTAATAGCTAGTCAGATACTACGGTACCATCACGGTTAGAATCCACAGCCTCTTTTGACTATGAACTCCTTAGCAGCCAAGAAGACCAACTATCCATATTAAGACGTAACCATCCAGAAGGTTTTAGAATTAAAGTTCAATGCTGGCCGAGCTACATTCACAGGAAATATACGGTTAGTATGCATATGTTTAGACAAGCTATTCCCTTATTCAAATACTCACACATGCATGCACAAGTGCACGCACGCACACACGTATATAGCAAAGCTTCAACCAAAACACATTGTCATTTCCTGAGCGGAGTTTCGTAAGGCCCCAAGTTGCCCACAAGAGACGGATAACTAGAGAAGCTGCTACTAAAAGACACGGGAAAACAACAAAATAAGATAAGTGGGGAAATTGTGAATAATTGTCGATCATCAAAGGTTGATGTTGCATCAATCAATATTACCGAGTCGCCGAGAGTCAAATGACATTCACTGACGAATGTCTATCTTCAAGAATGATTGACAAGAGCGGAAGTATACACAAAACGAATCAAGAAGCAGTGCAAGACTGCATAATTTATTCATGAAATGAGGTCTTATTTATAGACACTTTACAAGAGGCAAGTAAGTAGCAAGAAGCAAGATCATCAAATGGGCTGAACTAGTGCTGGCCGGCCAGCACTAGTCGTTGGGATCCAACGGCTAGTTGCTGGCTGGGCCAGCACTAGCCGTTGGGTAGCTCCAACGGCTACTAGCCGTTGGGGCTTCCCAACGGTATTACATTAACACCCCCCCTCAAACTTACGGGGTATACACTGAAAGTTTGTCTAATAAAAACTGAAATCGAGAAGCTGAAAGAGATTTGGTGAAAAAGTCTGCGAGCTGCATCTCAGATGTGACATAACAAAGTGAGATCTTCTTATTTAGACACTCTTCTCGAACAAAGTGACAGTCCATCTCGATGTGCTTCGTCCTCTCATGAAAAGTGTTATTGGAGGCAATGTACATGGCACTTTTGTTGTCACAATACATGATGGCGGGGTGTTTGACCTGAACGCCCATGTCTGCTAGAAGGGATGTGATCCAAGAAATCTCCATCGCAGCTGTAGCCATGGCTCGATATTCAGCTTCTGTGGATGAGAGGGACACCTTCTGTTGCTTTTTACACTTCCAAGAAACAAGAGATTCACCTAAAAACACACAAAAACCAGTGGTAGAGTGTCTATTGTTGACATCTCCACCCCAATCAGCATCCGTATATATAGATAAATCAAAAGATGAAGAGGAAGTTAAGAGGACCCCTTTGTGAGCAGTGTTTCTAATATATCGAATAATTCGCAAAACAACACTCATATGGACAGAAGTAGGTGCCTGTTAAAATTGACTGGCTGTGTGTACTGCATGAGAAATGTCTGGTCTAGTAATGGTGAGATAAGTGAGTGCACCTATAAGCTGTCGATAAGGGGTGGGATCTTCTAATTTCTCACCATCTGTGGAACGCAGTTTGGTGCCTAGGACTTCGGGTGTGTCAACAACCTTAGTATCTGTAATCCCAGATCTTTCAACAATATCGTTAGCAAATTTGGTTTGAGACATAAAGTATCCACAACTATTTTTGGTTATCTCAATACCTAAAAAGTAATTCAGCAAACCCAAGTCTTTCATATCAAATTCGTGATGCAGATTAAGTTTAACTTCAGCAATTCCCACTTCATCACTTCCTGTGATGATCATGTCATCCACATACAAAAGCAAGATAACAATACCAGATTGTGTTTTGCGTACAAATAATGCAGTATCAGTATAGCAAGTCACAAAATTATGCAAATGCATGAATTTTTCAAATCGATCAAACCAAGCTTTTGGAGCTTGTTCAGACCGTACAAGGCTTTTCGTAATTTAAGAGCATGACCAAGAGGGAGAGTAATGCCAGGAGGAGGACTCATGAAGACTTCTTCATTCAAGTAACCGTTCAAAAAAGCATTCTTGACATCAAGTTGGTATATATTCCATTTTTTTATTGCACTAATGGTAATGAGAATTCTAATCGTGGTCATTCTAGCTACTGGGGCAAACGTTTCATCATAGTCAATTCCATATTCTTGGGCATAACCTTTAGCAACTAATCTAGCCTTGTATCTCTCAATGTGCCCGTTGCTGTGAGTTTTGATTTTATATACCCATCGACATCCAATGACTTTCTTATCTTTAGGCAGGGGTGCAACTATCCATGTCTGAGCCTTGTCTAGGGCGTTGAGTTCATCTTTCATAGCATCTTCCCATTCTGGAATACCTTTAGCTTGATGATAGAACCTAGGTTCCTTTACTTGACGAAGGGTGGCAATCAAATTTCTTCGTTGTAGTTCAAAAGATTCATATGACACAAATCGCTGAGGTGGTCTTGAAGCCCTGGGTTCAAAGCTTGTAATATCAGGTTCAGTGTGGGCGTAATGGGTTGTTCTAGGTCGTCTGGGATAATTTGAGGGAAAGGGTTCAACAATTGACCGAGTATCAACAGTGGTGTGAAACATCATTGTTTTCAACATGATCTTCTTGAATGTCTTGATGATCTACTGAGTCACAATCATTATCTTCTTCTAACTCAAAAATATCTTTAGGAATGAAAGGTTCCGAATTTTCCAAGGATTTGGACTCATAATAAATGTCATTCTCAAAGAATTTCACATCCTTGGACACATACAATTTGTCTGCTATAGGATCAAAACACCTATACCCTTTTTTGTCAATGCCATAACCAAGAAAAACACATTCAATAGCTCTAGGTGACAATTTGTCATTCTTGTCTGTATACACAAAACATCTACATCCAAAAACCCTAAGTCTTTCATAATATGGAGGGATGTTATACAATTTTTCGAAAGGTGAAGTATTCTCAAGGTTAGATGAAGGCATTCTATTTATAAGATATATGGCGGTAAGAGTAGCTTCGGCCCATAAGAATTTAGGAACCTTACTAGCAATTAACATAGTTCTACAAGTTTCAATAATATGCCTATGTTTTCGTTCTGCTAGACCATTTTGTTGAGGTGTTTTAGTGCATGATTTTTGGTGAATAATACCATTAGTTTCAATAAAGTTATGAAATTCATTAGACATGTACTCTCCTCCCGAATCGGATCTAAAGATTTTAATGGTTGCTCCAAATTGGTTTTTGATCATGTTACAAAATATTACAAATTTTTCAAATACTTCGAATTTGTGTTTTAAAAGATATATCCATGTAAATCGAGTAAAGTCATCCACAAAAATCACATAGTATTGCAATCCTCCTTTAGAAACAATGGGCGCGGGGCCCCAAACATCCGAATGTATTAAATCAAAAGCTTTCTTTGGTACATAATTTCTTTCTCCAAATGGAAGATGATGCATTTTTCTAAGAAGACAATCTTTACATTCAAAATTTTTCTCTCTAATGCTTTTCATCAAAGGAATGTTACACATCTTTTGAGAGTTCAAGTGTCCAAGTCTTTTATGCCATAGTCTAGCATCTTGGGTTATGTTACAAAAACCCGAATTTGGCATAACAAGATAGTCCATTTTGTATAGTCCACTTTCTCTATGGCCTTGACCAATCACCTTCTTCGATAGATGATCCTGCACCACACAATGTTGGGATGAGAAAGTGATTATACAGTTGTTATCACATATTTGAGCAACCGAAAGTAGATTTAAATTTAGCTTAGGTATAAAACTTACATTTTGAATTTTAAAGTCTTGTTTTTCAAGGTTTCCTAATTTTTTGATTTGGAGTTTTGTTCCATCGGCCGTAAACACATGTTTTCCAATGGTTTCACAAGAATTAACCAAAGAATCTTCACTATGTGTCATATGAAAAGATGCACCAGAATCTAAAAACCAAGACATACCTTGCGAAGTAGATAGAGCATTCCCGGAGATGCTTGCTTTTTCTTTAAAAATTTCTTCTATGTACGCTTTTATGTTGTTGGGTAAGACACCTCCTTCTTCCACGGTTCCCACGTTTCCACCCCTTTTTCGGAGTAGAGGACAAGTGGTTTTAATGTGTCCACTTTCCTTGCAATAATGGCAAATTGTATCCTTGTTAGGCCATGGTCCCGTGGGCTTCTTGAATGTGCCTTCATTGTTCTTGGTATGTGGAGGCTTGTAAGTCTTCAAATTTACTCCGGGTCTTGATGCGGCAAGTACTGCTTCTTTTGCAACATGCATGTTTTTCAATCTTGTTTCCTCCATAACAAGATCGGCAAGAAAGGTATCCCCTCTAGGTCTAGGTTTCCTATGTATAAGGCTTGATCTAATGTTTTCAAATTCGTCTCTTAGACCACGCATAAACAAGAAAAAATATTGATTTTCCAAAAATTCTTGAAATTCGTCTAGTTTGTGAAGTTTTCCAAATTTGTCAAAACTCCTTAATTGAGTCCAAAGTTCCGAAAATGCATTGTGATAATCCCTAATGCTTAGGTTCTCTTGTTTGAGCATAATCATTCTTTTCATAAGATCAATTTGAAAGACAAAATCATCTTGAGAATGAAGCTTTTTCAAATATTCCCAAGTTTCAAACGCATTTTCAAAAGCATTAATCCGATTTCTAAGTTTTTCATCCATGTTTTGACAAATGATCCATGTGATTTTTGCATTCATTTTTTCCCACAATTTCAAATCCGTTTTGAATTTCTCATGTGCTTTGATGATTTCATCATCATCTAAGCCATCAATGTCCAAAATTGGTTCTTTTATAGTCCCATCAATGTAATCCCAAAAATCTTTTGATAAAAAATATTTTTTCATTGTTCTAGCCCAACTTTGATAACTTTTTGGGTCTAGAATACATCTAAACGACTCATTTTTGCCTTCCATTTGTGCAAAAAATGAATATTTAAGACTAACCTCAAGTTTGATGCAAATCTTCAATTTTTGCACTTTCGGCACGCTTCCCGATGCACTCGTTTTCTTCGATCCGAGGCTCTGATACCATGTGAATAATTGTCGATCATCAAAGGTTGATGTTGCATCAATCAATATTACCGAGTCGCCGAGAGTCAAATGACATTCACTGACGAATGTCTATCTTCAAGAATGATTGACAAGAGCGGAAGTATACACAAAACGAATCAAGAAGCAGCGCAAGACTGCATAATTTATTCATGAAATGAGGTCTTATTTATAGACACTTTACAAGAGGCAAGTAAGTAGCAAGAAGCAAGATCATCAAATGGGCTGAACTAGTGCTGGCCGGCCAGCACTAGTCGTTGGGATCCAACGGCTAGTTGCTGGCTGGGCCAGCACTAGCCGTTGGGTAGCTCCAACGGCTACTAGCCGTTGGGGCTTCCCAACGGTATTACATTAACAGAAATTGGATAATGAAATATAAAGCCTTCTGCGTACCGATCCCGCCATATAAAGGATGGTTAGCAAACAGAACCTCAAAGAAACTCAACCCAAGAGAAGCATGCGAAATTCAAGCTACCCAAATCGGAAGAAGTAAATTAATCTCAGACTGCAGACAAATCGAAGGGCCAAAAAGAACCCATCAATTACAAATCGTCCTGAGTCGTAATTATTTGCTTTCAGGAAATTCAGTAGGATGAGAATCCTTAAAATTCGTATTCGTGACAGGTAATATAACCAAAAAGGAAATGAATTACACGTTTGCCCATTCCTCAATCCAAAGCACACCAAAACAAAATAGAGGTGAAGAAGAAGAACCCTAGAACAGAAAGACTGGGAAAGAGGTGGAAGGAAGATACCGTACCCGGTGGAAGAGCTGCCTAGCCTGGTAGGTGCGGCGGGACGGATTGCAGTCGTCTGTATCGTGATTATGGGAGTGACGATGGCGATGGTGGCGGTGGAAAGGAGACGAAGTAGGAGAAGCAGCAGAAGAGGAAGAAGAAGCAAACTCCGGATCGGAATTACGCCACAGACGAGACCTCCTCTTGTAGAAGAGCTCCGACGCGCTGGTCATGAATGCTAATCGCCTCGATCGAATTCCTCTTAGAACGAAGCAGAGAGAGAGAGAGAGAGAGAGAGAGAGAGACCAGCACCCACTAAATAGACGGCTCCTTTTCATTGATATTTCTTTCGGTGCTAATGTCAGGAGGCAACCCGCACCCGCATAGATGAACCCTCTAAGAAAGAGATTATAATAATAGATAAAAACCTTTTTATCTTCTTTTTAACCGAAAAAAGAAAAGAAAAGGAAGGTTTCATCTTATCCGCTGGCAGACTATCCAACCTTAACGAGTTAAAATATGAAGTAGGATGCTAGGATTCGGTCTGGATGTAGCCCCTTTCTGGAAGCTGAATGGAAATTTGAGACGGGAGAAGCAAAAAATTGTTCTAAGTTTTAATGTCTCAACGAGTGTTATCCACATCATCTCGTATCTTGGGCCAAATTATGTATCGTGAGATACTACACCGTATCATCTCGTATCTTATCATATGGGCTATCGTGAGATACTATACCATATCGTATGATATAGTCTATCAACCTATATCGTACAATACAGTTGTATCTTCACAATATAATATAGGTGTACGTTCTTGGCTTATAAAAATGGTTAAGTTTGTAATGTGATTTTTTTTATACTTTTTGGTTGAGTGTTGTTATTTGACAAAGATTAATCTTATCAAAAACTCCTTACCTTTAAGGACGATCTCTTAAGAACAACAACAAAACTCATGAGAATAAAAAGTTTCCAAAATTCTCACTAACAAAAAAGATAATTAACTTAAACAAATTACCAATTATGATCACGTCTAGTTTCGATAATTTCTTATAACTTTCCAATTATGATCACTTTCAACATTGGTATCATGAAATGGAAAACTAGTCTAACTTAAAATAATTTTTATTTTTACAAATTTTTTATTTTTAAATTATTTAAAAAAAATTAAAATTTACAATACGATACAATACAATATAATCATATCATAGAAAAAATGATATATAATATGATACAGTACAAACAACTGGTCTCAACCATATACATAAAATTGGACTGAGTATTCAATCTAATTGAAGCATAAAAGGTAATCTAATTGAAGCATAAAAGGTAAACTGAGTCCAGTCCCGATAGTTGTCTAGATTCGATTTAGGGTATCTACGCCAACTTCAAACAATTATAGACTACAATCCAATCTGTTAACATCACCATGAAGACGGTTTAAGGTTGAAACATTTCTATTTAGAGCATTGGGACATGAAATTAAGATCAGCAAGAGGACCGGATAATAAAGCACTTCGTCAAACATTGTAAGAAAAGGAGTCCGTTCTTTTCTGTAATAGAGAGAAGTGAGTCATTCTACGGCAACAAACTGGCGTTCGCGCACGAGAGAGAGAGAGAGAGAGCTCTGCACATTAGACTCCAAATTTAATTATGGAGCTGTTCGAATCACCTTGAAAGGCAAATCCTTCAAGTTATAAATTAAACACAAGTATCACCCTTCTTTCCTTTTGATAGACAAGCTTGGTTTGAGAAGACCCGCTCAGACATGCATGTCCCCGATATCGAACGCCTTTCCTCCAAGTTCAATGTCCTTTCGAGTCTGTGTCCCTAGCCAGGATAGCCATGGCTTCTTAGTCTGAGCTGGTTGCATGGTCCTATGCTAGGTTTATCCGACTGATACGTATACTCGAGATTATTCACTTGAAGGAAGCAAAAGAGTGGGGAGAGTAAAAGGATGTAGCAGGCATCCCCAAAGGGAATTCAAAAGACTTCAAAGGCAAGAAGCCGGTGTGCTTTACCCAATCCTTCCGAGGGTTGGGATCACTCAGGTTAATAGGACCACTTATAAACAACTGTAGACGCAAAGAGAGGATAAAAGGAAGCCCTGAAAGCATGAAATTAAAATAGAGACACGCAGTCGTGTTCCATTACAAAAGTGGCTATTTTAGTAGGTGGACCAGCATTTTGATATCACCATGTACTTAGTACCACAACTTGCTCAAGGATAGCATTGTGTAGATAGGTTGCCTTTAAACACCAAGTGGGATGAGCAGTGTGTGTATGTGCGTGCTTGCGTACATGAAAGAGAGAATCTTGGGGATGCATGCACTTGGAGCTAGCATAAATACTGAACTTTGTTGCTTGTGAAATATTTGACAAGTCTGAGGATCGGTTGAGAAATTATATGCAATGCACATGGAAATCGGAACAGATTTTCGTTACCCTCAGCAGATGTAAAACAATGGCTAGTGAGCATTGTGTGTGTGCACGCATTCTTGCAAATGCATTTGTCCAACCATAGATGAGTGTAACAGTTTTAGCCACACGCAAGCATTAATAAATCATGTATAAATCATCCAGAAAGCAGGAAACCAAAGCGACATAGAAGCTCAGTGACACTCATGGCAGTTCCTTAAGATCAGTATGCGTGTTGACCACAGTATCATATTTGATGTTGGAACTATCAAGCAACACAAGTTAACATTAGAGTTCTTGTGCAGCAGCTATGGTTTATCATAACTTAATTCTGTGTCAATGAGTTGCCATTCTCCTCAGGTGCTGAAGGAGTCGTTGCTTTATCCATTGCCGCTCGTTTGGTAAGTAACCTTGAATGTTATGGTCATACCTGCAACCAGCAGATCACGAGCAATGATTTTGCAAAGATAAGAGAGCCCAGCCATGGATGACGGAACAAGGATACCTACACCAAGGCACTCAGGTCTGCAAAACCGTCAATGAAATTGTACAGATCTGAAATGTCATATGTAAGGTTATAGATGGTCGGGTTCAGCTCTTTCAACTTTCTTTCATACAGTTCACAAATACCTGCAGGTTCAAATACTGAAGCTTTAAGGAATAGGTCGTGATGAAAAGGATATGCTGCATTTTGCTGTTCCTATCATACACGTGTTCTAAATGCCAGGTCAACATGAGAGCAGCGTAAGGTTTGGATCACATAAATCTGGCACAGAGGACCCATCTTACCTGTAGTGCAATATACCCTTCGACATATTCCTACAGGCTACTTCTTTCACTTTTCTTTCTCTTCTTCTTCTCTTTCTCTTTTCTTCTTATCTCATCTTTCCACTTCTCCTCCTTCTCCCTCTTTCTCATTCTATCTTTTTATCCCCCTCCTCTTCCTCTACCTCATTTTCTTCTTATTTTCCCTATTCGTTCTCTTTCTTCCCCATTTTCTTTCTCTTCGTTGTTTCATTCTGTTTTTCAGATTGATATAATATGTATGCATTCTTTGATTATATATGAAATGCATTTAACTCTATAACAAGTCTCTCATCACTTTGTCAGTTTATACATTCATATATATATATATATATATATATATATATATATATATATATATATATATATTGCATTAAATTTAATAAGTATATATCAAAAAGTCAAGTGCTTATTTAAATGTTTAATTGTTTATCTGGATTCAAATTTATAAATGTGCTGGAGATGTGTCTTTTGTTATTATTGGAAATAAAACGTTTATAAGATGAAGATTGTTAAAATAAATGTGATCTCACAAATGAGATTTATACTACTCGTGATTCAATACTCATAATTATGCATTCCATAAATCATGCGCATAACCATATCATAGAAGCTAGCACATGCAGATATATGCTACAAAATGTACCATCCATAGCTTGATTAATAGAAGCATAATCCATAAATGTCCGAGTTGCTCTGCTCTGAGATGTCTGCATAAGTATTATTGTATGTCGATTGGCCTGAAACAGACAAGAACAAGCAAGAAACATGAGAGAAAACAAAAACATTTATCAGTAGATTTAACGTAATCAATTGATGGCACATGTCTAACTCCACCCTTGCATGGCCGGTCCCAAACCCGGATAAAGGAGGAGGGTTGCGTTAGGTTTCTGACAACCAGCATAAAACTGTCAGACTTATTTATCATAGATTCTACAAATTATGATAGGGTTATGTGGAAACAAAGAATCCATGTAGTCAACCCCATCTAGTATGGGAAAAGGCTTAATTGTTGTAATTGATGGCACATGTCTCAAAATCAGACATGTGGCTGTCGTATTGCACTGAACATGCAATTTCAATTCAATAAGATACATCAAATCACACTTATGGATGTTTACTATATTCATGGCACCTGCAATTGCAATGTAATTGTCACTGCTGATTACAACCCTTTGAAGATCATATGCACAAATATTTTGCTTCTGGTATCACTCACTGAGAGCTGTATCCTTGATCCTCTCTTGTACATCAAGGTCTCCTTTGGTTCATTTGCCTTCTCTTTATAGTCACCTACATTATCTTCTACCTCACTAAGAATTAGTGCCTCACTAGGAATTAGTGGAAAGACATAAGGAAATATATGTTGAGAGGTAGTTGACTCTTCCTGAGAAGAATAATAGGGAGTAGATTATGAGAAGGTGACATCCATGGATACATATAGTTTCTTAAGAGTAGGATTGTAGCATTTATAATATTTCTGAAGGTTCGAATACAACAACAACAACAACTAAGCCTTTTCCCATACTAGACGGGGTCGGCTACATGGATTCTTTGTTTCCACATATCCCTATCGTGTGTCATGTTAGTAGTTAACTCACAATAAGCTAGATCATTCTTTATTGTTTCTTTCCAACACTTTTGTGGTTGTCCTCTAGCTCTTTTAATACTTTCCAAATTTAGTTTTTCATACCTTCTTACACGTTCTTCTTTTGATCTTCTTTCTATATGTCCAAACCATCTTAAACGATATTCTCTCATTTTATCCTCTATTGGTGCCACTCCTAATTTGTTTCTAATACCTTTAGAAGATTCATATCCCACACTTGATAAAATGCCCGACGAAGGCATCTTTCAAAATCAATTTAAAAACCATATTTTATCAAATTGCTCAAATGAAAACCAAGTGTGGAAAATGCACTTCGATGGGGCACGAAACCAAAGAGGGGCTAGGGCAGGGATCATCCTCATATCCCCTGAAAAGGGAGAAATACCCATCACCATTCGCCTAGATTTTGAATGTTCCAACAATACAACCGAGTATGAAGCACTCATACAAGGCTTGAAAATATCAAAAACTCTAGGGGCATCATGCATCGACGTCTGCATCGAATCCCTTCAGAAATGTTGGAAGGAAACTATTTATAGTTTCTTTTGAGTTAACTACCAACATACCGTTAGAGAATCCATGTAGCTGATACCCTATATGTGGGAGAAGGCTTTGTTTGTTGTTGTAACTAAGAAAATTATCCAAAACATACAGCCCTTTTCAGGTTCGGATGTTTCCTCATGATCCAATCTGAAATAAGCTAGAAACTTGATAAGCCATCTTACGATCCCAACTAGCTCCTTGTCAGGCTAATCTAACAGCTGCATGTACTTGCAGTATGCCTACCCATCAACTAGCACATTTTACAAGGGAATGCGATCTTCCCAGCTCATGCACCAGATTCCATCAGAATACCTAAGTTAAGAGTGACTAGGTGAGGATAGCACTATCATGGGTCGCATCCCAGGAAATCCTAGTCAAATCTCCTGGTGTGCGAAAAGGGTTGGCTAAGGTTAAGAAGTCATCCAGTTACCCCCAATAACACCATCGACTCTTGATGTTAATACATCATATGCCCTCATAAAAACGCTCAATCTGAGAAATAAAGTACCGCAATGAGCAAACATAACACAACACAGTCTCGGCAGTGTGGGATTGAACTGGTTTAACTGGTAGGTCCATATGAGAACAGTAAAAGCAAGCTTTGTCATAGATTCCCATGAATAGCTGATAACAAACCACATTCATCTTCTTCTTCGTCTTCCCAACTCCAAGGAACGACTTCATAGTGCATCGGGAAGAAAAACTGACGCGATGCAGCGCAAATCACACTCCAACAAAGACAATAGATTCACAACGAACATGTGGGTAGGCGACCGAGGCGATGAACACGGAAGGGGGCATAGATATTAAAAAAAGAACAGCACCAGAGAAACACGCGAAACCGCAACTGTCTTCCAATGTAACCGAACCAAAACAGTTACATAAACTCGTTATAGAGTCGCAAGATCACCCCAACGATCAATCCCCAATTACCAATTCTCCCCAAGAATCCAACAACAAAGACCCAATTTCCTAATTGACCAGAAAGAATCCTAAAGAAGAAAACACCAAGAAACAAAACCAAGTGAATCGAGCGGCACTACACGCATTGTCAGAAACGTACAAAAAGGCATCAGAAAGGGGCGAGCATACCATACCATGTTGAATTGCAGGAGATTCTTGAGATGAGAGAAGAGAGAAAGATCGCGATACGAGAGGTGTTGAAGAGGATGACCAATACTACCACAAGCTGGGAAATGTGGAGATGAATGAGATGGGTGAGAAGGGCGGGAGGAAAGATGACCAGTAAGCTCACGATTCCCCCCTTTTGGGCTCTTGTTGTAAGAGGAACCCGAGTTAGGCTAACATACTTCTTTTGCCGGGCCGGGACATATACCGTCTCTCTCTCTCAAGAAAAGGTAGTGAAAATTTCATTTTGTTTTGTAGGGTCGGCTGACGCTCATCAGACTTGGCAGCAAGGATGCTCTCACGATGGAGCCAATTTGGGTAGAGTTAGATTGTGTAGACGCTCGCCACATGGGTACCTCCTCTACAAGCTACCCAAAAACGCCAAATAGGTAATCCTTACCCATTGATTTTTCCTGTATAAGCTGAGAAACAATAAACTACGGAAATATCCTCACCTAAGGTAGTATTTAGCATTTCTTTAAAAAAAAGTAGCATTTACGGTTTGTGGTGTAGCTCGACATGTTGAAATGAACTTTGCCTTTCCAGTTGCACTGAGATGAGTCTGAAATTAATGCACCGCGCATGTCATCATCATGTTGTTTGTTTCTGATGACTGAAACTTTTAGAGCATTCGAAGCAAGGAAAGTCCTCATCAGTACCAAAACCTTTCTATTAAATACTATATTGGCCTCTGAAGTGGCTGCATTGGTGTGAGTCTCATCTGCGTGTTTAGGTATTAACAGAAACTCATAGCAAGGCTACCAAACCGACAAAATTCTGTCCTTGCAATTGAAGTTCATAGACTCTGAGAAAGCAGCTTACAGCAGTTTGTAGTAATGTATTTTGCATCATAGAAGCATGCTTTTCCACATCTAGGAGCTCTACGTTTCAGAACCAAAGGTTGACGATGATTGAACGAAAATTTCTAAAAGCTAGCAAGAGTAAGCACAAGGAGGTTCGACGAGATAAAAGATACCAATTAAATGGACTTAAGGCCGCCCTAAGAGAAACTAGAACCCTTCCAGAAATAAAACTTACAGTTTTGTAAGAGAATTCTTATCAGATGACTGCACACAAATTGCAATTATGTTTCCAAGAAATTTCCCAACTTCCTCATAGAAAAGCTGGTTTCCTGAGATCACTAGAGCAGGGTTTGTTGCTCATGCTCACAGACTCCAAATGCAGTATTACTTAAATTTCAACGTCGTTGTGTTGAGTTAAAGGCTGATGTTGACAAGAAAAATAAGCTGCAGCTCTTCCTTCTCAAGGATCAGGGTTCACCTTTTTACTTCGGAGTTGCAGAGGTCACCTTTTTACTTCGGAGTTGCCGGTGACTATTGTTGGAGATTATTTTCTTGACTTCTGATGGAGATGGCTTAGCTTCTTGAGAGATATCAATAACTACCCTTTTCTAGAGGTGTTGACAATCGGGCTCTTTTTTCAAATAACAACAAATCATAATTAGCTCGGTTTTTTAAGAGATTGATATGTTTGATAATGCTAACCTTTAAGTTTATTTGTCACTGGCAGTACCAGATGCAATAAACTTTCGTGAACACATTTAAGAAACAACGAAAACCCTTAGCTCATCTTGCACAAATGTAATTGAGCAATATATAAGATTGACAACACTTAATTCATTTGTACAAACGCAACCGAGCCATATATAAGATTGACATGTTTAAGACCTAAGGTAGGACTTCGTAAAAGGTTTTCAAAAACTAAAACAACAAACTTAGTAGAATAAGACTTATTTTCAAAAAAGCATTTGATATTTTCATTCCTTGTGGGGCACCTATTTATACCCCATAATCCATCAACATAAAGGGTTACCAACCCATTCATGTTAAGCCATTATAACCACTAATTTGTATGTTTTATTGTTCAATAGCCATTATATGTGGCAAACCTAAAGCTATAAACTAGTTCTTATTTAATTTTAAATTTCATGGCAATTTCAACATGCTAAGAACCTAGTCATACAAGATTAATCATTAAAACTCATGGCTATTTCCATTAAGACAATGTAAGGACCAAAGTGACTAAGTACCATTGACTGTGAGTTAGAATATGACTATAAATTTCATTCAAGGCATCCATTCATGCTAAACCCACAAATCAATTATAACTAATGCAATTTGTTCATGTTGACACCCATAACCAAATTATAACTTATTGCATTAATTTTGGAAACTTAACTCACAATCCACAAACCCACTTTTAAATGTTATGCTTGGGATAAAGGCATCAAATGATTTGAACCTTTACTTAGTATTGCACATGTTCACTCATCCTAATTGAATAGTAGACAAACTTTAAATTATTCAATCCAATTGAATAAGTATGCATGTCTTACATATAAGATTTTCATACCTATATATATACCATATTATTATTAGTACATTTATAGGACTTGTGCATAATATCCTTTTTCATGAGTGATTTTTAAGGAAGCCCAAGACTCTCTAAAGCAGCCTCACTTCACACTCACATATGTAGACTCTAAAGTGCCCCCACATGAGCACTTAACCACATATATTTATATATTATATGTCTATTAATAGCAAAGTTCAAATACTTTATTGGACCAAGTACCTTTTACTTTGGGATGCTTAATTGAAAAATACTTGCAATCACTATAATGACATACTCTAGCTCTTTGAACTCATACTCTAACATGAGTCGCGGTTCTACTATTGGTGATCATATAAGTGGGGCTTAGACTCATCTCGGTTGATGCAAACCTTTCGTCAAAGAATCTTCAAGATTTAATTCTGATGTTATAAAAATAATGAACATTACTCTATTATGTACAAGATCTCTAGCATAGTTATACCTTAGACTAATATATCTATATTTTTCATTATATATTTGGCAATAAGTTTTAAATAATATAGTTTGGCTATCATAATTTGTTGATATGGGTGTCATAGGCTTTGGCTATATTAAAATCTCATGTAGCAAATTTCTTAGTCATTGTGGTTCTTTACCTGCTACAACAAGAGCTATCAACGTAGTAGCCATGGTGGAGCAGGTATGCATGTTTGTTTCTTAGAACCCCAAGAAATTACACCTCTACCAAGAGTGAAAGATCGAACCTTTTGCATGATCTTTTGAGTATATAATGTAACTAGTATACAAATATCCTTCCAAAACTAAAGGACTTTCATTACATAATAAGTTATAAGTTATAGTTAACTATTCAATTCAAGTATTTTAATACTTGATGAACTCTATGATGGTGGTTCATACTTGGATTCCTTGTATATCAACTCAATCTATTCAATTCGTATATAATGTTAGGTTGAGTATATGTTATAGCATACATCAAGTATCCAATGATTTTAGCATACTCCAATTGCACCATAAAGAACCTTCAAAATAACAATCAAAGTGATCAAATTTCTTTAAGATTTTTTCAATATAATGAGATTTTAAAAGACCTATATTGTTTTATTCTCTTGTTATTCTTATACCCAAAATAACGTTTGCTTCTCCCATGTTCTTTCATGTCAAAACTACTAGACAAAAACCTTTTTGACATTTTCAACTTCTTTTTCATTAGAAAAAAATGAACATATAATCAGTATATAAGCAAATTAATCAATCTTTTTATGCTAAAATATATTATAAATGTATTTGTTTGATTTGTTTACTTTGAAATCATTCTCAAGAACAACTTGATCAATTATTTTTATGTTATCGCTTAAGGAGTTTGTTTCAAGTCATAGAAAGACTTGATCAATTTACAAACTTTATGTTTTTGCCTAGTGACAATAAACCATAAGCACCTCATCATCTAAATCACTATTTACAAATGTTGTTTTAACATCTATTTGGTGGTTGATAAGATGATATATAAATGTAAGTTCTAGAAGTACCCTAGTTTAGCTATTCTAGTTATCGGTACATATGTATCAAAATAATCATTTTTTTTCCTTTTGAGATGAACTCCTAGTAATAAGCCTAACTTTGAACTTACCAATTGTTCTTCACTTTCATTATTTTTTTGAAAATCTATTTATAACAAGTTACTTTAGAGCCTAAAAAATATTATTATTCTTAGATTTTGATATTCATTATCAAGTACATCCCATCATAGATGACTTCTTTCCATAAAGTCATATCAATCGAATTCATAGGTGCTTCATCATGATCATTTTTTGTATTATACCAAAATAACATATGATTCCCAATTGAGTCTCATATCCTTTCAACTTGGGATATATGAAAATCACGTCCAAATGTCTTGGCTTTTCTTTATCTTTTGCTTTATCTAGGCAAATAACTCTTTATGTTATTACAAGTCTTATTATTTTCCAAATGTCTTGGCTTTTTCATGAACATGTCTTAGTTTGTTTTAAAATTGAGGTAAATCTATCTTCTTGAAGAATTACACCTCTTGACTCAATCGTCATACTTATAAGATATTATAGGATGTGGATCATTTAGATTTAATTACAATGAATCTATATGTATTATTATGTTCATCATATATCAATGTGATAGATTTCAATCCTCTTTTAACCAGATTTTTTTTCTTTTTAAGTTATGAAACTCTAACAATTTTATGGTTTATGTTTTATTATAGAGCAACAATTAGACCTATTATGTTTTACGATTGTGAGTGTTGAGCAGTTAATCAACATTTACAAAAGATATTTGTAGCAAAAATAAAGATGTTGAGATGGATGAGTGGTTACACAAGGAAATACCGTATACATAATGAAGTTATTAGAAACAAATTGAGAGTAGCATCAATAAAGAACAAAATGAGATAACATTGTTTTAAGATGGTTTGGACATATAGAAAGACAACCCAAGGACTCTCCCTCCCGTAAGAAGATATGAAAAACTAGATTGTGAAAGTATTAAAAGATGAAAAAGATGACTACAAAAGTATTGAAAATAAACAATAAAGAATGATCTAGTTTATATTGAGTTAACTACTAGCATGACACATGATAGGGATCTGTTGAAACAAAGAATCCATCTAGCCAACCCCATCTACTATGAGAAAAGGCTTAGTTGTTGTTGTAAGTTCTGAAACTCTACCAGTAGCCTTACAACCCCAAAGTTTAAGATAGACTTTCTTTTATTTTAGAATTCATATTGGGTATGCTAGTTCCTTTTATTTGGAATTTTATTTAAAACAAAACACGTGGGTAATAATGCTTCAACCTAGTGACCATTGAATAAATCAAAATAATGACAACATAACAATTATTATTTCTTGTAACACTATTTTTTCTTTTCACACCACTATTTTGTCATGATGAAATTCGATGTATGATTCTCTTGATACAAAATAGTTTGGATATAGTATTTTCTCTCTTATTGGTTCTCAAACACTTAATGAAATTTTTATGTTGAACTTTTACTTGAGTTTTTAAAAGTCTTAAACTTTTTTTAAACTTCATCCTTTGTATACATCAAATAAACAACAAAATCTATCATCCCATAGAAGGAGTTCGTGTAGGCTTGTTTTGCAAGACAACTTCTATACGAGCTATATCAAAGGCAGCAAGCTTATTATAAATTGTAACTAGACCTATATAGGCATGAGTGGCTCCCACATGGGCATGCCTCTCACACCATGAGAGTGGATATACTACCTTTTCTTTACTAGTAATGCTATTATAAAGTCAAGTGCAATTATTAATGAAAGTTATAAAATACTTTTTACCACCAATTGTAAGCAAATCGTGTAAATAAAAAATATATGAATGAATTAAATTCAAAACTTTGTAACTTCTTAGAAATAATAGTCTAGTGATTATGGTATGCATATAAGTAGAATATAGATATGTTGTTTTGTAAATTTTTGGAACCAAGTTCGATTTAATCATTTCATGCAGCTTTCTAAAATTCAAATGCCCCAAATGGCAATGCCCCAAAATGTAAGAGCTAATGATATAAGCACAAACAATAATCTTATTAAAGAAAATTTAACAAAATTATCCTGTGGTATACTAGTTTGACACTTCAAAATTAAGTTTCTCACACAACAAAATAAGGACCTAAGGTTTTCTTTGTTAATAAAAAAGAACCTCTTGTTTACAACATTTATTTCATTAGACATGGAGCTCACATGGAGCATGCGACGTGGTAGTTGTGGTATAACTGACACTAGTTTATTGTTTTGTAAAACTTTCCAAGCTTCAAGTCATAATTTAGTTAAATAATTTTATATTGACATGCAATTCATAGAAATAAGTAATAGCAAGCCCATATAGAGTAAGATGAATTTGAACCCTTAGAGAACATGGCATTTCATTTGGTCTCCTAATAGTTATATCTCATCTTGCTAGAAGCTTGTATTTTTCTCATAAATATGAATCTCATTTATTGTCATTTTTGTTCAACGTAATTTACAAGCATAGAAAGCATCACACTTATCTTATATGATGGATGCATATGACAAAGGCCTCACATGGAGAACATTGGTGGTCAAACCATTACAAAGAGCCAACCTCAATAGATATGCATTGGAATTATGAATGATATTAGGGTTTTGTGTAGAACTTGGATATGATGTATCCCATATATGGTATATGATTATAGGAGTGGCTGGTGGTGCGACTTACTTTCAAATGATAACATGCAAAATATGTTAAAGTATAATGATGGGTATGAACCTATATATTATACAAGAAGACTTCTTCTTTGGCGGTAGTGGATGATTGTGAAGCTAATATATGATGGAGAAAGAAAATTAATAGAGATATAAATAGTGACAATATTGATGATGTGGAAAAAGATGAATATGAATTGAAAAAATATGATCCAAAAGATGAGGAGGAATTAATGAAAGAGTTAGAGGAAAAAGTTGGTGGTGGAGAAGACTTTGAAGCAACATGTGTAGGTAAGTAGTATATACATAGCCCTGTAGACTTTGATGATAAGGGCCCACATGATTTTATTGACTTTGATAAAAGTACACTGTACATGAGTATAAAATTTTGTAAGAGTATGCGATTCAAGAACAAATTTGTATGTAGAGAAGCTTTGAAGGATTGGTTTTTGACACATGGTTATCTACATAATACAATATTAAGGGTGACTATAAGATACGAAAAGAATTGCAGATTTTACGTGCATGCTTCAAAGTATAAGTGGACAAACACTTTTAAAGTTAAGGCTTGGAAGCCAGAGTGCAAATGTGTGAGAGAACATAATGTTAAATTGGCTAACTCCACCTACATTGCTTGCGAACAAAAATGATATATACAACAATCGTAATTGGAAAAACCAAAGTAACGAAGAATCAATGAAATGCGAAGTTGCAGGCCGAAGTCACCATACAACAATGTTACATGGCTAAGAGAAAGGTGGTAAAAGCTTTTCTAGTTTCTATTATAGAGTAATATCATAGAATCCGAGTATTATATGATGGTACAAGTTGTTGATGTGGGGAGTTGTTGTAAGGTATCTATGTCCATTGGTTCCACTTTCTATATATATATAGGAGATTCAATGCATAGAAAAAATGATATTTTTGTGGAATTATACCTTTTATATGCTTGGATTGATGCTATTTAAAATAGACATTTGATGGACAATTACTATGTGCCATTGCTAGAGATGCAAATGGCATGTTTTGTTAACATGAATGAAAGGAATCTTATAAGGGAACAGTTGATGGATGATTATAGAAGGATTTGTTGCACCAAATGTATCTTTGTGTTCAATAAACAAAAGGTAACTATTTCATTAAATGATTTTCTAGATGATTTTGTAAGATTACAATATTCTTGGCTAATATCTGCAACTTAAAGTACATGAACTACAATTGGTGATGATAGAAGTTTATTTGACAATGGAACATCTGATTTGCTTGAACCACTTATATGATGACTTAAAGAACAAGTTTTAGTATGTCGCAATGGACTAAAAGATTTTGCTTTCAATTACATGGGTAAGAATAATGAATGTGTGGGGATGGAACATGGAATTGACTATAGAAAAAAAGAACAAGAACAAGTATATGATTGGTTGATGTCTACATTGGCTAGGTCAAATTTCTCAAGGTACTACAAGTCAGGTTGTCTAATGAAAAACATATGAGTCACATAGTTATTATGTTCTTGAGTATAGAGAGAAGCCTATCCTTAGTATGCTGGAAGTGATATACATCAATGATGTGCTTCAATGTTTGTTATGAAATCATCGTACACTACATATGTCTACTACTTCCCACTATCCAATCAAAGTTATATGAAAGGAAACAAGAAAGTTGGAACTGCTTTCCTATGTTATCTAGACATGGTGTGTATCAAGTGGTATATTATGATTCAATCTGTTGTTAGGATACACACAATCAAACTTATAAATGTAGGTTGTAATTGTTAAATAGCTCGCCTTGTAATCATGCAGTGGTTACAATATATGCTAATAAAGAACATCTATAGATCATGTACATATTCCTTGTAATAAAGAAACACATATAACCATGTAATCCGACCGATTCCTAAAAAAGGAAATGGGCACCAAGTGAGCAAGAAGATGTATACCCAAGAGCAATTGAAAAGCCTCATGAAAGACCTAAGAAATTGGGGAAGAGAAAGCTTGATGAGCTTAAATATCTTCAAAACGTATCAAGGGTTTGGGGTATTCCCACTCATGGCAATGCTCAGGAGGCATAGCATAATGTTAGAAGATGTAAAGCTACTAGGATAGGAGAAATTGATTGGCAATGCAAATAAAGGAAGAATTTGGAGAGGGAGATAGTTGCCAAATCACGAAGTGATACTTGAAGGATATATCATATATTTTCTTTACATTTAATTGGTATATCATACTACATTTAATTGTCTTCATAGTAATTTTATCTCTATATAGAGCATAAGTAGAAATTGCTTAGTAAAGAAATACCACTTCAAATTCTCAAACAACTTTGTCACCAACTAACTTCAAGCAATGACAATGGCCTTCATGATTATTACTTTTTAATCTTGTTATAAGTAGTATTAAGTGGCAATCAACCTATCTTTCTCTTTTACTTGATTCATTATTAATATTAGGTTTGACTCATGATATAGATACAAGATTCAACAACGTAAGGCCCAAATGATCTCACAACGAATACCACACACCTAGTATTGAACATGTAATTTACTTATCTTCTTTCTTTGCTATATTTTACCTTCACTTGTATTTGCTTCTATCTAATAATAGGTTCAAATTGTGGCACGTATAAAGGGTTTGACATGGTATTATTAGTTTATTCCAATTTGTGGCACCTAATGTTGGCTTGTTCCACTGATATTGGCTTTAATTTGTGGCAACTAGTGTTGGCTTCTTCCTCTAATGGAGATGTTGAAAGCAAGTATTATTTTGATCTAGAGTTTATGGTTGTGTGATGTCATTTCTTAATGTCTTGGCTTGTTCTAGTCTTTTAGGACCAAGTATTTCTCGACCTTGTATGTCATATTAGGTGATATACAATGTTTCAAAGGATAAGCTCTAATATGCACCAATAAATAGGTAGAAAGAGATACAAGTGGAACATTATTGTATTGTGTAATTCAATGCTTTTAACTTAATGGTTATAATGGTGAAAAGGGATACAAGTGCTTTTAACTTAGTGCTTTTTTCAAGACGGATCTTCATATATGTTAAGGGGTATTATATTCAACTTAGTGGTTATAATTGTAAACACCCTAAATAAATTTTGCAAAAACATCACTAAACATGCTCTCAATTTCGAAAATAGGCTTGTCTTAAACCCCTTTTTAAATTGGGAATTTCACAAAATCCTTAAAACGGAGATTTAAAAATTAAATGTTTTCAAATAAAAGTTAAGAAATTGAATGAAAACCCAGTTAAACCGAGATCCTCCCCTCTGAAGAATCAGCGAGGATCAAGGTTATAGTTATAGCAGGCCCAAGCAGGGAACGAGCTCAGGTGGACCCCAACAAAGCAGGACTTGGAGACCCAAGGCCCATGGTCAAGCCCACATCATCGGACCCAAGGGGCTTATCAAGGAAAGGCTTCATGAAGATATGGCTCGAGCATGCAAGGACACCATGGCCGAGCTTGATTCAATTGATTCGTAGAATACAAGGCACAAGACCGTACCTTACCTAGCCAAGTTTGTCTTGAGGATTGTGGGTTGCACCTTGACTAAAACAAGCTCATCTCGGGTGAATAGAGGCCAAGGGAGGACGTTTCCAACCCGCCCAATGGAAAGGTCTAGACAAGCCCCCCTCTAGGCCTATAAATAGAGGCCAAGGGGGGACGTTTCCAGCATCTTATACATAGAGAGAGGCTAGAGTGAAGAAAGAGGAAGAGTCTAGGATAGATAGGGGTTGCTGCAAATTAGAGAGAGAGAAAAGAGAGGAAGGAGTGAGTAAAAGTAGAAGAGAAAGGGGACGACCTCCCCATTGTATCCGCTTTTTCTTGGAAGGCTGGTAAGTGAGTTCTTCTCTTTCATTAAGTTTCTTGTCTTCTTAATATTCAATTCAAGAAACGGGTTGTAATAATAGAGCTTCATCTCCCCCCATTTTGTAATAGCAAGTAGATATGCTGCCAATTTTGTTTCCTACTTATGCACTCTACTTGTTTGCTTTCTTGATTCTACCTCTCTATATTATATAAAACTTCTATAACTCCTAACTCTCTCTATGCTTAAGCTACTACATATCTTTACATTCATTTTCCTTTAGCAAATTACTTTAAGTTTGTTGTGATTATGCCCTTTAATTTCGGATGAATTGCATCACTTATGTTGTAAACACAGAAAAATTGTTTTCAACATCTTTGCATATGTATGATATTTTAATTTTCATTTCCTCGTTTAGACTCCTATTGATCTGAAACTTGGAACACTTCATCTACACACACAAGCCCACATAGGATAAAATTTTCAAGAATTTTAGGATCGTGCAACCACATAATTAAAAGTGTGTAAGATCGGAAAATTCAGAATCAACTCTGTCAAAACTGTATTCTCTGCAACAAAGCCTGGATAATCATCCCATAACTCTGTCTGTGGTAGTCCAATTTTAGTGACACTTATTTCATTGGAAAGCTGACATCCATATCTTTTCAACAAGTCCAAGTGCATAAAAATGGAAGCTCTATGTACCGAGATACAGACTTTTCTTTGAGTCTTTGTATTTTTTTGACAAAACAGTTCCGAGTGTCTGAACAAAAACACTTTCCAGATTTAATTCTGAACAATCACGGCACCCAAAAATAGAATAAAAATATTTTCAGAATCTTCACATTTGTGCTTGTTCACTTTAAATTTTTCCTGATTTTTGGAGATTCGGAAATCATTGAAAGAAAATAAAAAAGAAAAGTCTAAAAACAGAACCAGTTTCTGTTTTTCAGAACTTGGCAAAATTTGTCTTCCAAATACTTAGTGCACGAATTTGATCAAATCTTTCGGGTTTTTCTTAAAGTGGATTTGAAATCACACTTGCACAAATGAATCCTCAAAGCGCCTAGGCTGACCCTTGAGCATCGGTTCAAGAAGGCCTAAGGTGAAAAGATCTCGCTAGTCACAATCGCCCACAAAGTCAGATTTACAGCTTTGCTAGTTTTGAAAAGTAGCTGGCACGCTCACGCATAAACGAAATAGGTTGAGAAGTTTATTTCAAGTCTCTACATAGGCTTGGAGTAAAATTTTCACATCTACAATAATGACTCATTATTTATCTGTTTTCATAACATCTCTTTATATTTCTTCATGTATCTATATTGGGAAGAGGGTGATTACTCTTGAAAGTGGTTCCTCCAATCCTACATAATTTTTAGCATTACTAAAAGCATATTCCAAATTATTAAGGACACACCCTCTTTCTCATAATGTCTCTGTTTACCTAATACTCACCACTCTCTCCTTTCTCTGTCTTCTCTCTCTTTTTCCTTCCTCCTACATCTCCCTCTCTCTCATGTAGCTGGAATTGACCACTGAATCATGTCACTCCTTTCCCCTTCCCTCCCCCATTTTGCTCTTTCATACCATCAAAGCCTGCCATCGCTTCACTCCCGTCTCCTCTCTATGCCTCCCTTTCTTCGTTCCAAAAAAGAAAAAGAAACGATACACTTTTGACACATTTTTTTTATGGAAGACGCATCATGGAAGCATATATTATGTATGCAAGACACACACCTTATATATCTCCTTTATATAAGAGGCGCATATGAAGTACGCCTCTTTGAGTGCGAGTGATAGAGAGAAAAAAGGTAGTTTGCCTAATGAGTAATATGAGAATTTTCAAGAATAAGAGGTGTACTCTTAGTAAAAAGGGTGTACAATCCAGTAGCGGGAAGAAAGGTCTGGTCCTTTAGTAACACCCTAACAAAAAGGAAAAGAAAACCAAAAAAAAGTTGTACGATGGTGATGAAGTTAGGTACGATTTGCGAACTGGTAAGTAATGGCCGAACAACGTCCATGGCCATCGTCTCGTCTTAGCTACATTTTCATGAAGAGAACAAGGTGGTCATATTGAAGCTTTAAGACTACTAGTGCATTGGAAAAGGAGCATAGTAAGGGAATACAAACAAAAGAATACACGAGACAAGTCCTCCAGAGAGAGTGCTGACGTGCAGTTGCCAGTGAAAAATCAACTTTATGTAATTGTAAACTGGACAAGAACTCGGAAAAAGTATATATCATGATCATATCTGCTCAGGTGGTTGCCTAAATATAACGTTAACCAATTGGGGTCTAGTCATGGTTAGACGTAATGATGATTGTAAAAGAGCCGGTAACTTTAAATTCACCTTTGGGCAGCCGGCAGAGTACCACTCTTGCTGTTCTCACCCCATTTACCTGTTTGGCAGGCCTGGATCATGGGAAAAATATTCTTTTATAGGCAAGCAAACAAGTCATCTACTGATCTTATCTTCACAATCATAAATCTGCAGTGCAGTTTGGTGTAAACATCCTCCAGCGTTAATACACGTCTTGTTGTTTCCGTTGTCATGTCTATTACTCTCAACTTGCAATATTGTAGAAGCCTATCCCCCACGGTTACCAACTTGTTAATCCATAATGATAAGCTATAATATTTAGTGTTTATTGATTGCGAACATATTTATCCCCTGTAATGACCAGCTTCTTTTTCTCTCTTTTTTCCCTCTAAAATACAAGTACCCCAACCGGCTTGAGCCATGTCGGCCTACTTTGTGGTAAATCATTCCCAGCTGTGGTGTCTCTCCTCTCACAAGGCTTGAAGTCGAGAAGTTTGCTTAAGGGGAACAAGTGCTGAAGCACTTGACCCAACCAACCGTCGGTATAACACTGCAAATGTTCCCGGTCAAATCCTTCAACATGAAGACGGTTGCTTGGAGCCAATTTCTCCCTACAAGCAGAAGACTTCATACAAGTGACCTATTGCAATAGAGATCAAGAAGTCATGGCAAACTGAAATCCATCATCTACCTCCGGATTCCATTGGCTGATGAGTTGATACACGAGCCATCATAATCCATATCATAAAGTAATGAGAAAAGAAAATGCAGATGGCTTCGTAGAAGAGAATATATACAAGAGGAAGAAGAGACATAAGTGGACAGTTGATGAGTCAAGTGAACGAAGGAAACGTCGTATGTACATTATTCTATTGGACATATATACCTTTATATTCACATGTCCATGAGAGCGAACTTAAAGAACCAAAAATGAATGAGGGGAAACTATATAAGACGGCCACATGACAGTAGTAGTGGCTATTCTAGTCTCGTACTCCGAGCTAATAAAGTTTGACATATAAATAGTACTCACCATTCATGTGCTTTTAGTGGGTAGCCAACCACCAGAATATTTTTTCCCTTGATATTCATGCCAGCTTAACCATCATTTGCACTTCGTAGTTAATAAATTGATTGTTCTAATTTCAAAAGGCTAGAAAAAAATTAACGTGATATAATGATCCTTTTTCATGAAACTGATAATCCAAATTACTCCATTCATTGTTTTGGTGCACAGGGAGACGAAAGCGAGATGCACGCCCTGGGTATCCGAACTCATGGCCTTCACCCTAGCCGGGTGAGCTATTGCTCTTTGTGCTACTATATTCGCTAACAGAAGAAAATCATGCCACTTAGAAATTGACATAGAACTAGCATTTAACTTTCATATCACAAAATTAAGCAAGGCCGATAATGCCATACAATGCACACTTTTAATCCAAGAGTATGCAGGGACCAATTAACCATGACTCAAAAGAATTTGGTGAAGAAAGTCATGAGTTCGAGATCAAGAATGACCATGTGGTAGTTTTGTTTTACATAGAGTATGCATGCGTTACCAGGTAAGGTTAAAAATAGATATTACATGAAGCTTTTAGAAGCGTGAAGAGCTTCTCTTTTCCGAGAAATTAGAAGCAGCCGTCGGTAACTATTGACTTTGTGCCTTCACCAAATTTCGTCTCCTCCATGACACAGAAGCTGATAATGTTCCATGCACAAAAGAGAGCAGAATACAGTAAAAGAGCAATAACTCACCTGGATAGGGAGTGGATTCACAAGTTAAGGGTCATGAGTTCTATTCTCAGGGGTGTGCATCTGGCTTCGGCCTCCCCATTGTAACAAAAGTTAATAAAGGAGAGAAGACAGATGACCATCATTATATATTCATATATAACATTAATGAAGACTTATAGTAGCACCATCCTTCGTTTTCCACAGCGCATAAGCGTTTTTTATATTTCAACCAAAGGTATGAAAGTGAGTTCGCTCTGTCATGCACGTAAAGTAGTGGACTCTCATCTTATATATTTAGCACTTCCCTTAATATCTCAAATTGTGCGTTTTCATTCTACTATAGCGTCCACTATGGGAAGAGGAGGAACTCTTTTGCTCTTATTTCTTGCTCTGACACATTGCTTACCTACCCCAGGCTTAGCTCAGTTGAGTTACAATTACTATGCTTCTACCTGTCCTAATGTTGAGAGCCTAGTTCGGAACGTGGTCAGGGAGAAACTCCGGCAGACCAACATCACCATCCCCGGAACAATCAGGCTCTTCTTCCATGATTGCTTTGTTGAGGTTCTTTTTTTTTTGTTTCGCTTTGTGTACGCAACGTTCGAATGTTGCTTAACTGTAGAGAAAATACTGCTAATTAGCAGTACGGTTGTAGAGCTATCAAGTGATTTTTCGCTTCTGGTTGTTCCCATGGTGTCATAGGGATGTGATGCATCCATAATGATCGTCTCGACTCCGAACAACCAGGCCGAAAAAGATAGTCCTGACAACTTGTCGCTAGCCGGCGATGGATTCGACACAGTGATGAAGGCCAAGGCTGCAGTTGATGCAGATCCAAAATGTAGAAACAAGGTCTCTTGTGCTGACATTCTGGCCTTGGCAACTAGGGACTTCATTGTCTTGATAATTCAACATAATTAACTCTTTGTTTTCGCGTATATGCATATGCCGTGCGCGTGCACAAAGGTGATGCGGATATGCTAAATTCGAAGATGTTTGCACGATACACAGTCAGGAGGTCCGTCTTATGCAGTGGAGATGGGAAGAAAGGATGGCTTGATTTCAATGGCGAGAAGCGTCACCGGCAAGCTTCCTCAACCATCGTTCAATTTGGATCAACCGAACAACCTGTTTTCATATCACGGACTCGCACAGACGGACATGATTGCTCTCTCAGGTTAGAGATGAAACCGTTCTCTTAGGTTCTAGTTTGACCGGTGTTCTCTGTAGCTAACTACAGTGTTTGTAGGACTATATTCTTTAATATATGCACAAACTTTGCTATTAAAATAAAGGCGAACAGAGATGCAATCGAACCTTAAATCATAATTTGGTGTACATCCAAACTTTATGCATTTAAAATGATTACTCCTTTTTTGAGCTAATGGAATTTGATTCCAGTCTATACTTCTTCTAATAACATTATAGTTTAGATAGTTTGTATGGGATAATAAATCAGATTGAGATCCATACCATTAGGTCGTAGAATAATCCCGCAGTCCCATGCTTCTAGATTTTTCTTTTCCTTTTGTATATTGGGAAAATCGAGAGACGTGGAGCAGGCACTGCTCTATAAATAAGAGCAGTGCGTACACATATATACATGAAAAAATACAATAAGGTCTCTCTGGAAAAAGCTGTTATGAGGAAACCTCAAACGACACACAACATTTCCGCTGCAGGTGTACCTGAAAACTGGACAGAGAACAAAAGCTACATCAAACTCTACCAACATAAAGCTTCAGTCAACTTCGCAAATGCCATCATATATCCTACCTGAGAAGTGACTGCAATGTGAAAATCCAATTGTATGGGCCCCTGCATGCATGCATAAATTATGCACCATAGTGACCAATAGTAAGTTTACGAAATTCATGCACAATAATACATTTGGTAGGGTTCTGCCTAATCCCACTTTTCTAAGGAAAATAAATGGCATTCAAATAAAATAATTGTGAACCAAGCCAATTCCTTATTCCATGTTGAGGGGATCATCTACATAGATTGTTATTCGCTGTTGTGCTTGATCTTGTGTGAAATATAAACTAATTATTATAAGCTGAAAGATAAAAGGGAAAACTGAGAGCACTGGGTTTCCCTCATCTGGAGCATCCACATTCGGATTGTTATTGAGTTTTCCGGTAACGGTCCGACGGTTAGCTGGCCCTATCTATAACTTTAGACATGGTAACGGTCTTGATGGTCAATCTAGCCGTTACCGTGCTGAGTTGCCGAGAATGGCCACTCTGTAATATCTCCCACTTGGCCATTCGAGCCAAGTGCATTGACATACTAGTTTTCCTCCCACTTTTGCAGGGTTTATCTAGTAATGTCAATTCATGATTGTTGCTGCAATCACTACCCATTGTGTGGTTATTTCCCTACACAACAATCAAACATACCTCAAACCATTTGTTGGCATGTATGAGATAAATATTTCCTTTCTCATAACCATATCATGAACATAGTGGTATTTAACCATTATATGCTTGCTTTTTGAGCAATCAGCTCCACTCTTGATAAGAGTAATTGCTGTATTGTTATCACAGTAAATGATAATTAGCTAGTCGATTATTTCCAACTTCAAATCACGTATGAAGCGGTTTATCTAGACAACACTCGTTGGAGCCATACAGCAAGCTACATACTCAACTTCCTGTGTATGCAATGCTACACAACCCTATTTATTGCATGACCTAGAAACAACACCACCTCCAAATAAGAATATTTGACCCGAGGTTGATTTGCTGTTATCTTTGCTTCTAGCAAAGTCAGTATCTGAGTATCCTACCACTTTCAGTTCATCTGCTTGAAAACACAATTTCAAGTCTCTTGTTCTTTTCAGATATCTTAAAATTCTTTTTACAGCTATCCAGTGTTGCCATACAGGATTACTTTGATATCTACTTAGAAGACCAACAACAAAGTTGATATCAGGTCTTGTACATAACATAACATACATCAAGCTACTCACAACTTGTGCATAAGAAACATTAGGCTTATCGTCTCCTTCATCGGGATAATCAGCCTTACTAATTTTAACCCCTTTTGCAACAGGTATAACAACAGACTTGCATTCACCCATTTTGAACTCCTTGAGGATATAGTCAATATATCTCTCCTGACTCAGGCATAAGAGTCTAGATTCTCTATCTCGAGAGATCTTTATACCCAGGATATAGGATGCTTTCCCCATATCCTTCATTTTGAACTTTGAGTTTAACCATGACTTGGTTTTGACAATCATCTCGTTGTCGTTTCCAGTCAACAATATGTTATCTACATATAATGATAGGATGACAAAGTGGCTCTCATTGTTCTAGACATATACACAGTGATCAAGTTTATTAGCTACAAACTCAAGTTCTATAATGGCATTTTGAAAAGTCAAATACCATTGGCGAGATGACTGTTTCAGGCCATATAGGGATTTTTTCAACCTATATACTTTATCTTCTTCGCCTTCAACCACAAATCCTTCGGGTTGTTGCATGTATATGAATGATTTCATTTAAATCTCCATTTAGAAATGCTGTCTTTATATATAACTGATGTAAGTCCAAATCATAATATGCAGATATTGCTAGGATTATTCTTATGGATGCAATGCAACTGGAGAATATGTCTCAACATAATCTATCTCTTCTTTTTGCGAAAAACCCTTTGCAACTAACCCTACTTTAAACTTGTCAATTGTACCATTGACCTTGTATTTTTTTTTCAAAACCCATTTATAGCCTAGAGCTTTCATTCCTTTTGGCAAATCAGCTAATTCTCAAACTTGGTTTTTCTCAATGAATTCAATTTTCTCATCCATGGCTTTCCCCTAGTCTGATGCTTCCGATGAGTTTATAGCTTGCTGATAAGTGAAGTTATCAGTCAACTCATCTAAATCTACCAAATTACACACTTCTTTTGCAAGATAATTGTGATAATCCTTTAAGTAGGATAGAGTGGCTCTTGGCCTTTTATGTCTACTTAAGATTTCGGTTGTTTCAAGAAGATCTTTTATGAGTTCAAAAGATGATTGGTCTAGGTCTACTAGATCATCAATACATTATCATTGTTTTTCAGGATGTCATTCTTAGTATCTTCTAAGAATTCAACATCTCTGCTTTCAATTAGTCCGTCATCCTTATGATAAAATCGATATCCTTTTGAACCTTTTAGATATCCAATGAATATACATCTTAAGGACCTGCATTCTAGTTTATCTCTAGACTGATCAAGGATCTTTACATGTGCAACAGATGCACCTCCTGAGATGACCTAGGTTGGGTTTTCTTTCAAACCATATCTCATATAGTGTAGTGAATATAGCTTTACACGGTACTCTATTGAGTATGTAAACTGCTGTACTTACTACTTCTCTCCAAAATATCCTTGGTAGAGAGGCATCGATTAACATTGACCTTGTCATATTCAACAAGGTTCTGTTGTATCTCTTAGTTACACCATTTTATTGAGGTGTCTTGGGCATTGTATTTTGCTTTACAATACCAAAGTCTTTACAGAATTAAAGAAATTTTGTAGAGGTATATTTGTCACTTTTATCTTATCTTAAGACTTTGATTGAATGCCCTAATTGGTTTTTTACTTTCTGCTTATATTCTTTAAAAACATCGAGTGCCTCAGATTTATGTGCCAAAAGATATAAATACATATATCTAGAGTAATCATTGATAAATATTATAAAATAAACCTTTCCACGATGTGACCTTACTCTAAATGGTCCACATAAATCCGTGTGAATGATCTCCAATAGGGTTGTTGCCCTTGTTGATTCGAAAAACTTTTCTTTTTATTTTTCCTTGTATACAAGCTTCGCACTTGTTGAAAGTATTTTCCTCAAATCCAAATAGTAAGTCAAAGTTGGATAATTTCCTCAACTTTTCTAGACTTATATGCCCAAGGCATTTATGCCACATATTCACATCAATATTAAAGGAACACTCAATATAAGCAGAACAACAACCAATTTCATTATCACTTAACTTAAATAGTTCATGATCTACATCAAATTTCCTAGAGAATAATATTCTCCCATATTTTTCCATAATCATCTTGGTAGGAATAAACCTGACCTCAAAACCTTTCTTTACTAAGGCAAGGACCGAGACCAGATTGCGCCTTATAGATGGCACAATAAATATAATCGGTTTGCGTTGTAAATAGATTCTAAAGGACCTAGTACCCAAAACATCCGAAAAGGTGTTGTTACCCATATACACTCGATGTTCTCCTAGTTTGTATTCCTTCAGATTCATGCCCCTTCTTTGGTCTTTGAGATGTGTTTGGTAGCTCCGGAGTCTATCCACCAACCTGTCACCGGGTGGTCCATGTACAAACATTCTAAAATCATGTAGATTATATCATGCTTCTTTGATTGTTCACGTTATGGGTTGTTTCCTCCACCTTTTTTGTTGTGGCAATCCTTGTTTTAGTGTCCCATCTTTCCACAATTGAAACACTTGACCCGATAAGTGGTTTCTTGTGATTTTTTAAAATTTTGGCCGCCCTTCTTGTTATTCTTGCCAAACCTGTTGTTTGGTTTATTTTTCTCTAGTTGGGTTTGAAGCTAGACCCTATCTCATCTTGTACCACTAGCAAATTTTTTTTCTTGTTTTTGTTCATATGTTCTTGCTTTATTACTAGTTTCAAGGACAATTCTGAAAGTTTAATCTCTGACCCTAATTTGAGGGCAGTGGTGACCATATTCCATGACGGGGTAGACTATTTAGGATTGTTGATATTTGCATCGGTTCTAGGATGACTGATTTTGCCACGGCTATATCCCTAGCCATTACTAACATGTGATTTACATATTCTACTACATTATCTCCTCTCATTTTGAAGGAGTTATACTTTTGTAGTAGCAATTGCATATGTAATTTGGCAGTTGTGTCATACTTAGCTGTTATTGAATCAAACAGCTCTTTGGCGGTTTCGTATTATTCGAAGACTCTAATCAAGTCATCCTCCATGTATGTCAACATGACTGTCCTTGCTATTGTGTCATCTTTTAGAAATGTTTTAGACATTTCTATTTATTGCTCAGTTGCGTTTGGTGGTGGCAGACACATGGTTTCCTTTAATACATACTTAACACCCTCAAGTGTTAGAGCAAGTGAGATTCTCCTCTTCCATGTTTGGAAGTTTAGACCGTTCAGTTTTTCAGTTTTTGCCAATTCAGACACATATTCTTGAACTCATTTTTATGTGTTTAGCAATTATAATAATTATACGATTTAAAAAGGAAACAAACAATAAGCAACAAACACACATAGCAGAAACCTTGTTAGAACGATGCATAATATCATAAAAACAAGTTTAAAATAATTTATAAGCAACTTGGGGTAAATTCGTAATTTTTTCAAAAATTTTTGCCTTTAGCATTTTTCAAAAAATAATACCAAGGGTAGAACTGTAATTTTAACTATCTGTCCACTTTTGAAATTTTGTAAAACAACAATCCAGTATTTTGTAATTTTCACAAACTATCGAAGGGGTAGTTTGTCCAGGGGTAGTTTTGTAATTTTAACTATCTGTCCACTTTTCGCTTAATAAGGGCAAAACAGTCTTTTGTCCAGGGGTAGTTTTGTAATATCAAAAAATCGGCTGGGCAGAACGGACTTTTCAGTCCGCTACCCGAGGTAGTTTAAAAAACCAAGGCCGGTTTTAAAAAACCGATGGTTTCGGCCCGCGATTTTCGACTCTGTTTAAACGAAGAGAGAGAGAGAGTGAATGCGATCTGAAAAGAGGGAGAGAGAGGGTGGCCTGTGGCCATGTGTGGTGGCCATCACCGGCCAGCGTCCTGATGTTTCTTTTCCAGTCTACGGCCGACGACTTGTTTTTCACCGTGTATTGCGGCCGACGACTTGCTGTTTCTTTTCCTAGCCTGCAACCGACTGCCTTTCCTTCCTTTGGTCTTTTGGCCTTCTGCAGTTTTGGTATGGCCTTTCGGTCGACTGCTGTTTACGGTTTTGGTCTAGCCTTTCGGTCGACTGCCATCTGCGGCTATGTGTCGCCACCTTGCCTTCAGCCTCTCCTTCTCTCACTCGTTATTTTTTTCTTCTTCTCCCTCTTCCTATTTTAAACAGTAAAGCATACCTGTGTTTTTTTTTTTGTAGGGTCAACAACGAGGCCCTCATACCAGTGATGGCATTTGAGGAGCCAACTGAAGCTTTCTGGTTGGGGGAGTCCAATGTAGCTTCTATTCTCCGTCCAATTTTCAGGTACACCTACAACGGAAATGTTGTGTATCGTTTGAGGTTTCCTCACAGTGGCTTTTTCCAAAGAGACCTTATTGTATTTTTTCATGTATATCTGTGTACGCACTGCTCTTATTTATAGAGCAGTGCCTGCTCCATGTCTCCCAGTTTTCCAGCTGGGTTTTCCTCATCCGGAACATCCACATCCAAACTGTTATCGAGTTTTCCGGTAATGGTCCGACGGTTACCTGGCTCTATCTATAACTCCATACACGGTAACGGTCTGGATGGCCAGTCCAACCTTTACCGTGATGAGTTGCCGAGAATGGCCACTCTGTAACAATATACAAGTCTAACAATGGGGCGAATCCATTCCGAGAATGGCCACTCTGTAACAATATACAAGTCTAACAATGGGGCGGATCCATTCCTCAATGCGGCCTATGCAGCTGCACTCCGTGGTGAGTGCCCTCAGAATGTGGACTTCAGAGTAGCTATTGCTGTGGACCTAATTACTCCAAATACCTTTGTCAATACTTATTACAAGAACCTACAAAAAGGGGTTGGACTCTTGACTTCGGATCAGACCCTGTTCACCAACTCACGTTCACGCCCTATTGTGAATGCATTTGCCCAAGACAAGCTTGCATTCGAGAAGGCATTAGTCACCGCAATAACAAAGCTGGGTAGGGTTGGGATCAAGACTGGTTCGTAAGGAAATATCCGACATGACTGCAGCAAGTCCAACTAGATAGCTAGCAAGCTTGATCGTGTATGCCATGAACTCTTTGCCAACAATTGTTCATGCTCTTTTAGTTGTACTAGTTGGTTAATTAGGGTTGTGCCTTTGAATGTCTTCATTGGTGATTTCAGTATATAAATGAAGAATAAATGTTCAGTTTCTTTAGAAAAGCAATGCCTTCAAAATCAGTGGGCCCTCTCTTTATAAAGAAAGCAATGTGGTCCTTTTATCTTCTCTTTTTAGATTTGGTGAAGTGGATGTGTATCAGCCAAGAATGCTTTAGAAGATGCTTAGAGCCCTGATGCCTTTATTTATATCATATTTACGTGTATGGATTTGTTGAAGTGGATCCAATCCAAGCATCATTGAATCTGACATAGTCGGATATGATCTAATCGAATGTGGATATACGTCGGATGAGGATAACTACAATATTGAACGTAGATCCAAACACGTAATCTGGTGCATTTTACATGTAGAGTGTGACCATATGACTATTGGGATTAAAATCTAAGCCTGACTCGTTTGACAACCCGATGATGGAGAACGCAAACACAAACCAGATTGCCAAGAAGAAAGAAAAAAAAAGAAGGTGATACTGTTCGGAATAGTGGAAAACGATCCCCTTACAATTTTAAATATAAAATTTTCTAGTTTGGCTACCCACATATTCACATCCATATTGAGCCATATTATTGCGTTGTGGATAAGTGTCATTGTGTATATGTACCCATATCCATACTTACACACACACAAACATATGTATGATGTCTATTGGAAAACAACACTACGTGCATAAGCAAAAAAAGAAGCATCCTTTATTAATCCAAATAGCAGCAATCAAATACAAAAGAAGGAAACAACATTACAGCAATTAGAAAACCCTCAATCAACAAAGGCTTTGAATACTCGTCACAAGACCCCCCCAACTTGTGACTAAGAACTCTCAACAACTGCAATCCTCGAAACACCTCTTTCTCTTAACGTTAATAGCAATCCCTATTGGACTTAATGACTAATTAATGATAGTTGGATTAAATAAGACCATGTGACATTAAATGTATTTAGTTCATGTTAAGTATCCCTAAATACTTATTTGATATATCTTTAAGAAGGTGTAAGTTCAAAACTCTCAAAGTCACATGTGAGTGAGGGACTTGTGCGTGTCAATACTATTGGGCATTCTTTAATACCATATTGATAGTTGGAAGGATCCCACGTGTCCTTTTATATAGATAGTACCTCATGAACTATAGTTCAAAGAGTTTGGGGGGACATGGATAAGCTAGAGTTTGAGAATTACTTTTGGTACATTTTACATACAAAAAAGTTTATCTAACAGTCAAATGGATCATTTTGCAAGGAGATGTAGGGTAGACCCAAGGAGATATGACTGTTGGAGCGGATATGAAATCTTTTGGATTTAGTACAAAGCCTGATTAAGGCTCCCTAATAAGAACATTTAACAAAACCAAAACCTTCCTTCTTGTCTTCTCTATTCTTCTACGTTATGTTGTGACTACTCATGATCTCTGACTGGCTAGGCGATTGAGGTGTTGTTGAAGGCGGCTTAAGTCCAAGTACATGGTCTCGCTTGGAGTGATCCTCTTATCATAAAAGGAAGGCATTGGTACCCATGTGTACTTATTAGCGGAACATTGATTTCTCTAAGGCAAGTCTATGAGAGCGACTCGATCAACTAAGTTTATTAGTAATTTTTGTTTTTGCTTTTCTTATTCCCTACACTATTTGCTTATGAATTTCTATAGATATGTTGCTTTTGTTGATGTCAACACTTTTTTGTTTGTTGCATTTTACTTGGTTATGCATGTATGTCTGTGGTTCTTTTCCACATTCTTAGAGAAATTACTAACCGTAGATAATATTTCTTCATATACTACTCTCCGACCTAAGGTCGACGTGACCTTGATGCTCAAAAAGTTTGTTGGCTCCACACTTTAAATGTAATAACATACAAAAATCTGGCTAACTATATTAGATTTGCATGCATTCATTGAGTTAGATTGTCCCTAACTTGACATTTCTAACCCCAAAAGCTCGTTCGTCGAGTGGAAGGAGAAGGGTAGTCTGTGCTATTATCATATTTTGTCGATATTATCGAATGTTTTATTCGACATATATAATTCTTCTCCCTCCACGATAATAAAAGGTCTATAGGCTACTTTGAACCAGAAGTACAATACTAAAAATCTCGGTCTTTAAAAGTATTTTATGACTTTTAAATATTAAATATTAGAAAAGTTTGTGAGGGTAGGCACACATGTTTCAATTTTTATATCATGATATTAGGGAAGCAAAAATAGAGCTTCTTAATAAATTTGTTAATGTATATTATTGAGAAGTTCACTAAGTCTTGGGAGGGTTTTAGTCTCGATCTCAAGCACAAAAGGATAAGATAATCGAAGATAATCTCATAATAGACACAACAATAGAGAAAGAGCATAAAAGTCGAAAACCGATCATGCATGTTGATAGTATCCCTAAATTCAACTTGATAGTAAAAAAGAAATAACATAATGATTCTACAAGAAAACAAGAAAATTATAAACTAAAAGTCAAGATTCAAAAGAAATCAAAAAATAAACCCTACTAGATTTTTGGTCAGGTTAAGCATTGGATTAGGTAGTGTCCCTCCAAGACAAAAAAGAAACGTCCGATCGCTAAGGGATCTATGGACAACATGGTGACCACCGTACCTATAGTAAGTGACAAATGTCTTTCTCTTAAAGTCAAAATCCTTTCTATTTACGAGTCATATTACTAAATTGTAGATACTGGGGTAAATGTATATGTTTATGCTAATCGATCTCGGTTTGTATCTTACCATGCCGTTTGTGTTAAAATCATGACCTTCAAAGATCATTCAACTACTAAAGTTAAGAGTGAAAGACACGTAGATTTGAAGTTTACTTTGAAAAAAATCCTAACTCTTCAGGGAGTTAGGTATATTTTTATGATTCGTCGGAATATTCTAAGTGGTCTAGTGTTAGTTAGGGAGAGTTTAAGATTAGATTACAAATGTAATAAAATTATAATTAAATGACTTAGTATTGGGTGTTTTTTAGAAATAGCTACTTGTGCGATATAGAGGACCTATTTAAGATTCATGTGAAACCTATAATTGATTCTTCTATAAATGTTAATGATAATAGTTTTTTTGCTTTGAATCATCTTATATATGGCGTGAAAGATTAGGTTATGTTAATTTTGATTTCATGAAACAAATGATGAATTTGAATCTTATTCCTAAGTCTATCATAGATAGAAAGTATAAATGTAAAATATGTGTGTTGACAAAGCATTCTAAGAAACCTTTTGATATTGTTAATCGAAAATCTAAAATATTGGATTTAATGCATATTGACATTTGTGAATTAAATGGAATGATAACTAGAGATAACAAAAGATTTTTTAATATATTTATTGATGATTATAATAGATATTGTTATGTTTATTTACTTAAAAAGTAAAGATGAATCTTTAAAGATGTTTCAAATTGATAGGAATGAGGTTCAAACTCAAATCGATAGGATAATTAAAGGGTTAAGGTCTTTTAGGGAAGGAGAGTATACCTCAAATATATTTCCAGAATACTCTCAAAACACCCATATTTTACTTGGCATTACTTTTTCTATTCACCTCAATCTAATAAGATAGTTGAATGGAAAAACAAACTTCATTTAATGTTTCACTACAAAGTTTCGAGCTACCTACGTATGTGTAGGGAGAGCTTTGAATAGAGATTGCTATATTCCGAATATAGTCCTCATAAGTAAAAGAAAAACATTTCTTTTGAAATTTGAAAGGATCGAAAGATTAGTATCAAATGTCTTAAAGTGTAGACATATCTTACAAAATTACTTATCTCTGAAAACAAGAGAAAGAAATTACCACATGATCCTTGGTTATTAGATATGATGTTATATTCTTTGAGAATGTGTTTCTTATAAAGGCTAGTGTGGATAAAAGTTTGTCTACTATAGATTGTATCCCTACTATTAGTTCTATTTTTTATCATATAAAAATAATGACAAATATGGGGTGACTCTGAATGTATTATTTTTATATCAGAGGACTCTGAGAAAATAACTGAAAGGAGTAAACATGTTAGGACATCTAAAGACTTTGAAGTGACTTTATTACCTTTAATGTTGATAATAATCATGTCACCTTTTAATAGACTATGACCTCACCGAAAGTTAGGTTTTGGAGGAAAGTTATTAATGATTAGATTTAATCAGTTCTCTTGAATGGTAGTTGAGAATTTATTGATTTACTTTATTGTTGTTTTACAATGAGTTGCAAATGGATCTTTAAGAAGAAACTGAATACGTACACGATAATCAATAAGTAAATATAAGGTTAGTGATAAAGGTACAACAAAAAGAAGGAATAGACTATTTTGATACTTATTCTCTGTTTCTCTCATTACCATATTTTGAGTGCTTATAACACTAACATGTGTATATGATCTCATAATCTATCAAATGGTTGTAAAAATTTCTTTTCTATATGGTGAACATAATGAGAAAATTTATATGGAACAATTAGAGGGTTTTATGGCTTGTGGAAATGAATTCAAAGTGTATAAACTTGTTAAATCATGAGTAATTCGACACATCTTTCAGTTGAGAAAGAATCTCATTTCTTTTGCTATGCTCAACTCGCTCAATTGCATAATTGATATCAAGTCTGATGGGATAAAAGTTTTTAGTAAAGCTTGTGCTTTAATTAAAGGTAACTCACATGTGTGTGGTCATCCATGTCCTCTTCAAGCTCTTTGAACTAAGGTTCATGAGCTACCATGTAAATAAAAGGATATGTGGACTTCTTCCAACCATAATATGGCATTAAAGAATATCATATGGTACTCATATGCACAAGTCTCTCACTCACATGTGACTTTCAAACTTTTACACATTCACCTTCTTAAAGATATATCAAGCATTTAGGGATATTTAACCTGAACTAAATGCAATTAATCACATGACTTAATTAACCTAATCATCATTAATTGCTCATTAAGTTTGGCAATCCTTGATAAAGGCTAAAGTTGAAGTACTCTAGTAAATCATCCATCATGTTATGCTTTTAGTAATGATACATTCTTGTTTAAACTATTACGAAAATTGTATAATATTACCTTTACAAAAACCAAGTCCACTTTAAAACTTTACCTCCAATATTACTTTTATAAAAACTATAACCCCATGAGACACTAATGTCCTTATATGCTTAAGTCTAACTTAAATGTGTTATTTTTGCTTTTGGTTGTAATGAAAACTTCTTATTTTGACAATTATAGTCATACTATGCTATAACACTATACTAAAATCGCAGGAAGCACCTTTTTTAACATAAATAAATTGGACATAAGTTCCTAAAGTCATTCTTCTTCTATTTCAGTATCATCCAAAGCATAAAGTTTTGCCTTAAAGATAGAATGAGAAATATGGTATGTTTCTTAGATTTTCATATGATAATGCTACCACTGAAGAGAAACACATATCTGGAGACCCCATTACTCCTAAAATTCTTGACAATCAAAACAAAAGGATGACTCATGTAATGTAGCCCAAAGAAAATAGTTCTTTTTAAATACCAAAGTACTCTATGTAAAGCTTCCGAATAGGTTGTATTAGGACATGTATCTACTCAACTTACAAAAAAAAAATATCTAATCATCTACAGTTGGTTAAATGCATCAAACTTTCGATAATCTGATAGTATTTTAATTGATATACAAGAATATCACTTTCATTCTTATATAAGACCTTTGAAGAATCATATGGGGTCTTAATAGGTCTACATTTTGTATATTCAAATCACTCTAAGAGATTGAAAGATTATTATACCATAAATAGACATTGTGATTTCAAGCTATAGAATAATATCAGCAAGACCCATATCTTTCATCTCAAATTTACCACACAAGAATGCTTTTATCTCATTAATAACTCTCATATTAGAACCAAACAATAACATATCATTTACATATACATCATTGACTGATTTGCAATAGGCACACTTATCAAAATTCATTTAAAATAAAACTAAAAGATGATATGACACAATCAAACTTTTTATGTCATTGTTTAGAGGCTTGTTCCAATCTATATGCATAACGCCAATAACCAGGCAGACTCCATTGTCACCCATAAAAATACAAATGATTTGCGTGTGGAGAACAAATCTCTACTAAGAGACATGTGATATTAACACCTTGAGTAAGGAATCCACTCTATTCTTAACTTGGGCCCGTTTATGTCTATAACTAGCAACTCATCGCCCTCAACAACACTATTATCAGCTACATCTACCACTTTCCTTTCTCCACACTCTTAACACTATCCTTTTTCTCAGCTTATAGCTTGTAACAATTTGCCTTGATATGACCTTTCTTTTTGCAATGGTTGACTTTATCTTGAATTATTGCCTTACTAATTGATATATCTGGACCAAAACCATTAGATTGCCACTAGCAATTAGTCTTGAGGACTGCTCATTTGATTTGTTATTTGACCTTAATTCATTATCCAACTTGTTCTTCCTTAGTAAACTACCTTTAATCCTAAAAGGATAGTTTATCTTTCTCATAAATCAAGGTTTCTCTAAAAGTCTGATACAAAGAAGGCAAAGAACATAACAATAACACAGTCTAACCTTCATCTTCAATCTTCACATCTATATCTTTCAAATTATTTAACAAAGTTACAAACTCACTAGTGTGGGACCTAATCAACTTACCTTCAACCATGTGGAGAGGATATAATACCTTTTCAACACAAGCCAATTAGGTAAAGATTTTGTCATGTAAAAGGCTTTTAAATTTCTTTCAGGAACATGTTCCCTTTGTTTCCATGGGAACCTCTTAAAGTACATTATTAGCAACACATCTCTATCCCATTCTGGATCCAGGCTTCTCTTGTAATAGTTTTTTTTTCAACCATTCTGGACTAAAATGACTTTTATCCTAACTTGCAATAAGTTAAAGTTCATGTTCCAATTGGACTTTTCAATGTCAAATTAGTCATCATCGTCATCAGAAATCTAATGTCCTTGCCTGATGAACAAACTCTCCAAGACAAGCTTGATTGAAAACGAAAAGTTATTTCCTAAAGAATCAAAACGCCAAACCAGCTGTTGATTTTGTTAACAAAAGACACCCTATTATCTTCCCCTTAAACCTAGCTCTGATATGAGATTATTGAAAAACAATTGCAAAACTAGTGCTTCAAACCACTCTAACACTACCAAACTAGAGAAGAATATATTAGTCGCAATCCAAAAGGAGAAATTGAACTTAAAATTGCAATATAGTAACTTATCACATGATTGGGATAATACAACAAATTTGACAGAAAATTAATGCCTAAACATAACCATCAATTGTTGCTAATAGATTAAGGTAGCACAATGTTGAGAAATAAATTCAGCACATCAATCTAAGATGAAGAATAAGATAGAAAAAAGTAATAGATGACATCCGATTTTAACATGGTTCGATAAAGGCCTCAACCAACCCTATGTCCATGAGCAAAAGGAGAAGCATCCCTTATTAATACAAATAACAGCAACCAAATACAAGAGAGGAAACAAGACTACAACAATCAGAAAACTCTCAAGCAATAAAGGCTCTCAATAATCAACACAAAACCCTTTCAACTTCTGAACAAGAACTCCAAACAACTGCTATCCTCAAAACCCCCATTTTTCTTAACATTAACAACAGTCATGCGATGAACAAAAAACAGAAAACCATGTATCATTCTGCTTCACACATACGAAGGGTTAAAAGGGAGAAAAAAAGCAGGTTGCAACGTGTCCATTAACAGTGTGTTTGTGTGTCAAGAATTAAAATTGATTGTTTCCGAAAAGAAATGAAACATTATGACAAAACATAAATAATTAAAAATATATCTACTCTGCATAAGAATAAGACAGAAATTTCATGGAAATACCATTGAGTAAGGTTTAATTCTATTTGGTAAATATCCAAAACCTCCACCTTTTTTATGTGTCACATTTCCCTCGACAGCATCCACTAATTCATCAGTCATGCTTTTTTTTATTCTGTTCCTCAGCACAAATAGGTCATTTTTCTTAGACCCAGTAAATAGCCCACCATTATACTGTGCTGTCCAAGTGTCCATAATCATTATACTCTTCTCTGCCAAGGATTGGTGTTGCTTACAAGTCATATTCTATCTATATATCATATATGCCCCTCCAATCTTTTTCTTTCTGATGATAAATGATCTATTTAACCAGTAGTTAGAATATTGATTTCTTGTAGAAGTATAGGTTAAAGCCCTATAGTAGGTAACAGAGTCAACGATTGTCATTTAATAGATTTCCTTTACGGCTTTACCCACTTTTCTTTTATGATTTTGCTATCTTTCCTTATTCTCACCCCACTTACTGTTCTTGTTCTCTACTTTACCTCAATCAAATAGTCGCGAACGCACTTGGCCAAAATATACAATTAGAAAAATAACCCAACAAATAAATCAATATGTAGATGTATACGTCTCTTTCTATCTTTCTAACTATATATATATATATATATATATATATATATATATATATATGAAATTAGAAAGGCTAAAACATTGCAAATGATGAGTCATTCTAACAGACAGGATCAAAATCAGGCCAGACTAGCCTTGCCGAACTACTAAAACACAAACACACACACATTCTCTCTCTCTCTCTCTCTCAATCTCTCCGTCACCAACTCTACAAAGGGACCATATAGAGCAGTTAATGGAACAATCTTAGTTAAGGTATCCATCATCTTATGCCTTTTACCGATTGATCCCGCTCAACTATGTAAGAGAAACAGAGGAACCAATAGTGCAGCCTCCATCCGATCTAAAGCTACAGGATATTCATAAAATATTTCTTTCCAGGGCTACGGATTAAGGTTTGGACCTTGGTGGTGGCCACTGCAATATTCCCAACCTTATTTTATGCTTCGCAAAATCGTGTTAGTAAGACAACTTTATCATGCCGATCAGTGGGCCACAAATACACAACCTACTGTAAACCGTTGGGCTGTACGACACCATGCACCCTAAAATATTTTTTTATCCAAAACCTATATACCTACTTATAAAGAACATTAACAAGGTAATTACATATTGCTTGTGTTCTTTAGTACTGTTGATGCCAAAAAAATATAGAGGGTTTTGTTGAGAAGCCTTAAAGAAAGATGAGAAACATTGGCATGGAACTCGAGGAAAGCCTAACCGACAAAACTAGTAATTTGGGTTTATTATGTTTGTGGATCTTAAAGTACGAGAGGTTGTGTGGTCAGTCAGCACATTCCATATGATATGACGGTGAAAAGAAAGAAATGAAAGTCATTAGAAAACGTATCCAAGAACGATTGGTTCTTTACCGTCTCAATGAAAATTTATAAATAATGATTATAATGAGGACTAAGGGGACATGAATATAATGAGAACTCTTGTTTTCTACTTGTTTATACTGCTTTTTCCCCTATGAATAGCTTTAACATAGTATCTCGATAGATTCCTTAGGTTTCGTGGAATCCTACACTTGCATCCCTTGTAGAAGGTAAATAAAAACTTAGTCCGAAAGACTTACCTGTTCTTTTTGTATTGTGGGTCCTATTCAAGTTCTTTTCACAAATCACCTTGTCTTGACGGACAATACTAAAAGGAGAAATTACCTAGGCACTTAACTTAAATGTGAGTATAAAAAGAGTTTCTATTCCTATTGATTTTGGATCCTAATTGGATATGAATTTATACTGGGATTTAGATTCTAAAATGAATATGGACTTAATATGGATTATGGATTGTAAAGTGGGTATAATCCTAACTGGGTGATGCAGTTTTGATTAACTCTGATTTGACAACTGTGAAATGTGAAAGGACAAAGAGCTATGATGCACCAAGGGGATCGGTAATACTATGGCAATCAAGAACCGTGTAAAAAAAATATAAGCACAAAGAACCTAAATTATTGATGTTGAAAATTAATATCTTAAATTATTGATGGAAACGGAACTATTTGATTATATCCTATCAAGAAGACTTAAAAAGAGATACGATGCAATGAGTTGTGATGAGATAACTATGGATGCTATGATTAAAATCAGAAGGCAGGGGATAATTAAAGGGATCCACTAAGATATATGGCAATTATAAGAGTGTAAAGGACAATAATATAAGGTTAAAGTTATGGATCGGGTTTCAAAAGAAATATGATGCGACTGTGGAACCCTAATGATGTAATGAGGGGACATCTAAAGGAGGTTGGTGCGGCAGTATGCAACAGAATCAAGGAAAGATAAACAAAGAACCTAAACTGATATTAAAGGATGTAAAAAAAACTAGGACACCAGACCTAATGATGGACGGTATGAAGTAACCTAGGTGTACCTATGATGTAGAATTAATAAAACTATGATGGAAAAACTTTGGACGATGAAACCAGGAACATCTAGGAACTAGAAAGCTAACTTAAACGATCTAAGAACTGTAAGGTGCTATGGGCCTAAGAGGTTTTGAAAATCTGGACGATATCACTTGGTAAAACAATGAGGTGGGTTATCATAAATCGGTAAAAAAACACAGGTATCTGAATGCTAATAAAACCAGAAAATCAGAAATGCATGACAGGCATAAAGTCGGTAAGAAAAACAACCCCGTCATGTATATGTGTGTGTATGCATTGAAAACATTATTTTTGCAAATAGACCCTCATTTAGTATCTTGAATGTGCATGAATATAATATATATATATATATATATATATATATATATGTGTGTGTGTGTGTGTGTGTGTGTGTATGTGTGTGCATATAAGTTCTGAAATTTCTATGCACAACAAATATAAAACCAGTCTATATTCAATATCCAATATAAATAATTTTTCCTTTGACAATTAAAACTTAGAGTTGATGCTTTAGAAAGATACGCTCATTGGTATCATGCCCATTGAGCCTGTAGAAGTGGTAGTATATGTCAAGGTATCGTTCTTTAAGAGTTGGATTAGGTAGGATGAGAAGAAGAGTGATCAGATCTTCATTTAGAAGGATATCTAGAACTTTTGTTAGGGGTTGTCTTAAAGGAGTAAATTTTATATCTATGGTCTAGTTAGGATTTTGGGATGCCTTTGTCTCACTTTCTCTCTTTTCCTAGTTCTTGGAATTAGAGACAGGGGTTTCCTAAGGTCTAGACTAATGAGTGGCAGCAAGGAATGACTCAAGTTTAGATCTAAAGTTTTGCTTTTCGGACTTATCTTGGCTATGAATCTAGATTTTGGGTTTGTTTTGGTAAGTTTAATTTTCAAAAATTCATCAAATGCCCTCTTTCTCAAATTTGATTCAAATAGAGTAGCCTTCTTTATTAAATTTTAAAAAGTAGAAATCTCATGAACGGCTAGTATGGCTTTCTAAGCATTATAACACAAGACTCATTTAGGGGTTGTTTAAAATTACCTAAGACAACTCTCTATAGGATGATAAAGGTATGAGTATCTTCACCTCTTCTTTACTTAGTATTTGTAAGGGTAGACAAGGTGGGGGCGACCTCTATATTGTATCTAACACTTTTCATAAAGGTCATGGCTGAATCTTCAAAAGTTCTTTATTAACTAAGGTTATGACTAGTCATCACCTAGAGGCTTCACCCTTGAGGCTATGAGAAAACCAGTAGATCAGTTTGCTTATTCTTGATAGCTCTTCATTTGAACAACTGTAGGTGATAATACAAATCCCCTTTTCCATCGAATTGATAGAATTTGGATATGTCATCATTACTATCCAACTCATAATAAAATAATAGGAAATCTCCTATTTGGTATCTTCTCTTTTCCTTGTTTTCACTCTTTAGGTATTCTTGTCAGATTTTGCTTACCTCTTTTTTTTGTAAATTAGCTTTGGCTAGTAAGGAAACCTTTTTATAGTGAACTTTGGCTCCTTTAGATTTGGATGATCTCCTCCTCTTGATCACCACCTCGTCACTACTCTCAGTTTATTCATAGTTTAAGTTGTTTGGATGTGTATTAACTTCCTCGCATTCTTTCTAGGTCTCACTATGTTCTCCTCTCTTTTTCTATCTTCGTGATTTAGTTCTCAAGTTGGGCAGAGTTGGTTCCTTTAGAACTTTAGCTCAGTCTCGTAATCTTGGCATTAAGCATTTAAGTGAATGGACCCTACAGGTACTAGGCTTGGATCGATGGGATTGATGATTGGAAGAGGTTGTCTCCCCTACAAGTTCATGCTCTATTGGTTATTTGGATTCAAGAGAATTGTGAGACACAAATAAAACCTTGGCCTTGGATTAGGGTTCATTTGGATGTGGAGACATGCTAACTTTTTTGTAGATCAAACGAACCTAAAAACACTAAGTGCTTATGTGTGTGTGAGTGTTTGTGTGATATGTAGTATACACCCAAATATACACAAAATGGGTATGTGTGTGCACTAATGTGTTGCTATGTGAGTGTGTGCAATAAGCATGTGTGCTCTACACTACGTGAATTTTGTGTGAGGTGTTTAAAACAAGTTGCTCGCAAGACAAGTAAGAATTTTGTAGATATGTAAGTCCCACCGTGTGTGACAAAAGATATTATATGCAAATTTTAGTCTCATGCAACCTTAACTCACAACAGCCTTCTTAAAAGAGAGGAACAAAAATAGGTTTCAGGATTTATCTCTAATTCCTCCAAATCTGTGTGGGCACACGTCGATTCTTTTCATAAAGAGTCTTCATATCTCACAGGACAAGAGTCATCCTTTGCACTAACAATTTATTTGGCTAATTCAAGTAAAAAAATCCTACACACTTAAGAAAAAGTTAGCAACAAAAGAAGGTTGTCTTCTATGGGATCGTAGGTGGATTTTTCTAAGGGCATTCTAAGGTTGATTTAGGTCTTCCAAATGGCTAGCTTGGGTTCTTAAATGGGACAGATTTGATCGAGTTGGCCAGATGTCTTGGATTTCTAATTTGGGTTATCCAAAGATACACTTGTGTCTTGAATTAATCTTTGTAGGCCTCTAAGGGCAGGTTATGGCTGGTCATTGACTTGGTTTTGATTGGATAACTAATGGATGATTGGGAACTCAACTAAGTTGAATTATGGAGGATAGATTATGTGAGTTATGAGATAATTTGGGTAATATGGGGTTAAGTTTTTAGCTAAGATTTGGTTATGGGACAACATATATAGATGGATATTTGGGTGGCTCGATCACTCAAGGAACTACGCAAATATTTGAGAGCTTATCAAGGTAATTTTAATGATGGTAAATTAAATGGAATGAAGAATTAAAGTAAACTAGAAGAGGTTTTGAGTCTAAACTATGCAAGAACCATATACTAACAACATGTCTATTGTATGACTATTATGATGCTAATGCAAGATGAATGTTAACTATGATGCAATGATTAAGAGACCAAATATGCAAGCAGTATCTAATACTTGATCAATATGCAATGATTTTATTTGATAATATGAAAACTACTAAGATGGATTGACAATGAATTAACAAGAACTGTGATACTACTTTCTTTTCTTGTTTTTTTTTCATGCAATACTAATGGTGCAAAGGATTGAATGATGGACAAGATTCTACTAAGAAGAATAATGAAACTAACAAAGAACTAAGATCTACATGTTGCTTGAAAGCGGACTTAGATTGAGCACCTTCCTCCTCTCTTGATTGAAAATACTCACAAATACACCAAGCAAAGAAAAATAAGAAGAGAGAGACTCAACTACTTGAATATCTCTTTGAATGACTGAAATTTATCTTGATAGTCTTAGATCTTTGATGAATTTTTTTGAATGCTTATAATGAAGAGGAGACCCCTTTTTTAGGATAGGTCTTGGGTACATGAAATTAACAATGTTGCTATGGGTTTAACCAGCAACTATAACTCTATATTTTCGCCCATTAAGAGAATAGAAAGTCTTCCAATGCAACCGTTGATTCTTGTCTTTATGAAAAATTTGCTTTTTTAGTAAGGATTGACATCCTCCATGCCTTACTTAAATGGGATCGAACTCCCTTTTGGTGTAGCCTAGGCTGGTCGACCTCCTCTTGATATAGCCATGATCAACCAATATTATTTTTGTTGCACTTAAGTTGATCGAGCCTTTCTTGACATAGCCATCATCAACCATCATTAATTTTACTGCATTTAGGTTGATCAATTCTCTCCTGACATGGACCATGATTGGATGTCCTCTACCTTATCAAGAGCTTAGCTTGGACTCACTCCTCCATTCAATATAAAACTTCCCATTAAGGTTGAGCATTCCATATTAAACATAACTTCATCAACTCATAGAATGACGTTAGCATGGATCATCCAAAAAAGGTGAGTCAAGTATAGAGTCATCGGCATTTGGGTCTCGAGCCATGTAAAATGATTGGATAGGTTAGGGCACATGAATTTGGGTTAATCAACAAGGTTACTAAGTTGAAGGCCAGTAACGGGATGAGTCATGGGTAGAGCAAACTAATTAGGTGAACCTACGGACTTTCCAAAAATTAGTTCTTTCATACATGCATACAACATATAGGTTCATGATTCAAATTTTTATGCAAGCTGAATACATCAACCGATTTCTCAAAGTTCAGAGAAAACCTTTCAAAATATAACTTTCCAAAACCATTGAATATGCACTCAGATTTATATAACTTTCCAAATCCATGAATATACAATCCGATTTTTAACTTTAGATTTCTAACTTTTCAAATCCACAAACCAGATTTTTAATTTTCCAAAACCATGAATCATCTGATTATCTGCATCCCAGCCAGGTCCGACTCATTGACACCGCTTTCAGTCAGGAGACTTGATAGCCTTACGGAACAAAAGATGGGTGGGCCCTGCCCCTCTCTAACAGCTTCTCTCCTTCAAATCCACCCGCCTCTCTGCAAATCCTCCGGCTCGCTGCAAACAGTGAAGGATTAGCCCTTCCCTCCACCTTCCCCGTTTCCCCAAGTGGAGCCACGGAAATCCTTTTTTAGAGATGGAAACAACGAGATCGAAAAGAGTCAGAAACCAACAAACAATCCCACAATCAATGATTAGGCATCCTCCATATTTTCCGATTCCTCAAGATAAGGATTTCTTACCTCCATTATTAATGGCCGCTTGCAGATTTAGCACATAGAAGCAAGAAAATCAAATTGTTGGAGAGAGATGTGATTTCGTGATCCCACCATGATGCATTAGCCACAATCGGTCAGATTGTGGATCCCCCGAAATCTATTTTCAGATTGGAACAGAGATAGAGAAAGGGTGCTCTCATAATGCCAAGCGTAGCGGTGAAGCTGTACAGCGTCTTCTTCAAGTTCTCCTCAAGCACAGGCTCCAGAATCGCAGCCAATTCACCAAGGACGCCGGCTCCGGAGCATTTGGCATCACGTCACGGCCGGAGGAAGAATTCTCGGTGCCGGCCAATGCATCGTTCATCGACGGAGTCGCCACGAAGGACATCCACATCGATTCCTTAACCTTCCTCTCCGTCCAGATATTCCTGCCAGACTCTCCCTTCATCGCCCTTTGATCCCCGCCGGAACACCTGCACCAGCACCACGACTTCCTCGACGTCTACAGCCCGGGAGCAGATACGTCGGAGCAGCTACGGGGGAATCCGCTTCGAACTTGGGTTAGATGGGGGGGTCGACGTCTATGCCGCTTTGGATGACGATGGACGACAAAAGTTTTTTCGACTCCACACAAAACACATTTTTTTGGCTTAGTTTCACTTTCTAAAATCAAAGTATTTCAAAACTTTTTACAAAGATTCGAACTTGAGTTACAGTGGAGGGTGAAGGCATGTCCATGATACACAGGGGTCGTGGCTAACCATAAACCCTAAAAGTTTGTCTCATTCCATTTTAAGCATACATTTTTAAGTTTAGTTTCACTTTATAAAACCAAAGTCTTTCAAAAACTTTTTACAAACATTTTATATGAGTACAACAAGTTTTTGATTTCACTAAAGATAATCCAAATAAGTAAAAAATTTTGGTCATGTACCGACTTTAAAACTATGTTTGTAAAAGATTTTGAAAACTTGCCATATATAAGAAGAGAATTTTATGAAGTACATTTGCAATCAAACTGTATTAGGAACACATACATGTATCTAATCCCAATCACTTAAAAATATTGTAGTGCACATAAACTTCGAGATGTAAAAATGGCCCTAGCCTAGGGGTGAGGGAAAGAATTCCAGCCCATATTTGAAATAGGGCAAAATGGCCCAGCTCATAATGCCCTAGGGGCCGATGCAAGTTGGGTAGGGCTGGCCGGTAGAGTCATTGGCCCATTGGATATTAGATTGGATCTATAAGACTTGATCCAAATCTACTTAAAATCTAAATCCAACCAAAATGTTTTATGCTTCAACAAGCCATAAACACATATACATTTAATAAAAAAACTATATATATACATATATGTATATGTATTACATATATATGTACATGTAATAAATATATATACATGTAATTGGAAACTATACATATATATAGTATATATATGTATATATGAGCTATATATACTATATATATGTTATAAAAAACTATACATCTACACATGCAATATAGTATATACATATATATATGTAATTGAAAAACTATATATATAGGAGGGGTAACACTTTATAGACTTGGCCAAAATGTGGCCTGGCCCGGCCCATATTAACATCTCTACATAAACTTCACACGAGCTTGCATATATACACATATTCCATGTATTAACCAAGCATAAATACTATATATATGTTACATATGTTTTATCTAGGATATCAATACCTATGAAAATATATATAATGTAGCCTGATACATAAGACTTAGGCTCGAAACTCATAAATTGCACATCAAAGAAGCTTGATTCTATCTTGGGCAACCCACCCTAAGCATGTGCTAGGTGGCAGGTACATTGATAGCATCATGTTGCAATGGGGTCTCATCAACTAGATTAAATAGTGTTTTTGCTCAAACATCTAAAATTTTCAGAATTATTTGATGTGTTTTAAAATGAATATTTAAAACTAAATCTATGAACTGAAAACGTATTTTGTTAAGAAAAATTTGGGATGTTTACACCTAGTTGTACTTGATATTGTGGATTTCAATATAACTCTAGAGATGAACTATCACATTCTAAGCTCAGAACACAAAAAAATATGATTATTAATGAATAAGAACCAAGAAACATGATCATAAAGATTTAGTTTGATGGAATTTGGAATGGTGAAGAGGTTTTGTATTGAATCTCACCAGAATTTGAATCTGATTTCAATGACCAAAACCAGACCTCTTGGACGTTAGAAATAGCTCCAAAATTCTTCAAAGATGGTCTTTTTTAATGGTTGAAAGAGGTCGTAAATATTAATTGATTGCAGAAAACTTGAGGTCTTGAATCAATAAGGTTTCAATTTTGAATCAAGAAACTATAGAGAACGAATTCGAAGAGAAGAGGAAAGTGAGGAAGAGGAAGCCAATTCAAGATAAATATTAACCAAAGGAATCCATAATGAAAACCCAAAAAATCGTGCAAGTGCATCCCCCATTATATAATCAAGATATTTCAGTCTTTCCACTTTTTATTTTTTTGTATTAAAACAAATAAAATAGTTGTCATATTTAGTTAAATAAACATAAAACAAAAAAATAACTTTAGCAAATGAATTCATAAGATCCATTGGCTAGCCTTAGGCGGCATACCACATCATCCAACGAACCTTCTTTTCTATGCCAATTCAGGTTTGGGTCCAATTCGTCCTCTGCTTCATCTCCAACCTGATTTGTTCCTATCTCGGTTCATGAAATGTCATCTAGGCCTTCAAATATCTACAATTTGACTTCCATAACACGACTAGATGTAGGCTGGTCCAAGTTGAACTAAGGTAACCTTTGACTTGTTACCTCATGTCTACCATGTGTCATTTGTGTTGGTCTTCAACAACCTTCTTTTGGGGGCTACCCAATGATATATTACTATTTTGGACAATGCAATATCACATACCCACTTGCTAATCTTCTTAAAAGTCACGAACGATCCATAATATTTAGGAAGCAACTTTGGTTGTGGCAAGCCAGTTTTTTAAGGCTTGACAAGGATGAGACTTGAGCCATGCCCAATCTTCAACGTCAAATTCATGGTCCAGTCGACTCTTACCAAATTGAGCCTTCATGTCATCTTGAGCTCCAGTAATGTTCTCCTTGAATCTCTTGAAAATGTCATCGTTTCCTACAAAGAGACATCAACTTTCTCATGTGAAACACTACTATGTTTATATGCAATAGTGAGAAGGGCAACATAACTATAAAGGGCCTTAAAAGGAGCCATTTTGGTTGAAGTGTGATGGTTGATATTGTAAGAAAGTCCAACCGAGGAAAGGAGGCCTGGCCACTAGAAGATAAATAACTCAACTCAGATTTTATCAAAACACTGATAAATTATAGAAAATATACATATTAAAATATATAAAAACAATTCCTAGGATGGTCCTATTGAGAAAGCGTATCCCCTACCTCAACCAAAGGACAAACCCATATCCAAATCCACATAAAGATGCCATGCTCCACAAGTGATATCACCAAGCCATCTCATTTAATATCTATTTAAGCATAAAATCAATATTAATATACAACTCATTCAATAACAAGACAAGCAGTTCAAACTAGGCGTGAGTCAGAGTCCGAACAACCTTGAAATCCTCAAAATACTCAAACTGGATCCAATTAAGAGCTCTTATATCCAATTTTATCCATAATCACTCTTTAATTTAGTTGTTGAATAAAAATAAAATCCTCATAATATTAAAATTGACTTATGACAAGTCCAATGCTTCAAACCTAGTCCAAATTGTACATCAAACAAGCCCCAAAAGAGTAAAATATCCAAGACAGGTCGTTCTGGATCTAAAATCAAGAACCAGACCGAATCCAATCTAGTGGATCCAGATTTGGATCCCAGTTCAAATGACCAGAATCCGACCCCGTTGAACAAACTATTTCAGCCAGACTTAGTGGGTTGAATTGGCTCAAGCAACCCAACATCCTGACAAAACCAAGTCAGCGAGAACCGAAGATTTCCTCTTTCTTCATATTGATATATGGCAGTCCTTATGTTGCATGAATACGGGTACGAGTACGAGTACACAAATTTTTTAAAAACTAAAGTACAAGTATGTCACTATTAAAAATATAATAAATATAAATAAGTATAAATACAATTACAGAGTATTTTAAATTTTTAAGAGTTTATGCTTGGCAGATAAATATCAAATTCAAGAGAATGCCTAACATCTTGATCTTAAATTTATAGTAAAGTATTTGCACCTTACACCATATATTCTTAAGGGGGGGTTTCCTCTCTAAGTTTTTCTTTCAAGAAGAAACATGTTTCAGGATACACAGTGGCATGACTGAACCGTGGTTTGTGGCATCCTGATGGATTCAACCAAGACAATAAGGACCTACAAAGATATGCTCAACCGCAAACAAGTCAATTAAAGCACCAATGAAGCATGGATAAAGTGATGATGGATTTGGCAAGAATCAAGAATAAAGTTCATCAATAGAAAAACTGTAAATAGCCATGCAAGTCAAGGCTGAACATTGATTAAGACTGAGCAAGTATACAATAGAAAAATAGTCAAAAACGAGTCCAAAAAAGTTTGAAGCTTGAGAAATTTCTCTTACTACCTAACTGCTATAAAAAGTCGCACAAACTTGAAGCACTTCAAAATTGTCTATCAACCTTGGATGATTTTTATCTTATCATGGCAAACTCTAAATCCTTCACCTAACTACGGGTTGCACGGTACGTCACTTGCAGTCGTCGGTCGTCCATCGCTTGTAATTGTCAATCGTCTGGTGTTGTCCGCTACTCGCAGTCGCCGGTGATGAGCACTTGAGACAGAGCACTGAGAGCAGAGAAAGACTTGGGAATGGAGAATAGGGTTTGTCTTTTACTTTTATAGTTGAGTTTTGCATGGAGCAACTCATATTTATATGGGTCGACCCGATCTATTAAGTATCCAATGCGGGTACTTGACGTACCCATATTGGGTACGCGTATCGGTACATGTCTATGTATACTGGTACATGTATCGATACGTACCATATGTACCAATACACGTACTTATACCCAATACGAATCGGATACAGGTACGTCGCCTATAACGGCATACCCGTGTAACATAGGGCAGTTCCAACCACCTCAAGGGTTGATCTTGGTGTCAATGGACTCGTCTCACCTCCCCCCTCCCCCCCTACATTTTCCTACCTAAATCAGCTCCAACGACCAGTCATGTCACCGGAAAATCCATAGGAAAAATGCGGCTTGAAATATAACAACCTCACTTAAAATATCCACGATTCTTGTCTATTTTTGACACAAAAGGGGTTGCGTAACTTATCAACCTCTTCGTTTCGACGAGACCTTTTGATCCACACTATAAAAATGACCAATTGCTCACATTTTCATTGGAAAATTGAACAAAAATGATAGCAAAACATACCTAAAGCTCTCGCTGTTATTGTATGTTTTGTCATCATTTTTCAATGCCTTCACCAACCACCTAGTGTTGCTCGCAATCCTCTTCCTCATGGGCACATAATAATACCTCAACTGCCACTTTTTATGCATGAGAGAATCCTCAAATCGCAAGGAGATATTGGTTCAGGGTTTCTCTCTTTTTTCCTCTTCTTTGACATTTTGTTCTTTAAATCGGGTTTGAGCCCAAACCTAAACACAAGTATTATAGATATAGTGACTAAATGAAGTTGTCAATGAGTTAGCATCAACCAATACACCAAATGTGTAAATTTGTATCCTCCGATTACACTACTTGTGCACATAACCAAGATACAAACCACAACTCCATGTCCACTGATGTTTCAATCCATACGCGGAGGCCCAGGAGTTAGGACTACTATATTTGACCATCCACCATTTGATGAATGTACTGTACCATCATGAAGTGAGTGGATTCATGTGTGATAATGTTTTATTCATGCTCAAGCACACTGATCCAATTCATCAATAAAGTAATAAAGTCGTTCCAATATACCTTGTAAGCAAACAAATATATAATCATTTTAAAGCATTTATAAGAGATCTTATAATCGTATACATCAATTCAAATTAATAAAAACTAACTCTAGTATGCATTCCAAGAGGAAACACATCTATCTGCGTATCGCTTTTAGTCGGTTCATATGCTTATCTCTTCAATTCACTCCAATCTAGTCCCTAAATCATGGTAAAAACATGTTATTAATATTTTACATTAAATTATGAACTCAGGGGTTCAAAATGTTTTTAAATCAATCTTCAGACGACACATAATGATCCAAAAGCAAAAGTTGGATCAAATTGGTTATGGCCCCATCTTGGATCCAATCCAAACCCGAGCCGTGTCTCTCCAAGACTTGGTAACTAGGATACATCTGTCCAACCTAGCAATGACATGACACCACGACACAGGGCACTACACAACCCTAAAGAATCCTCAACTGCTACAAGAAACCATCCAAATCCAACATTTTTGGTGGTGTTTCCAGCCAACCAAGGAACTAGACTGCTCGGCCGTCCTTTTGCCCCACAGAATTGCCGGCAACCGATGTTTCGTCGGATTTCAAAGTAAGAAGGGGATAGTTTTCCACCGGGAGCTTTACGGTTTCCAGCGGCTTTCGAAGTCCATGATACTCGAAAATGGCTGACTGACCTCTCATTACTTTCCTCCATTTTCCAAGCCCTTGGTAGTTGCTGGTCTTTCCGTTTTTGCGTCTCGGGCTCCCTGAAAGGGGCTTTTACTGCCCTTTCCATCTCCCATATCATGTTCACAAAGGGGACCCTTATGGCCATCGGGTAGACCCCCTACAGTCGGGTCCCCATGTAGGTATCCTGCTCCGGGTCCAGCCCAATACGTCCTGATCTTACCCAGCTATCATAAAAAAATATTTAAAGAGAAAGAACTATAAAAAAAATAAAAGTTTGGAAAAATCTTCTCTAATGAAAATTCTCAAAAATCAACATCGAGTCGTTGTTAGCTATTAGGGAGGTCCCCATTTTTGGAGAGTCTTATACTAGCACAGGTTGTGCAGTAACGACCATCTGGAAGATGAAGGGCCTTTAAAAAGGGCCCTTCATAGTGTCTTCTCCAGGAAATTGGGATAGTCTCAAACCAGCTGAAAAATGCGAGAAGTTGGTCGGAATCTTGTGAGTTTACCTATTTTTCAGATTTTCGTTTTTTTCTCATTTTTGATGAAAAACTTGTTGAAAATGATTGTTTTTTGTTTGGATTGAAGGTTTGAGGTAGAACTAAGTGTTTTGGTAGAGTAGGTAAGTCGATTTGGCCGGAAAACGGGTATGATTCGCCGGAAACCGACGAAATTGATGCCGAAAAAAAAAAGAAAGAAAGAGAGAGAGAGGGGGCCTTTTGGGCATATCCCTCATTCCGTGTTGTGTCGTGTCTGAAATGTCATGAATCGACACTGATTCATGTCGTGTGTTAATAAACAGGTTTTGTGTTGGAATGGGTCAAGTTTGGGTCGTATCTTGAAATAGGTTTTTAGGTTAAAAACAAGACTCGTATTAGAAGTTAAAGGTTCTTTGTTGACACAATTACACAAGCTACCTATTGTGTCACTCATTCGGATCAGATATGGAATTGGGTATCGATTTGGATCTCGGATAGCTTAAACAGATCCAAATTAAGGTTTGGGATTCGATTCGGATATAGTTTGTTTCGTTAGACTTATAGTTAAATAAATTTTAATGTTTCAATTATTTACAATTGTTTAGAGATTAAATTTGGAGGATTTGGTGGTGATAAGATTAGCACAGTAGCTTGAGGACTGAATCTTAGCGCTCCTTCAGGTAGGGGGTTATGCATTCTTTTACAGAATCATGCTAGAAGTGATTTTATTGTTTTAGATAGATTTAAATGTGCATGATTGATAAATATTTTATTGATGTTTGTGAAATGTTATTCGCAATTATGGGTTATTTGATATGCTTTTCAAATAGAACATATTTATGACATTGTTTGATAAAGAGCATGTTTTGATATGCATGTGTTGTATGAACATGGTATTTAAATGTTGTTTAAATGTTGTGTGGATATGAGTTTGATTTTGGATAATTGTGGATCTGGATATAGTTTGTGAATGTGATGGACTGTAATTGGTTTTAGAAATGTAATGATGTGTGAATATACATGTCGTACTTATGTGGTTTGTGTGAGGTCTCTAGAGACTTGTAGGTCCCTCGGGCGATCCGGCTTGGGGCGAATACAGGGTGTGTTCTCGGGCACTCTGCCGTGAGAGTTGGTATGGTTACCATCGTGGACAGGGTTACCGAGGTGACGTTAGGGAGGGCTGGACGACTCTCGTGGCCTTTGGGGCAGACACAGTATGGGCTGTAATTATCGAAACTAATGATGTGTGTGAGTGTATGCGTATGAATTTGAGATCATGATTTCGAGGTAAATGTGCTTTGCTATGAAATGGTTGCGAATTATGCATGCTTTTAGTATGTTTTCTGTTTAAAGATGTTTAACCTCCCTACTGAGCTATGTATAGGAGCTCATCCTATTGTTTTACAGCTCATCTTGAAGCTAGCACTTCGAAGGCACACGGAGCAGAGTAGGAGTTTGATAGAGCTGCATTTTTATTTTAGATGGTATGATAAGTATCAAATGATTTAGAAAGTTTTTTATTCGGGGTTATTGTTAGGTGGGCCCCGCACCATTTTGGACGTGTTGTTTAAAACTTCGATATGGATATTTATTTTAGTTAGATATTTCTTGAGTTTATATTAAATTAGTACTGTATTTGGTTACTGCTCACCATCACGCCCGCGCGAGAAGCGGCCACGTGGCATCGACTCGGGACGGGTCGTGGTCGCGACTCGAGTGGGTGTGACATATACCTGTCATGGGAAGTGGAAACCAAGATAGAAGTGAAAAGAACTCTCGAATCAATCGGTTGGTCATATGGGACTAACAATTGGTTGAAAGGCAACTCTCCGAAGATGCATTTAGCAAATAATGTTGTGCTCTTTCCTTATTTATTATGAAACCTAACTAAATCTATGTGGTGTAATACACTTTCAGGCAAAGTACTTTGCTGAGAGAGAGAGTTCACGTTTTTAAAACTTGAGATTCTTGCTTGTCGAAGAACTTATGCCAAAAAAGAATTATATCACTAGCATACTAAACACTGTTTGGCTTAATTACTAATTGATAATGGTTGGGCTAATTAAGTTCACGTGACATTAAAATTGTATTTAGTTTATGTTAAGTATCTCTAAATACTTATTTGATATATTTTTGATAAAGGTGAAAGTTATGTGTGTGAGGGATTTGTAGATGTGAAAACATGAATAATCATACATGCGCATCGAACACAACTGGCTCAAGAATTGTCTTAAAGTTTTTATGTAATGGTCAAATGGATCCCTTTATAAAAAGACATGGAACAATTATAATTATGGGACAAACTCGATGAGCCCAGCTTCTTAGAACGGATTTAGGATCTGTTGGTTTTATTATAAAACTTGATTGACGCTCCCTAAGCAAAGTGATTTTTTACATAACTTCTTTGCATTCTTTCTCTCATGCTACTGCAATTAAGACTTGATCGAAGGTGGCCTTAGTCTCGGTATGTTCTCTCGCATGCAGTGCTCATTTTGCTCTAGGAGGGAGGTATTGGTATTCATGCATACTGATATTGATTTCACTAAGTAAAGTCCGTGAAAACGACTTTATTAGGTAAATTCTTTGTTCATTTTTGTTTTGCTCTATTTGTTACTTTGCTTATAGATTTTTAAGGGTACGTGGGTTTTGTTGATGTCGATATGTTCATGTTTACTGCATATCAGATATTCTTCCGATCTATTCCAACAATTAATTATCACTATTGGGTTTAGTTTGTACATTCATGCATATCAACTAATACTGAAAGTATGAGCTCAATAACGAGACACTGATGAATAACGCAGCAGCAATGTATGTCTTCGTCATCTCCCGCTATCCTCTCCATGTCACTCATAACCAATGATGGGTAGGCCTACCTTGCAGGCTGTATATATGCATCTAAAGCTACTCATAGATCTATTGCTTACCTGTATTCAACCTCCTCCCCAAGAACGGGGGTATCTCCTCTAACTCAAGCAAAACCCCGAATAAACCTGGTCGACCCTACGACACCCCATGATGTTGGTCAAGCAACTAGGGGTCTAAGACCTCGTGATTCTTGAGGATTCTCTGAATCCACTGCCTCCCATCTAAGTAGCACGTGACAGTACTATCCTACTTCCTTTCTACGTTGAACGGGTATGCCAATTTGGGCGTCGTACTCATATCCGGTACATACCAGGTACAAGTATGCATATGAGTACATTTGGTACATTCCCATACGCTGAATGGCGTATTGGTACGTATGTCTGTATACCGGTACGTGTACCCAGATTTGGGTACGCCACGTATGGGTACCGGGTACTTCCCACCCGCCCGCTCTCTCTAACTACAAAACCCAGAAGCAGGTCTGTCGAGTTCTCACTCTCTTTCTTATACACAGATTTGGGGTCGGAATCTGATGAGTGGAAATGGGTGGGACAATCATATCAGACACGGTGATGGAGGTATTCATCCCGGCAGCAGTTGTGGTGGCTAAGTGGGGGGAGGACGGTGGCTGAGGCAAGGCAATGGTTAGGGCAATTCGACGGTAGCGAGGATGGCAGCCTGGAGCAGCGATTCAGGTGAGCTTCACAACAGAGAGAGAGAGAGGGAGGGAGAGAGAGAAAGAAAGAGATGGTTTCCCGACAGATAGAGAGAAAGAGAGAGAAATGGTTTCTCTGCATGGAGTAGAGAGAATCTCTTTGCGTTTGGTGAACGCAGAGAGAGCGTGAGAGAAAGAGAGAGAAGCTGAGAGAGAGATCTCTGTCGAAGTAGGGCTGACACCTGATTCCCTGGGCTGAAAGCAAAATTGGTATTTACAGAACCAGTTTTTACAGAAAACTGGTAAACTGAGAAGAGGGGCTCAAAGGGTTTTTCTCAGGATCGCTGGATGTTTCACTATGATTCTGTAGGTTTCAACGATCACGATCGATTTTTATTGGAATGTGCGCTCCTTTCGTGTCTTTTGCAGACAATCTTTCTTTCTTTATTTTCATTCATGGCTGGTTCTTCCCCTTTTTGCATGTGGCTTTTTATTAAGGGTTTTGCAACTTTAACCTTTTCAGATCCATGTAAATGTTTGTAGCTTTTCATGAAGATTTTCAAATTTTGTGGTATTCATATTCGATCCGGTCTATATGTATATTTTGTATTTGAATCTAATCCGGGTTTTATATGTATTTTGTATTTGGATCCAGTCCAATTTGTATATGTATTTTGTATTTGTATTTAATTTAGTTAGTGTTTGTATTTGGATCTGATTTGGTTTGTAATTATATATATATTTTTTTATTTATTTATTTAAATATTTTTTAATAATGTCGTATGTGTACCTTAGTTTTTTTTAAAATTACGGACTCGTACCCGGTATCGATGCAACATTCCTTCCTTTCCTCCATTTGTACCTCAGCGACAGCACCACCACTCGCATGAGGGACCGCCTCCTTCCATCCGAAGAGCATCTCGGTCTGTTCGAGTGTCTTCCCCTTTGTCTCTGGCAGGAAGGTATAAAAGAATACCCAACCGGCGGTAGCGATCCCAGCATAGAGAAAGAAGGCACCCCCGATAGAGATGGCCTTTGACAGGGAGATGAAGGACATGGAGATGACGCCGCTCGTCACCCTGTTGATCACCACGCCCACGCTGGCCCCCTGTGCCCTCAGCCTCAGCGGGAATATCTCGGACGTGTATACCCACGTGATGGGACCCATCCCAATGGAGAAGATCGCCACATAGGCTAAGATGGACGCAAAGGCCAGCGCCACCGCCCACCCCAGCCTCCCTTCGCTGCTGTGGTGACTGATGGCAGTGAGCCCGGAACCCAACCCTCCCAAAGAGACGATCATTCCCGCCACGCTCGTCAGCAGCAGGGGCCTCCGCCCGATCCGGTCCAATGTGAAGGTGGCTACAAGGATGAAGAGCGTCTTGGTGAATCCCACGGCCACAGTGGCCAGAAGGGAAGCGGACTTGCTAAATCCGGCCTTGTCGAACACGCGGGGGCTGTAAAGCACCACCGCGTCGATCCCGGAGGCCTGCTGAAAGAAGTGGATCCCCATTGCGGCCACAAGGATCCGCCGGACATGCGGCGCCGACGGGAGAAACAACTCTCTCCAGACTCCCTGTCCGTGGTGCTGCTTCGGCACTGTCACCACCACGTCCCTCTCCTCCAAGATCCCTGCCACTGCCTTGATATCCGCAAGACGGACGTTCTCCTCCTCCAGTGTTTCCGATACCCGGCCCTGCATCACGAGCCACCGTGGTGACTCAGGCATGGCCAACACGCCAACAGTTATGAGGACGGAAGGCACCGTACCGACTCCAAGCATCATGCGCCAACCGATGCGGAGGGGTAGCTTGGCAAACGCGTAGTTAGAGACGTATCCGAGGAGGATGCCGAAGTTGATGAAAACCTCAGGGAAGGAGGTCAGGAAGCCACGACTGGAGGCCGGCGCTAGCTCTGCTGTGTAGACAGGTGCGATCATTAAGGCGTAGCCAACCCCGATGCCAGCGATGAAGCGGCCTACCATGAGCCAGGCGTAGGAGGGGGCAAGCCCCATCACCAGGGCTCCCACAAAAAAATGCATCCGGAAAGCACGATGGTGTAACGCCGTCCGAGCCAGTCGGACGTCCTCCCAGCCGCCAATGCACCAATGAGAGAGGACGTTGAGGATTCCTGCAATGATCTCCACTTGGACGTCGGTGATCTTCAGATTCTTTTTTATGAATATGATCGCTCCGCTCATCACACCAATATCTCGAAAAGGAAAAACAATTCAATTGCAAGTCAGCAAAAGAGATTCATGAATTATAAGAACATTCCTGTCTTCTTTCGTTCAGCAAGAAGTGGGAAGTTAATTACGCCGCCAATAGGCGCATATGGCACAGAAAAGAACAAGAAAATGGACAAAAATGCCGTGAAAGATTATAACTGGAAAGGTGTGTTGCAGACCAACAAGACTATATAGTACCGTAACCCAAAAGAACTGATGTCATAGACGCGAGAAACGCGCAAGAGTAAGCATAGCAATTTATCCGCCGTTTTGGTGTGCCCTGAGCACCGACTCCCTCCATATCAAGTCTTCCCTTCTTGTGGCCGCTTCCTTTAAAAAGCTCGGAGGAGGAGGAAAGACGCAGCAAGGCAAGCGTCAGAGGCACCACATATATTACATAGGCGGTAGCTACTTGTCTGCCTCTTTGCAAGCTCTTCCACAAGTTTCCCTAGTATTTTACTGAAAGAAACCTCGGTACACTTTTCAGCGTCATCCGTCTCGTACATTGATATACCTTGAAAAAAGATGATAACAATTAGTAGTAAATGTACAATCCTCAAGGTAGGACGGAGTAGAAAGGCTGCTACGGGCGTGACGATATCGAAACGAAACGAACAGAAAAATTTGTGTGGTTATGTGAACCCTGCAGACACCCACGTAGATGGCCAACCTGACCATTGCCTCACCTTGTCGAAGGCTGATACATCGCTTTGGAAACAGTTGCAACCTTACTGGGATACGGTAAATTAATTAGGACATCGAATCGAGCGATACTGCACACTCCCAAAAGTGCTGTATATGGGGCCCAACTTCCTTGGCCCTAAAAATTCGAATTTTCCCCTTATCATTTTTTTTTGTGTGTACCGACATATATCTTACATATTTTTTCTGGGGAGCCAAAGAAGGCACATATATAATCAATGCTAGGCTCACCCGGTTGAATTGAGACCCGTTTAACTCCGTCAAAGTGGAAGGCCCAACTCATTGTGGCGAATGGCAAACAAGAAGGGGCACCGCGGATTGCCTGACATTGCAGTCTTTGCTTATTGTGGTGGATAATTTACTCCTCTTGTTTGTTTGTCCTCAATTTCTCTACAAGCGTCCTTGTTCCAAGGGTGAAACAAAGTCTTCAAATCAATCGGATATATGCGGGTGTGCGCGCGCGCGTTTCCGCATGTTTTCCTGTGTAAAATGATGCTTGCTAGACTTGGGAGTCAACCATGACGGTTGGACGTCTATTCAGAAGACAGCTCACCTATCTTCCACCACAACCACGTGGGACGAATGATCCACACCCATTTCATTCATTTTCAAGTAATCTCTCTCCCTGAAGTCCCTTCCGTCTTCCCTCAATAATTGCTCCTTGTGTCAGTATTGCTGCTCTTCACTTGCACCCGCTCGCATCCACTTACCTAATCTTCCACGTTAATTTGGAAGCTTTTCACTAAGGTAACTAAATAGCGTGCACTTTTCATTTTTTCCTCACACTGAATTCGGAGGTGTCGATGGCTTAAAAATCCGTTCAAGTTTCACGCTGGCTACGAGAAGTCTAACACATCCTTCTCTTTTTCTCCGGGCTTCAGACCGGTCATGTAAAAGTAATCCCTTACATGAGCGAGGTATCAAGTTAATGAGCCATACTATAAAATTATGGGAAAGAATTATCAAATGTAGGTTAAGACAAGTATCGAGTATAACAGATAACCAATTTAGATTTACTGTTGAAGCGATTCACCTGTTAAGTTGTCTTATGGAGCATTTTAGAGCAAAAAAGAACGACCTTCACATGATATTTATTGATCTACAAAAAGCTTACGATAGGATACTGAGGGAGGTTCTTTGAAGAACCTTACAAAAAAGAGGCATCTCATTGACATACATAAACCTTATAAGAGACATGTATGATAGTGCAAAAACATGTGTGAGGACTCGTGAAATAATGACTGATTTCTTTGAAGTTAATAATGGGTTACATCAAGGATCAACTTTAAGTCCATACTTATTTATAATGGTGATTGATGAGTTAACAAAACATATTCAAGATGAAGTACCTTGGTGTATGTTATTTGCATATGACATTGTGTTAGTGGAGGAGTCTAAGGAAAAAGTTAATAGAAAATTGGAACTATGGAGAGAAACATTTGAAAGTAAAGGCTCCCGACTTAGTAGAACAAAGACGGAATATATGGAATGTAAGTTTGATCATTTGGTTACTTCGGTGGACATAAAAATTAAAATTGGCACACATTGCATCCCCCAAAATGAAAGTTTTAAATACCTACGATCAATTTTTCATAGTGATGGAAGAATTGATGGAGATGTTATGCATAGAATTAATGCTGGTTGGTTAAAATTGAGAGGAGCATGAGGTATTCTTTGTGATAGGAAGATACCATTAAAGTTAAAAGATAAATATTATAAAGTAGTAATTAGACCTCCCATGTTTTATGGTTCTGAGTGTTGGGAAATTAATCATCAATATGTACAAAAAAATGTCTATGACAGAAATGAAGATGTTGAAATGGATGAGTGGTCATACAAGAAAAGACCGTATATATAATGAGGTTATTAGAAACAAATTAGGAGTGACACCAATAGAGGATAAAATGAGAGAATATCGTTTAAGATGGTTTGGACATATACAAAGAAGATAAAAAAGAAGAACCTATAAGAAGATATGAAAAACTAAATTTTGAAAGTATTAAAAGAGGTAGAGAACAACCACAAAAGTGTTGAAAAGAAACAATAAAGAATGATCTAGCTTATTGTGAGTTAACTACTAACATGGTACATGATAGGGCTTTGTGGAAGCAAAGAATTCATGTAGCCGACCCTATCTAGTATGAGAAAAGTCTCGGTTGTTGTTGTATTGAATTCCTAGGTGTCGTAAATTCAGGTGATATGACCTCTTTTTTCTTTTTCTCATATACATATCTAGTTGTCTATTTTACCTCATCATTTCCATGTACCGGATTGGCCACTGTATAAATCATTCACACCCTCCCCAACCAAACACACGACTATGTATTGCATGACCAGGAAGCTGGCCGAACGAAAAACACCGATTATTAGTTAAGCCTTCATATGTCGAACAGGATGTATATATAATTATGAATTTGTTCGGAATAGTGGCGGACCTACATAACAGTCCCTCTCAGGAATTTCCAAAGACTTTAACTATATTGAATTTAAAAAATTGAAATATCACCTCCTCGAAATTTTAAAAAAGAAATTGGATATTTATCAAATTGTTAAAGTTGTTGTCTGTTAGCCTGAAAAGGCTAACATTTTAAACCATTTAATGATATTAATTATGATTTCAAATCACATTTTTAGAAAGATCCGATATGAACGAGTATGTTCTATTGCCCTGATTCTTGTCTCTCTCTCCTTATGTGTGTTCTACTGGAGTCCCAGACCACAAATTCCAAAGTGGGTTGTGGCTGCATCGTTGACGTTGATTCTCCTATTGGCAAACCTCTCTTTGTTTCACTCAATCATGGCGGAAGGCAAGAAGACGATTGTTTCTTAGCTGGGAGATTGATTACCTTTATTACTAACTCATGGTATCAAATATCAAGTGATACTCTTATTTTGGATTTAAATCAATAACATTAACCATTTTTATGTTAATGTTGCACAATTTTTATTTGGTCTAGTGTATGTTCACACCAAATTTTATATTCAATATGATGAGAACATCATGATCGTCTAATATATTACCTATTTGGTCCAGTGTTTGTTTGTATCCAATTTTTTTATTATATTACTATTATAATCTTTATTTTTTTGTTATAATGAAAGAGTTGAAGCCTTACATACAACACATGCAGACATATTTAATTAGTCTCACACATACACACTCATATATATGCATCTAATAATCACCATATTGTTCTTATCCATCCATTGAGTGTGTATGTATATATGAATATGGATATGTATATATTGTCTCAGTGTCGCATCTAACTTGGCAATGTGGCATATATTTTCGCTCTCTCCTGCCCACCACTTTAAATTTTCTAGATCTGCCACTGGCTGAGAATGCAACAGGATGTCAGTTGCTGAAATTGCTAGACAACCAAATATCAATTTTGCCACGAGCGTAATGATGTTATGGACGATGGGTGCCAGAAGGAGGAAAATTTACGGTTGCAGCTTGCCCCAGATTGTTCAAAAGAACCAAATAAGTAAGCCTATGTCGAAGCATCTAAGTGGCTAGCTTGGATGGCAATGAAAAACTAAAGCTTACTTAGGGATGTCGCACCTAGTCTTGACTAAACGGAAGTGCCATAACTGAGGTCAACCGTTAACTAAAGAAGAAGTTGTGGCTGTCTCTGCATTTATGTTTTAATTACTTGTAGGAATGCATAATAAGTTATGTCAACTGTGTGCAAATTTTAGGTTACGTGAAACCCTAAATTTATATCCAATCTTCTTAATTTTATAAAAATAAATAAAATCTAAGTCAAGAGTGACTCAACTCTTATTCGCTTTCCGTTTATCCATTGTGGGTCCAAATCAAGTTCTTTTCATAGTCACCTTCTTATCATAGTAGATAAGGGTCGATTCTTATGCTATAAAATTCTTAGTTAATAAAAGGAAAAGATGTCTTTACGCTTGAATTGATATTTGAGCACAAAAGGGGTCTCTATTTCTATTTATTTTAGGTCTCAAGGGATATAGATTTAAATTAGGTATGAATCTAAAATCGATATAGATTTAAAATGTATATAACACTAAATGGATATGGATCTAAAATGAATGTGGGCCTATAAATGGACATGACTAGAAGTAGCCCTAAGAAAATAATGCTCTAATTAATAATTATGCAATAAATGGAATATGCAACTAATTAATGAAGGTGTTAAGATGTATAAATCCTAAGGTGAAGAAAATCCTAATTTGTAGAGATCTTAAGATACAAAAAATCATGCTTTGTAGAGATCCTGATGTGTAGTGTGTACAAATTTTAAATATTTTTATAAAATCAAATGTGTATGAGAGTTAAAAGATAACCTATGCAAAAGGGATGCAATGAAACTAAATTAACTAATTATTATGAAAGTATAATAAGAACAATAATGTTTTTTTTGTTCTTTTATAATCCAAGAGATTGACATATGGATGCAAAAACAACTAAGATGAATAGTGAAACTATTGGAAAGGAAAATCAAAATATGCACTCTACTTGGAGAAGACTTGGATCAAGAATGCTCCATCCTTCTTGATTGAAAGCACTCATAAACATACTTAAAAAGACAAAGAAGGTATAGAGAAGCTCTTAAAATTCTCTTGATTGCTCTTGAATCTTTCTTGAATTGTTTTGTGGATGGATTCAACAATTGTGTTAACATCTATGTCAGAAATATCAGATCTAATGATCAAGAATCAGTACCCATAGCTTTTCTCCATGTAACCCAAAAATATAGCATTCATTGTTTTAGGTCCCAATTTGTTTCTCTTGTGTTAAGAGACGAGTACTTTCATAAGACATCCCTACACTTTAAGCTATTTGAGACTAATCTTTCGACAATTTCAAAGTCCAAAAGGACTACTTTTCTTATGCTTATGGAGAATTCTATTTAGAATATGACAAGTCGTACCTATTGTTTTCTTTAGATCTCTCATTATCCAAAATTCAAGCACAAGGCACTATGTCATTGCATGGAGAAGTGCATACGTCTCTTAACAAAAAAGGGTCTCCAATGAACGGGAGCAAGCTTTGGATTGACAAGATTTCCTATATTAGATATAGGTTGTTTGTTTTTATTGTTCTTTCCCATCTAGCTAGGAGATAATAAGGGAATAGATATTGCTTATGTAAGGAACCTTGGAGGACTTTCAGAGAGAATGATAAATAAACATCAAACTGGTTCCAGCTTATTTTTCATCTCTTTCACCTTAATCAACTCTATTTTCACCTCTTCTAAGATTTAGCAAACTCTACAATATGATATCCTTAAGTCCATTTAATGAAAGACCGCTATAATAAATAGTCAACATTTCTTTTATGTTATGTAGAATCTAATATAGTAGCAACCAAACTAATTTGAAAAAGATCTATATAATAATAAAGTCACTTTTGTCATGTTATGTACACACTTAGTCAAGTAAAGAGTGTTTCAAAAATATTATATTGTTTGATAAACCAATAAATGATAGGTTAAATAGCAAACACTAGATAATATATTCATAACATTGTTAAAATAAAAAGATTTAGAAGACTCTTATAAACATCATAATTAGACTAAAACAAGCTTGATTGTGAGAAATTTTAAGATACATAAACTCAGTTAATAGGTCTCTACAAGATATAGTCAGTCACAAACAACATTGAAAGGTTGAATTCTGATGATGTCTAATGTTTTTTTGTAAATTTTCTTGGTCTTCCACCACTTCTCTTGCAAAAATCAATCAATTCAATCTTAATGTTAGAACAACCCAACAAAAATTTAAGAGAATCTCTACTAATAGGTTGAATTTCAAGTTTTAAAATTTTAAACCATCTTGTACATACAAGTTGAGTACATGACAATAGCAATAAACATGAAAAATTTATTACCTAAAATAGGTTGACATATTCTTGTAAGTTGGAAACAAAACATGTATTTGTAACATTATCAAGTAAAATGGAAAGTACCTTACATGATAATCGGTACTCTTCAAAAATTGTTTTTAGAAAATAACAAATGTTTTGTGCAGTATATGACTTATTAAAACAATGAAGTGTAAAAAGAAATTTTCTAATTTACCAACTATCATCTACCTGAAAAACAGTAACACCCATGTATACATGTAATTGTAAATGATCACTCTATGTATCAACATATAATGAAACACTATGATCAAATAAAGCAAAAGGTGCATCTAACTCTTTTTTCTTCTTTATTTAATTTATGTATATATCTAATAATTAATTATCTAAAAATATGTGTTGCTAATATATTATGTGTATTTTTACATGATCAACAAATCAAGTTTTCGACTACCTGTAAATGGAAGATGTTCCATTAAAGCAAACCATGTAAAGTCCTCTATCTCAATTAGAGTTATAGTGAAAAACCCACATACAAGTAGATCCACCGGTACAATAACTTCCTTTGAAGAAAATTGTGTTTGCTAAACATGTAAATCCACTTCTCCTAGATTTGTTTTCTATGACATGGCTTCGTAGATCTTAAAAAGGTTTGATCCTTGTGACCTTGCTTTTGGGCATTCACCATTTGTTGGTAATGGTTTTATTTGAACCTTTGGTGACAATATAGTTTCTTACATAAGTACTAGTACTACTACCCATATCTATCATACTCATAAGTCTTTTAAGAAATATGACAACCTTGGCTTTTGCCAAGAATGACTTCTCCTATGATCTTAGAGTCAGAAGGACCACAACCACGGTTATTCATTGGTTGATTAAAAAAATTGAATTAGTTGAAAACTTATAGAGTTAAGACTAAGGGTAAAAAGGAGAGATTAATAAATAAGTGTATGACCTTTTGGAATAATAACTGCAAAGAAATATAATACAGAAACACATAGAATCTCAAAGAGTTAGTTGGAGAGCATCTAAGTAAGGATGAAAAGAGACACAAGTTGAAGTGGTGAGCCATGAGCTGGTGTATTTGATATGAGGTGAGTGAAGATGGTTATGACACAATATAGAAGTCTTCAGGTCAAAGACCCGCTCTCAACATTCACATTTTAAGTGAGCTCATTTATTGTTCAAAATTCAAAAAAATAAAATTTAATTTTAGTAATGGATCTACAAAAAATAAAATAAAATTGAGACATTTATATTCCAAGTTGAGACGTCCGGTCGAGTTAGTCATCAATTACCATTGACCGACCAATATCATGGGCCGGTGATCATTGATTGCATCATAACGATATAATATTATATAATATGTACAATGTGTTGAAGTTTTAAATTTAAATGAATATTGATAAAGAGAGAGAGAGAGAGAGGCTAACATGTGAAATGGCAAGATCGTGACAACACAACTAACAGGATCCCGTCCTTCTTAATATATATATTATTATAATACTATATAGTACATAATATATTAGAATTAATATTAAATAAAAAATGAAATGGCTGAAAGCCTAACAAGGAGGTGGATGGGCGCCAATTTGTGCACACTGATTTATTTTCAAATTAATTATTTTTTTAGGAAAAACAACGGGAATGCTTGGCCCACGGGCATTGGGGAGGGAGGCCCGGGGTGCCCGTGGTGGTTTCAGGGTAGTATTGAACTGTCGGTTTCGAACTGCCCGGTACTATGCAGTTCCGAACCAAAACCGTTGCATTACTCTCCTGTCCAGTTCTCAAACTCTCAAAACGATAACCAAACCGATGGGACTCTGATTCTGGTTCCTATTCGGATGCTTCATGATCTATTGTCTTAATATCACCAGTCTCGAAATTATTTCAAGTCAGGTCAATAATGAGTTACTCATGTAAAAATAGGTATTCTAGAAATCAAAGGCCGAATCTGGTTCTACAAACAGTGTCATTGTGAAGAGCTGGTCGAAGCTTTCCGACAACGTTCCGATCGCACGATGAGAGATATATAGCCGATCAAAGATAAAGCAAATGTGGTCAATCAAGCTGACTACGTGTGAGTTGACTAGGCTCAGTGGAGAAGATTTCATAAATGGAATTGGTTAGGATTGCTGGTAGAGTGGGCTGGCTAATATTGGAAAGAAAATGGGGTGGTAAGCCTAGTTGACTGAGCAAAGAGGCGGGTCAGAGGTGGTGAAAGTTGACTAGAGTTGGTTGTATCCAACCGTTGTTTTGGCTTAAGTGGATCTAGATGGTTCAGATGGTAATAGTTAAGGATGACGTTTCAGGTTGTTCAAAAATAAGGATGTTGGGAGATCGGTCCCAGGCTGTTGTTGGTGAGAGCAGAAGTTGGACGTCTAAGACGCGATGCTGGAAAATAGGCAATCTGCAACATGTCGCAGGTCGTTTTATTGGCAGACATGGCAGACTTCAATCTTGGTTCAAATGAGAAAAGTAGCGAGAAAAACACTTCCTTTCAGCAGAAACAGTGAAGGCAGGCATTTGTGTTGGCGACAAAAATTGATTGTAGAAGTTGGATGCAGTAGCAATTTCTTCTCAATGGTTGAGATTGTAGTTTCATGCTAACAACAGGATTGTACACAACTGGTTGTGCAACAGTGACGCTTTTGATTCAAGAGAGAGATAAATAATTAAGAGAAGGATAGAGAGAAAGAGAAAGAGAACATAGCTGTAGGGGGATAAAAACAACGTAGCTCTAAGGGGACACGGCAGCTATCCAAGAAATAGAACAATCATCGAAGGTAAAGAGGATAAAGAAAGTCGATCCATTAACTCTAAGCCTTAATTCTCAAACATAATCCAAGACGCATTTCAATTACAAAAGAAGTCTATTTATAGTCTAAATTACATTTGATATGTGTAGACCGCTATAGGTATAAGAGACTCGAAGATAAACACTCAATTGTCTTCAGATAACTTCATCATCAAATGGTGGAATCTTTCTTCAATAAATTCTTCAATTGTCTTTTCAACTAATATGAATAGCTGAACTCCATTTTGACTTTGGTCTCTTGATCTTCATTTGCATTTGAAAAACCTTATATGAATTGGATTTTGGATCTCCAATCATCTTCAAATATTGAATGTGGTTTTGGATCAGTTTTGGATCTTTCGGTATTCAATTCTGATCTAGGTCTTGAAGTAAGATCCAGGTCACAACATCCTTCCCAACTACAAATTTGAATTTCCTTCCCAAATACGAACAAAAGCAAATCTTACCACAATTGAGTAACTAGTCGCATTGGCATATGACCTAATGTCAGAAACCTGTGTTCAAAATAATCTAAACCCACCTAAGCTAAATCAAAGCAAATAACATGCAAATAATGAGAGCATATTTGCATACTATCTCTAGGCATGCACTTGAATCACCATTAACTGGTTAAAACTTTATATAAATTAGTTACGACATACTAAATTCTTTCACCCTAATTAAAGCATATATACTTGCCTCAGAACTTACGTACATCAAAAAATCTATTGCAAGCATCATTATTTACATGTCACTTGCAACAAAACTCAAGTTAGATTTATTAAGCATCATAAGCCCTGCAGGTCCATATCTTAGTGTATAACAAAGATCATGTGGGAAAACTTCATAATCATGGTTGAGATTTACTAAATAACCCTAACAAATTTCATCATACTTGCAACTTGATCAATAGATCCTGACACTTGTGGGCACTTTATAAGTTGATACTTAGGTGTAAGTTATCATTCCATTTAGATGAGTGAGACTTTTGGAATAGGATCTAATTTTCTAGATCCTTATTGCATAACTGTTTTACTCCTTCAGAGGAATTTGATTTTATCTCAGCGTTATACAATCAGATTGACGTAATTCTTGTGGAAATTGAAAGCTGACTCAGAGAAGTGCTGATCTGCAATTTTTCAGAATTTTTCAGCAACTGCAAAATATTTGATGAATTTTCTTCTTCAATAGTCAATTCTATTATAGGACAAAATATTTCACCAAGAAAAATTCCAATTTCACTCGGTTTTGCTTTCTCTATTATAGGTTGTTTATACCAAGATCGTAACAAGTTACGAATGAAGGTTTAAATAGTAACAATCATAGGCTTACCTAAGTGTCACTTGAAAGATTTTGACACATAAAATTCCAAAATACTGAAGTAACTTGATTATTTGAGAAGGATTCTTAAGATATAAAGTCTCAAATAGATAGCTGCCTAAATGAACACCTTTTGAGGCAGCTCACTTGAAATTTCAACCGAAACTTCGTTAAGAGTTGAAAGATAAAATTTTAGCACTGTAACACAATATTCTTCATTTTTCTATATGGACTACATGACTTCTTCAGATTGCTTGATTTTTTTCTGTTACCAAAATTTCAAATTTTTTTATTCTATGCTCATAGTCTCGTGATTCAATGTGTTTCCAGTGGTAAACTTTTTAGTTTCTTTTGATTCCATATTTGGGTAGGAGATCTTCAGCAAGTTGGACAATGATACTTCGTTAGATTTTGTAGGAATTTCAGACACATTAGAAATCAAATTATGCTTTTCCTTGGTACATGAACATTCTAGCTTTAAGACTTCAGCCATGGAATATAACATGAAGAGGTCTCCTCCACCAAAAGTTTTTAGAACTTTGCTATCTTCATTGATTTTACACAATCTTTTCGTCAACAGAATTCTATTAACAATCTGATCCACTTGGGTCTTAGATTGTTTGATAGGGTCTCAATTCTTTGTATATAACGCATTAGAGAAAGCTCCAATTTGAATAAGGCAATTCACCAGGAAAATAGATATTGACAAATATAACCCAAATTTTTTCTAGCTTTTCCTCTTTAATGAATTTCCATGGATGTTCAAATATTTGGTATTGCTTGACTTTGTGGTGGAGGTGGCGGCAACTCAATGACTCTGGTATTGCTTGAATAATAGAACTGGTCTAGAGAATGAGAGGGCTTCTTCATCAAATTCTTTATGATCAATGCTCCAAATCAAGGTCATATTTGTTGCAAGCCTAATTTTCCTGCAATTATGGTGGAACAACCGATTGAGTGGCGGTTGGCCAGCCTTTTGAGTGACTACCGGAGTTGTTGATTGACCCATGATGGGCCCCTTCATCTTCTCAATTGGAAGTTAAATTTTATGCATTGCTCATCAAATCTCTTCGAGAGATGGTTCTCTTTGTATTGCGAGAGCTTGCCTTTAATCCTGAACCTTTCATGCATGAATCACTCTGATGCAAATTGATGTGTTTCAGCCTTAGGATATACAAAAAAAAGTCTGATTTTAATGAATCAGAATAAAATAAAATTGACTAAAAGATTTCAGCTCGATGTAGTTGGGAATGCTAAAGGTATGAAAAACTAGATTTTGAAAGTATTAAAAGAGGTAGAGGACGACCACAAAAGTGTTGGAAAGAAACAATAATGAATGATCTAGCTTATTGTGAGTTAATTGCTAACATGGAATATGATAGGGCTTTTTGGAAACAAAGAATCCATGTAGCCGACCCCATCTAGTATGGGAAAAGGCTTAGTTGTTGTTGTTATTGTAGTTAGGAACGCGTAAGTGGTTTCGCTTTGATTCTCACCACAGTTGCAATATGAATAGAATCGACAAAAGTAGACCTTTTGGGATGTGAAAAGCAGCTCCAAAGCTCTTTGAAGACTTCTTTTATTGGTTTAAGGGGCTGAAAATCTTAATTGATCGCCATAAAGTTGCAGCCTTGAAATGATATAATTTTCTATTTTTAATCGATAAACTAGAGAGAATGAATTCAAAAGAGTAGAGGAAGAAGAAGGCAGTTTGATCAAAAGATTAACTAAGGGAATCCATAATGAAAGGCTTAGAATTTATTGCAAGCGCATCCTTTTTCATAGATCAATAGTATTTCAATCTTTTTACAATTCATTTTCCTCTAGAATGAATAAGGTAGTTGTTGTACTTAATTAAATAAATTAAAAAATAAAATAACTTCAAAAATCTTAAATCAAATGTAAATGTAATTCGAATGAGTCTAAGATAGGGATCGGCAAGCCATGGGTATATCCTATGGGCCTACCACATCATCCAATGGACTCACATTTTCAAGCTAATTTGTGTTTGGGTTTGATGCATCCTATGTTTCAACTCCAACTTGATTTGTTCCTATGTTAGGTCATGAGTATCATTTAGACCTTCAATTAGCTGTGAATTGACTTCCATAACATGGCTAGACATAGGCTGGTCCGTCTTGAGTTGAGGTGACCTTCGGTAGGTCATATCAGGGTCTAGTGAGTTTACAGCCTGGTTCATTTCCGGTTCCAACTGCAGTTTGGGTTCAAACCGGCGATGTCTAGTTAGGCCTATGCTACACAGTTGTTTAGGGTCGCAACCTAAGATGCCACCTTGTCATAGAGAACTCTCCCTTGGCAAGCGTACATTTTAGATTGTCATAGGCCTCAAATATGTTGGGGGTCTTAAGGGCTTGGAGAGAGATTGACTTCTTACTTGGAGAGATCGACTTTGTGGGAGAAATAAACTTTTTTGCTTTTAAATGTCGACAAACTTGGAGCCAGCACGAAATTGGCCCTTTATTGAAGATATTGACAAACTTGAGTATTGCACAAGATTGGCCTTTTCTACCGAATGTTGGTAAACTTGAATCCCACATGAAATCGTCGTTTACTTCATAATATCAGCATTCAATTATTATAAATTAAAAGCAATTCTTTGTTGAGTGGTAACAATTGTCATACATATAGCACTCATGGCATAAAATGACTCACTAAAGTAGCCTCTTAATCATTTGTTAGACATGTTTCCCTATCTAATCTTGTAATTAAAAGCACATCATAGGGAAGAGGTAGATAATGTCCCAAATGTAGCATTCAAAAAACGTTGGTTGCATTTTACAAAAACTAAACACAAAATAACTCACTAAAGTCACTTGGAATGCTAAAGTAGCCTCATGAATGATACACCACCAGCTAATACGTCGGTTGGTTAAATGGGGCCGAAGATTCATTAGACAAGCCCGAACTAAGCAGGGCTGGATAGTCTTTTTGACATCTGCCATGCGACAAAATTTTCATTAATCAATGGATAAAAGTTAGAATTATTATCAAACTCTAAGTAGAGTAGTTTATTAAGGCCGATTGATAGCGCCCTAGCTTGAGATCAGAGCTTTAATAAAACTCCACCTAGACAAAATTCTTTTTGTTTAAGTTCAACAAGTTGATGACTTGGAAAAGAAAGAGGGTTTAACTAGGTGTAAACATCCAAAATTTCTTGAAAATGAGGCATACTTTAAGCCCCACCAAAAAAATTTCAAAACTTTTACAAAAATCTAAAAATTATCATTTTGCCCTCAAGATTGTATTGACAAAATTTCATTGTTTCAAGCATGATTTCTTTAAGAAAAGGGATGTAGAAGTTAAAATGAGGTATTTGGCAATAAAATAAATTTTACCTACAAAACATTTGCAAAATAACTGTTTTACCCAACAAAATAAAATATTTAAAAGGCAAAAGAACAGAACAAACATGTTTAAAACATGGAGGAGAAAGGAGCAGAACCTTAGAAACTCAGAAGACTCAAGTTCGTCTATAGCTTAAGCCCAAGTGAAAATCATCCTCCTGCCCTCTTCTCACATGACACACGTGTCCAGCAGCTCCTCCCATGTGTGGATCTCCCCCAACAGTTGTGCAAAAAGACTAGGGATTTGGATCCGAATAAGGCCTAGTAATCCGAAAAAAATCTAGTTTGGTTTGGTACCTATAAATAAGGAGCTTTGCCCAACAAAAAGAAGAAAACATAAGGAAAAAAGGAGACTAGCCCAAGAGAGAAGGGAGTCATCCAAGGAAGAATCATCCAACAAAAGAAGGAGAGAGACCAAGAGAGAAGCCTTTGATCTACCTCTCTTTCTCTTTCATTTTGTCTTATTCATTGTAAACTCAGGGTTCTTCCCCGAAATCATTATATCTCAAGAGAAAATAATCATTTCCATAGCACATTATTACAAAAGGAAGATTGCTCGAGTCTAAAGCCACAAAGGATTTGGTTCACTTTGTAATTTTTGTTGATTATTCCCCAATATACCTATATATTATACTCCCTGTTCTTATTTTATACTTATATGATATATCATCCCTTCTCTTACTTCTTTAACGGAGTGGTTATTCCTAAATTAATTCAATAATCCATAAGAGGTACGTAGTTGCCTTATTACATTTGATGACATGAGTATGAAACCACTCTTATGGTGGATTAATCAACAATATATTTATCTTAGGGATATGTTTGCATATATTTCCCAAGTGAATATCCCTCTTACAGAGTTGTCAAGATTTTTCATTTAGTGGACGTAGAAAAATATCTAGTAAAATTTTCACGAATTTTGGATGGGTACAAAGCTCATAAAAAAATCATCAAAGATCAGACTTCGTTCGGACCAAATCTACCTATTAAAGAAGTTTTTTGACTATCATTTATTAAATTGATATAACTAGGTTGTATGTACCCAAATCTATTGAGGATGGTGTCATCGAAAAGGCAACATCTATAGCTTTTTAGAGTGATAAATTTTGTGAAAATAGGAGATCTGAGTTTTAATCACAAGCACTATCCAAATTCTCAAATAGCTCTCTGATTTTTATCTAATCACCAAAGGACTTGAAAATATAAACAAAAATTATCAATAAAACCTTACACCAACACTGACTTGGACGAAATTTTCAAGGTTTTTAGACCCCAAAAAATACCTTGATAAAATATGAAGTTGGTAAAATAGAATCAATTTTGTTCTTCACATAATTGAACCTAGTTATGCATAAAATGTGGTTTTAGAAAAGACTCATTTGAATCAAAAGTGTTTTGAGAAACTACAAATTTCAAAATAACTCTTCCTAAGCATCTAAGGTGATCTTTGAGTGTCAGTTGAAGAAGGCCTATATCAATAAGAACCCACTTCCCACATTCACCTAATAAGTCAAAGTCATACCCAAACCTTTGCAAGTTTAAGTAGACTTGATGGTATGCTCACACACATGTTTTGTAAGCAAAGTTTTAAGTTCACATGAGACCGAAAATTTGTTTACAGAATAAATGGCATACGCGGTGAGACTTAGGTCTTTGAGGAGTCGTTTCAATCCCATTGAACTCTTTTAAAACAAGTTGATTTTCAAGTCTTGTTCTAAACTTTTTCCAAAACTTGCCCATAGGTCAAAAACTTCCAAGTACAAGTTAATCCAATCAATATCTAAAACCAAGGATGATAAGATCACCTCTCTAAAAAGAGAGTTGAGAGAATTATGATTAAAAGAGAGATTGTTGCCCTAAGCCAAGAGATCGATGTAGTCAAGTCATGTTCTTCCCATGGAAAACCACCCCATGTTTGTAGGAAGACAAATCATATCTAGAGAGCCAACCGACCTCCCAATTCAAGGAAGGGGAACCCAACCTTGAGTCTTTTACCCTCAAAGATAGGAGGGTCATACAACAATTGCTAAATAGACAATCAAAAGAAAAAAAAGTATACTCACTGTCAAACCTTTTATCATCCGATTATCAAACCAATAGTGAGAATGAAATGTCAAGCTTTTACTTATATGATGGCTATGGAGATCACAGATTTCATTTACAACTCTTTTCTAGAAAGGCCTGTAAAAAAAGGATTCAAATGGGTCAATTGGTTCCCACACTCTCTCAAGAGAATGTGTCTAAGTAGTTGGTCTCATATGATTTGTCAATTCACCACCTTTGAAGAGTTTGTTAATTGCTTCATTTAAAGATTCTCACACAATGTTAAGGTCGTCATAACTCTCCACTCTTTGAGAGATGTTAAGCAAGCTTACAATGAAGATGTCGACGCCTTCATTGTGAGATGGAGATCTTTGCTCAGGGAAGTCAAGGAACCCATATCCAAGAGTTGTACGGTAATGTTGATTTCAGAAAATTTCATAACCAATTTGAAAGCACTATTCTCTCCATGAAATTAACACATTTGAAAAACTCATCAAAAAGTCATATCTTTTTGTATCAATTTTGAAGAAGGGAGTGTACGATGACCTTTTGAAAGCTAAGGGTCTCTCTTTTAGACCAAAGCCTGTGGTCTATGGATCATCTATTCCAAATGGAGGGGTGAAGTCTTAAAAGATAGCGAGTATTAAAGTTGAGTCTTTCCCATCTAACCCCAATAAACATTTTTTTTCAAGTCCAAACCATCCATTCGTAAAGTCCAAAAAATGAAAACAAACATGAAAGAACTAAAAGAGATCATATACATCTAGGACAACCACTTACAGAAGTTTTAAAAATATTTTATACTAAGGATATTGAACTTACCGCCGTTTCCCAAAGGGAAAACCCCTAAGAAACGTTTTCTCAATGAGTCTTGCAAGTATCATAGGCTAAAGGATCATAATGTAAATGATTGTTTTTCTTTAAAAATAAAATATTAAACTTCATTGAGTAAGGCAAGCTCCACATCTTCGAGGAGCCAAAACCTTCCCAAGCTATTTTTAAGGAGTCTTTCCCAAATATACAAGTATTGATCAAAGCTCAAAAGAGGTATATTTCGCCCTCAAGAATTCTCATAAAATGATTGCTCTTGCTTGTTGTGATCAGGCATCATATGCGGTTCACTCTACTTGCCACACACCACATGGTTCACCTGTAATATTAAAAAAAGTCAAGTAAGTAGTAATCTAGAGAACGTTTAGTATCTCATTCCTGGTTAGAGACTTGATAATCATTCGTAGTTTACCAAAATCTCAGCACCAACATAGAGCCCAAATAGAACTGAGCCATAGAGAAAATGTTGAGAAGGTTACTATATTCGGAATGATCTACAAATCCCATACTTGAGGAACGAATCAAGCAAGGAGGTGGTCATTTTACCTGGCCTCAAAAGTATGCATCATTCCTCATTCATCCCATTGTGTTTATAAGAGTAAAGATGTTGTGTTATCTCTATATGATCTAGAAAATATTTATCAAAACTTTTAATCAACATGTCTATTTTAGAGTTGATCAAAATCTCTCCTAAATATAGACAACTATCGAATGAAAATCTAGAAAAAACAAAGGTTAACACATTCATAACTACTAAGTCATTGTCCTTCTTGATCTCGCCCATTCTCACTCAAATTCCAATCGTCTTTTCTAAAGATGAGTTGAGTAGGCCAATAACAACCTACAACCATGCCTTGTATATAAAAGAGGTTTTAAATCACTATTCTATGGAGAAGTGTTTGGTCGATGGTAGCGGGAGCCTAAACATCCTCTCCTTGCATATAGTCCTCTAAGTTAGAATTCCATTAGAGAGGCTTGAACCAAGTACCATTGTTATCATAGGTATAATGGTAATTCTTTCCATTCTCTTGGGTCGATCAAACTTTCCATAAAAATCGGCTCAATTCAACATGAAAGGTTGTTTCATGTCTTTAGACATCAACCCTCATTGCTACTTATTTCTAGGAAGGCCTTGGATACACTCTATCAAGTTTGTCCCCTCAACCTTCCATCAATGTGTCAAGATCTCTTGGAAAGACAAGGTCAGTAGTGTCTTGGTTGAGTAACTCGAACCTCAAAGAAGTCTAAAACTCACCATGCATCATGAGTGAACCATGTCAACACCCAAGTTGCAAGAAAGGAAAAGCCATCATGAGGTTGATCCCTAGCAGGTTGTCCCCCACTTCAAACATCCACATCCTAGATTACTCTAAAAGACCTAGGGTATATAGTATATCACATTCTATAGATGATAGCATGTTTCAAAATCATCATCTCTATCCCAAGTTTTTTAAACTTAAAAGCCTTGGAACATGCATGCTCCTAAACATGTGTTATACACATTACCAAGGTCTAGGAGTTGAGGGCCAAGGGTGTTTATAACCCCTTTTGCCATCCCCAAACCAAGGTCGATATGGGTTAAGCTTTGAACCATTTAAACTTCTCGAACCCCCATACAAAACCATTTGGATTCGGGGTAGCCTAGGGCCCATTAAAACCGAACCTATGATTTAGATCTCCTTTTTGAAACCTAACTCATAGTATTTTCTTTATATACTTAATGGAAAGTATCACTTTCTCTATCAAAAATCTAAAAAAAATATATACTTGGAAGAAAAAAAAACCAGTTGAAAAATCTTCGAAGACCAAAAACAATATAAAATTTTTAAAAAATATAAAATTAAAAATCCCAAAAAGAAAGTGTTTTACATTTTTTCTCTAAATGCATGTCTTGAAAATATTAAAAAACTAAAAAACCAAAGAAAAAATATTCAAAAACCAAAATTTTATTAAAAGCTGGTTTAACAAAATCATGTGCTATCCCAAAATATGATTTTACCAAAACTTTGTATATCCTCAACCCAAAATCATGTTCTTATGAAGGATCATCATCTTCATATCCCCTAAAAAAGATGAAATCCCATTGTCTTTTCACTTAGAGTTTCCTTATTCGAATAATATGGCCGAGTATGAGGCACTTATACAAGTCCTAAAAACTTTGCAAAAACTTGAGGCATGCCATTAACATTCCATTATCTTCACTACATTCCATTACTAGTCCATGGCCATTTATCATATGAGCATTTGACATCATAGGGCCAATTTTCTCGATAGCATCTAATGGACATAGATTCATCCTAGGAGCTACTGAGTATTTTTCTAAATGAGTTGAAGTTGGCAAATGTCCAAGGACAACATGTAGTGATATTCATTAAGAAAAATATCTTGGCTAGGTTTAGAGTCTCAAGGGACCTAGTGTCGGATAATGACACACCATTTAAAAATGAGTAAGTGGAAAGGTTATGTAAGACTTAGGGTATCACATAATATTTTTCGTCGCCATACTATTGTAGACGTGAATTTTTATTTTGAAGTGTATGGGATATTCGAAAAAAAATTCTCAAACAAGGTCGTGTGTGCGAGCATGCCAGCTAGTTTCCTTAAACTAGCAAAGATTGATTCTGACTTCGTGTAAACGATTATGGATAAGTGAGCTCTTTTCAACGTAGGCATTCTTGAACCAATGCTCAAGGGTCAACATAGAAGCTTTGAAAATCGTTCGAGATCTGGTAAGTTTTCAAAAACAAGATTCCAATTTCAATGGTTTGAAAAAATCGTGATTTTAACTTCTTAACTTAAAAATATCCCAAGTCTTGAAAAATAGAAATTGGTTATGTTTTCAGTGATTCATTTCTAATTTTTTTAAAATAGTTATTGATCTCCAAAAATTCTAAAAATTTTACAAAAAATAGAATTTGATGTACATATTCAGAAAATATTTTTATTTTTATTTTTATTTTTATTTTATATTCTATATATTTATATAATTAATTCTAAAAATATACCCAACTCAGACATTCGGGACAAACCTGTACCAAAAAGTCATAGGTTTAGAAAAACTATTGTATTTTCATTCTCAGACCTTCGATATCTATGAAATTGGTCTTGTTGGATAAATATGGATTTCATTCCAATGAGACTATTTTCAATCAAATTGGTTCAATTTGTACAAAGATATTTGGTAATAAGTCAACCTCTATTATAGGAACTTCTGGTTTTTCAGAATCTATTCCTATTTCAATAAAACTTCTTCGATTTTATTGGTGATATTTTACAAGCCTAAAATTCTTAAATATTTTATTAAACGTGTATTGGTGTGTAGATTAAACATGCAAAGTTTCAGAACATTCGGAGCATGGGATCTTGAAATAAAATCCGTTCATCGGACATGTGTAGAGTGTAGAAAAACAAGTTTTCAAATTTTCAAATTTATGCATATGTTTTCGTCCGAATTAAAATTTAATCTACAACTATTCAAAATAAATAAAATTCTAATTACCACGTGAGCATAGGGGGATTAAGAGGTCTATAATCTTATATTATGTTATGGAGTAAAAAGAATCAAAATTAAAATATATAATGAATAGCATATGATTAAAAGAAAGATAGGGCAACATATGAACCTTGATTAATACATCATCATGGAGACATGAACTCCTTAATTACAACCCCATAAAGCTTAATGAAAGAAGAGATATAATTATAAAAAAATAAAGGAAGAATGGACTTGTAGCGGAAAGATTGGAGGATGGCCAGCGGTTAGTGGCGACGCACCTTCTACTTCCTCTCTTCCTCTTCCTCTCTGTCTCTCTGGTGGGATGTTGGATGGCTAGATGATTTGTGGATTGGATAATTGAACTCGGATTTATGATTTGCAGCCCCTTTGGGGCAACTTTTATAGGCTAAGGGTTGCCTCTTTGTTACAAATTTTTATAAGGTAAGTTGCCTTATTGAAGATGGTTGCATTTGGCAAGTGAATGCTGGTCATTCTTGCCAAAAACTGCTCCCTTGGATAAGGTAAGTGAAGTGTTGGCCCTTCTTGCCAAAAATCTGCTCCCTTAGATAAGATAAGTGAAGTGTTGGCCCTTCTTGCCAAAAACCTGCTCCATCTGATATGGTAAGTGCAGTTGCTCATTTGATGAAGCTTGATAAGGTAAGTTGCTTAATCCTTTGATGCTAAACTTTGAAACTGGTAAGTTTCCTCTTAGTGGCTTACCAAATTAAACATCACTACTTGCCAAATTGAGCATTACTTTTCTTTTGCGTGGATGACGTTGACTTTTCTTCCTAGACGTTAACTTTCTTTCTTTAACGTCGACTTTTCTTTTTTGACGCCGACCTTCCTTTCTAGATGCCGACTTTCCTTCTTCAATGTCGACTTTCTTTTTTTGAATATCGACTTTTCTTTCTAATACCTGAAACTAAAAATGATAGATTACCTTGCCCAACAATGTCGAAATTGGTAGGTGCTCAATCGTTGCCTTTTTTGTTCATGCCATCTCCTTTTTATAGGGAATTTGCCTCTTTTTGGTCTGAGTTTTATATATGATAGGTTTCAAACACTTTATATAAAAAAATATTTTATATTTGAAAACATCAAATTTAATAAAATCTTCAAATATTATTTTGAAAAAGCACTCGATTTCATTCCCATTTTCTGTTTGCAAGGGTGACCTACTTTTGCTCTATGAGTCAGTATATAACCACCTGACTATTTAACCCTTTTTCATGGGTGTAGGGTATCAAACTACTTTAACTCTAGGTATTAGATCTTAAGATGAGACTATTCTCAATCGGGCAAATTTCTGAGGTCTTATTTGGAGTTAATTTGTTTTCGAATATCAGAGGTTTTAGAATTTCATAAATTTATCAATTTACAAATATTTTTGGGTTTGATTCCCAATGTTTTCTTTTTCATTTGTTTCTTTAAAGAAAAATTGTTTGAAATCATTTTTCCTTAGAAGCAAAATAGTCATTTTTATAAAATTTTGTCCAAATTTGATTTTTTTTAAAGGGATACAATATATCATCATTTTGAGGTTGCTAGAAAATTTTGATGACAAAATGAATTCATTTGATGTATTTTTATTTAAAAACTCAAAGCTGCCAAAAAAAACAAATTTTCTAAAAGATAAAAATTTTTTATTTTGAAAATTTTGTGGGTGTTTACAACTACCCTCCAAGCAATGGCCAATTGAAGCCACAAACAAGAACCTCATAAACATCATTGACAAAACTTTAGAAAGGGGTTGGATATGGCATGAGAAGTTATATGAGGCACTATGGGCCCATAGAACTTCCATACGCACTCCAACAAATGCCACACCTTTTAAATTGGTCTATGATACAAATGTCATACTTCTGATTCACACCAAGTTGTATTCATTTCACACATTCGTCACACTTGATTTACCTGTAGAGACCCTACAATAAACTAGACTAGCCGAGCTTGACTTGCTTGATGAGAATAGGTTCCTTGCCATGGATCACATGCAAGCATACTAATAAAGGCTGACCCAACATTATGAGAAACAAATGAAGGCTCACCATTTTGAGGTAGGAGATCTCATGTTGAAGACCATATACCAAAGGATCCCATATCCTCTAGAAAAATGGCGGCCCAATTGGAAAAGTCCCTATGTCATAAGAGGGGCAGTAACTCACAATGCATATTGACTAATTGATGCCAAGAAAAAAAACTTGGTAGACCCTATAAACGTCCAATATCTCAAGAAATATCATGTATAGAGTCTACCGCCAATTCTTTTGAAATGATTTCACAAAACAAAACGCCTTTAGTTTCTTGAAGAGAGGACAAAGTTGAGTATACGTTTCTTAATTATGAATTAGTGCTCGGTGAAAAGGTGGAGTGTTTTCAAAATCATTGAATAACATTTCAAAAGTCCTTATTTTACAAAATAGGGCCTAGTTCAAAACAACAAAACATTTTCAAATAATATGTGCTATTATGACTTTTAGTAATGGATTTGCAGGTAAAAAAGTGAACAAAAAAGAATAAAGTACATAGAGCTTTTCAAACTAAATGGTAGAATATCAAATATGAGAAAGAAGATATATTTAAATAGAAAGTTTTTCAAGGAGATGCTTAAAATTATGTACGTATACCTTCTAATATATGGAATATTATAACTATACGTATTAGAAAAGTGACAAAAGATATATTAGGTGAATCTAAGGAAGGTGACACAAAAAGAAGCTTGGTGGTGGAAGATAACATCAAGGCAAAGAAGGCATGTTACAAATTGCATGATGCCAAGAAGATTAGTAAACTTGATAGGCTTATAAAAAGCAAAGAAAGAAGCAAAAAAGGCCGTTAGTGAAACAAATGTCAAAATTTAAGAGGATTTAAATAAAAAGTTTAACACAAAAGAAGGTGAAAAATATATTTTTAGGATACCTAAGACTAGAGATAAGAAAACTATGGACCTTACTTGTTAGATGTATCAAAGATGAGGATAAAAAGATTCTAGTGGCGAATGATGATATAAAAATAGATAAAAAATTATTTCTATAAACTTTTTAATAAAAATATATATGGTAGTATTAGCTTAAGAGAGTTAGATAAATCAGAAAAGTACATAAACCATAAGTTCTAGCAACGTATTCAAAAGAATGAAGTCAAAGAGGCTCTTAAATATATGAAGGTTGGAAAATCTTTAGGAGCAGACAATATTCTTATAGAATTATATAAAATCTTAAGAGAGATGGGGCTCACTTGGCTCACAAGACTATTTAATAAAATATGGAGAACCAATAGATGCCTGAGGAATGTAGAGTGAGTGCACTTATAACCATATATAAGAATAAAGGAGACATTTAGAATTATGTGAATTATCGAGGTATCAAGTTAATGAGCCATACTATGAAATTATGGGAAAGAATTATTAAATGTATGTTAAGACAAGTATCGAGTATAACAGAGACCCAATTCGGATTCATGCCTGATAGATTTATCATTGAAGTGATTCACCTATTCAGACGTCTTAAAAAATATTTTAGAGCAAAAAAGAAGAACTTTCACATAATATTTATTGATCTAGAAAAGCTTACAATAGAGTACCAAGGTTGGTTCTTTGAAGAACCTTGAAAAATAGAGGTATCATATTGACATACATAAACCTTATAAGAGACATGTACGATAGTGCAAAAATATGTGTGAGGACTCATGAATAAACAATAGACTCATTTAAAGTTAATATTAGGTTATATTAGAGATCAACTTTAAGTCCATATTTATTTATATTGGTCATTGATGAGTTAACAAAATATATTCAAGATGAAGTACCTTATTGTATGTTATTTGCAGATGACATTGTGTTAGCGGATGAGTGTAAGGAAATAGTTAATAGGAAATTGGAACTATGGAGAGAAATGTTAGAAAGTAAGGGCTTCTAACTTAGTAAAACAAAGACAAAATATATGGAATGTAAGTTTGATCATTTGGGTACTTTAGAGGACATAAAAATTAAGATTGACACACATTGCATCCTTGAGAAGAAAAGTTTTAAATACTTTCGGACAATTTTTCAAAGTGGAAAAAATTGATGGAGATGTTATGCATAGAATTAATATCAGTTGGTTAAAATAGAGAGGTGCATCAGGTATTCTATGTGATAAAAAGATATCATTAAAGTTTAAAGGTAAATATTGTATAGCAGTAATTAGACTTGCTATGTTTTATAGTTATGAGTGTTGGTAATTAATCATTAATATTTACAAAAGATGTCCGTAGCAGAAATGAAGATGTTGAGATAGATAAGGAAAGACCATATACATAATGAGGTTATTAGAAACAAATTGAGAGTAACGCAAATAGAGGACAAAATGAAAGAACATTATTTAAGATGGTTTGGACATGTAAAAAGACAAAAGGATGCTCTCTAAGTAAATATGAAAAACTAGATTGTTAAAATATTAAAAGAGGAAGAGAACAACCACAAAAGTATTGGAAAGAAACAATAAAGAATGATCTAGTTTATATTGAGTTAACTACTAGCATAGCACATGATAAGGTTTTGTGGAAACAAAGAATCTATATAGTCGACCCCATCTAGTATGGGAAAAGGCTTAGTTGTTGTTATAGTATATGCTATTATGAAAAAAGGTTATACTTGATTAGATCGAGTATCCAAAGGGATAAGTTGTTTTCCATTTCACTCTCTCCAAAAAAAAGAAATAGGCAAAGACCTAATGCCTCGAAAGCCAAAGAAAAGAAAAGAAAGGAAAGGAAAAATCAACCTCCAATATAGAGGTCTTCCTACAAAAGAAAGAAAGTCTTATGAAAATCTAAACCTTGCTTTTCTCAAAATTCTTCTTTTGTACCATGGGACGCTTGAGAAGGGACCGTGAAAATTTTTCTTACATCCTATAGCATTGATCCCAGAGAAGAAAAAGTCTATCATTATAGTCTTAAAGTAGAAATAGAACCTACCAATTTGAATCTTGTTTTATTTGAGGATTAGGCCTTGTAGTGTGAAAATTGGAGTTTTGAAATATTGTCAAGTTTTTTCAACAATAAAAAGTTTCACAATAACGGAGAATTAAGACCGAAGTTAAGAAAAATATAGGATATGGAAGTCCTATCAGATGGAAACTAAGGGAGAGTATCTTTAAAAAAAAATCTTACAAAACTCAAAAGCTTCAAGAAAATGGGCATAGAGGCCGTCCCACTTAAGACAACCAACCTTCATGGGATCTCGTCAAGTTACAAAATGTCTCGTAGAGTCTCCAACACACTTGATTCATCCATTGCATATCACACACCTCATGCTCATGTGCATCTATAATGACCTTGTTTTCATTGGATCCATTGAGTTCCTGTGGCTAACAGTCCTTCCACGGAGTTAGGACAGTCCAAGTTCAAGAAGTGAGTTCCCTACCAAAAAAAGAGAAAGTTCATACTCTTAAATGACTTGGAAGAAAAATTTTAGTGGTGTTATTCTTTTCCATGAACCAAATAAATTTGGTTGATGATAAAGGGGGGGCATCTATAAACATCTAAAATTTCTTGAAAATGAGGGGTACTTCAAGCCCCACCAAAAAAGTTTTTCGAACTTTACAAAATCTAAAAATTACCATTTTGATCTCAAGGTTGTATTGGTAAAATTTCACTATTTCAAGCATAATTTCTTCAAGTAAGGGGTTATAGAATATTTGGTATTAAAAGGAGTTCTACCTGCAAAATATTTACAAAATGACCATTTTACCTCTATAAAATAAAATATTTAAAAGGCAAAAAATTGAACAAACAAGTTTAAAAACATGGAGGATAAAGGAGAATGACCTTAAAAACTCAAAAGGCTCAGGTTTGATAATTGTTCAAGTTAAAGCGAAAAGAGACAAGTGAAAAGTCTAAAATACCCTTAAATGGGGAAGATTCTACATCAATCGACCCTACACCCATAGAACAAAAAAGGGTAAAAATGTCACCATCGGCCACCAAGTGTGTCACTATCGGCCACCACGCACATCACTACAACTAGACATCATATGCCACTATCGGCCACCACCAGACTCTACACGGCACCACACGCAATGTACGCCCTGACATGCATAGCGTTTACAGTGCTACGGACTTACAACGCAAAGCTCCCACACGTTGACACATGCACCAACAACCTTCACACATTATCTAGCTCCTCCTTCCCTCTTCTCACGTGCCACAGGTGTCCAACTGCTTCTCTCATGTGTGGATGTCCCCCAACAGATATGCAGTAGGACTGGTCTCTTGATGGATTGAATTTGGATCTCGATTGTGCTCAGTAAACTGAAAAAAGATTTGATTTGGTTTGGTCCCTGCAAATAAAGAACTTTGGCGAACAAAAAGAAGAAAACACAAGGAAGAAAGGAGTTCATCCCAAGAGAGAAGGAAGCAAGACAAGGAAGAATTATCCAAGAGAAGGAGAGAGACCAAGAGAGAATTATCCAAGAGAAGGAGAGAGACCAAGAGAGAAGCCTTCAAGCCACCTCTCCTCCCCTTTCATTTTGTCTCATTCGTTATAAACTGGGGTTTTCTCCCAAATCATTGCATCTCAAGAGAAAACATTCATTTTCGTGGCACATCATTGTAAAAGGAGGATTATCTGAGTCTAGAGACACAAAGGAGTGGGCTATAGGTGAGTGAAATCCCTTCACTTTGTAAATTTCTATTGATTCTTTCCAAATATATCTATATCTTATACTCCCTCTTCTTATTATATGCTTATATGATATATCATCCCTTGTCCAATTTTTTCATTAGATTAGTTGTCCCTAACTTAATTCAAGAAACCATAAGAGAGACATGGTTGCCCGATTACATTTGATAACATATTTAATCACTCTTATGGTGGATTAATATTCGGGAAGGTATTGAGATATGATTACATATATTTCTCAAGAGAGCAATCATCTTAGAGAGGTGCCCCGGGGATATATGTGGATCATTTCCTCCCCAAACTATCATAAGTCCTCAACAAATTTTTTTGAATAATCATTTAATCATTAACCTTCTAATTGGATGTATTATTATCTTCTATAAGAAAACCCTAGAAATTTCATCATCCTGCATAAACCTATTGGGTTATCGAATTTTTTTTGAACCCATTTTCAAGGAAAATACTACCAAAATTTTTCATTTAGTAGAACACACGTAGAAAAAAACCTAGTAAATTTTCCATGAATTTTAGATGGATACAAAGTTCATAAAAATGTAATTAAAAAGCATACTTCATCTAGAGTGAATCTACCTTTGAGAGAAGTTTCATGACCCTCGTTTGGTAAACTAATATAACTAGGTCTATACATACCCAAATCCATTGAGGATGGTTTCATGTAAAAGCTAACATCTATAGCTTTTGAAAGTGATAAATTTCATGAAAATAAGAGATCTATACACCGAGTTATAGGCATTTTGTTGAGGCCTTGAGTTTTAATTACTTGGTGATTAAGAATCCATGTAGCTGACCCTACTTAATGCACGGAAACTCTCGGTTCTGATTTTGGCTCTGGTATTTCAGTGTCTGTCAGATGCTATTTGTTGGACGTATTGGGAACAATTTTTTGTGTTATTCAATATTTTCTCTTTGTTGTAGCATTCTGTCAGAAGTTTGTGGTAGATGTTAGATCTAAGCATGTTTGAGAGAACACTTGAATATGTAAGATGAGAAAATATTTGCTCTGCGTACCACAACCATTGAGAACGTATTTCTTTAATACTTCGATCATTTAATATTTGGAGACATGATAGCTTAGCACATTGAGGATCTTCTTCCCGCTACATCTTGTGAAAATAGGCCAACTAGCGCTAACCAACTGTAGCTCGACCCTGCCTAGGCCATAGGCCAACTTTTCATAACTAAAATGGCCCAAAGGGGCCTGAAGCCTGTCCAAATAGCTGACCCTTAAACTTGTTAACAAGGTACATAATTGACATGAATATGTATATTTTATGTAAAATAGTGAGACGTGCTCATAGTTGGGTAACCTACCAAAGCTAGACGTGCTCATAATTGGTAAGGTTCTTAAGTTAATTGCCTTTTCTGTTGGTGAGAATTTTTGAAACGTTTTATTCTCATGGGCATTGTTGTTGTTCTTAGGAGATCACCCTTAAACGGCAAGGAGTTTCTCTTACTAAAGAGGACCAAATCAGATTGATCCTTATCTAGGAGCAGGCACTCAAACAAAAAGCACAAAAAAATCACATTACAAGCCTAGACATTTTTACGGTGCATATCACCCTGTATCGTGCGATGTGGCTTGTATTACATGATACAAACTGATACACTATATTATATGATATGATGTAGTGTATCATACATGATATGAAACAGTATGATATGGGGGCAATACTCATAACATTGGTGTGTTCTGATGGAGAGTGGGTCGAACAAAGTAGGCCTTACGGATGCAAGTTCGGTATGATGAGGGTATTCTATTGAGTTTGGATATCCAATGTAACATCATTTAGAAACAATGATATGGTTTGGTGATGAAAGAAATTGTTTTCCACCGTCTAGAGTTTGAAATGAAACTAAAGGCCAGGTTTACTATTGTTTCATCTCTATCTGTATATCATCTTATGCAAGTTCATTATTCTAGGACCATCACATGGATATTCATTATGTTCACTATCTATCAATAAGTCCATCAGGATCCCATACGGATGAAGAAGCTGCAATAGAGGACACAAAGGAACTAATTGGTAACATGATTATGACTTCCAAAGTAATTTAGTAATTTCTAATAATAAATTACCAAAAAAGCCTAAATGTTATGCTTACCTTTTTCTAGTGAATTCCAATAATTATAGCATCTTTTATGATTCAATAATGTAGAACTTACACAAGACGACACAATTACATAACCCTTCTCATGTGTGAAGTGTGATTCTGTACTATCTATATTTACAATTTTTTTCTCCTATAATGACATTAAGTATTATGTATAAATGTTATACATGTAGAAAATGAGAAAACGAACCTGGCAAATATGATTCCACAAGGTTACAACTGTACTCCCCAAAGTCTGCAATGACGGTGTAAGATTTCAGCATAAATCTCAGTAGTTACACTTGACTCCAACATATATAAGAATTCAAGGTAGAATGTAACTCAAAATAGAATGACATGGATCATATAACAACACATCAACTATAGTTATATAGAAAACCGAGACCTAAAAGTTATGAGATATTAGCCAATTTAGTTATGAAAGAAACTAGATTTAGTAATACAAGAGACAACAAATAAGTAGTTCTTGCCACAAATAGATCCATAAATTAATTGAAGATATAAAAGTCTCTACATGCCAAAATAATGAAGGAAATTGACAATTTAAGAGTAATGTAATGCTTTGGCTAAATAAGAGTATAATTTGTCATTATTGCAAAGAGAGTGGACATATCAAGACCTGGTGTCCTCTCTTGTTGAGAAGGTTTCATCAAGTGGTTGCCATTGATAACAAGAAAGAAGTGCTACCTTCAAGAATCAAGGCCTACATTGAAGAAATATTTAAAGAGAAGGCAAGCATCTCCGGGTTGGCGTTATCAACTTCTTCCAAAAATCAAGATATGCCATGGTTTTTAGATTCCGGTGCTTTCTTCCATATGACAAATGAATATAAATTGTTAAACAAATGCATACAAATTAGAGCACATGTGTTTTTGGCCGATGAAACTAAGCTTGATTTTAAAGAAATTAGTAACTTATAAAATAGTTTTTTTAAAATACCTCAAGTATGTTTTATACCAAAATTAAATCTTAATCTTCTCTCGGTTTCTCAAATTTGTTATAATGGTCACACTACTACGTTCTCACCAAATGGATGTGTGGTGCAAAATCATCTATCAAAGAAGGTGATTGCGCAAGGACATAGAGAAAGTGGTCTCTGCGACATTGATAATTTAGCTATAATAAATTTTAAAACATGTGGAATTGCTTGTAATGAGTTTTATCTTTGGCACAAAAGATTGAGACATCATGATTAAGCAAAATGAATAATTATCCATGGATAAATGGAAAGAAAGATTTCGTTTACAAAGATTGTATATTTGGCAAAACACATCATGCACGATTTGGTGAAAGAACTCATATTACAAAGAAGGCTTTCGAATTAGTGCACTCCAATGTTTAGAGACCCACTCTCATAACCTCAAAAGGAAGAATGACCTATTAAGTTTTTTTTGTAGATGATTTTACTCGACACACTTGAATATATTTTTCGAAATACAAATCGAAAGTTTTTAAAAACTTTTTGACCTTTCACAATATGATCAAGGCTTAATTTTAAACTAATATCAAGATTTTAAGAACCGACTCTGGTAGTGAAATCTCTCAAATGACTTTAAAAACTGTCTCGAAGAACATGAAATTTGACATCAAAATCTTTTATAAAAAGTCTCCAACAAAATGGTTTAGCTGAAAGAAAATATAAACATATTATTAAAATTACTAGAATCCTATTAATAGTAAGTAAAGTTCCTAAATACTTGTAGGCCGAAGACGCTTTAACATCTGTATACTTGATAAATCGGATGATATCATCTAAATAGGTAATTGTTCTCCTATTGAAAAATTGTATTTAAATTAATCTAATTATAATCAGTTAAAAGTATTTGGATGTAAGTGTTATATTTATACGGATAAGAGTCACAAGGTAGGACTCAAAGCTATTGAATTTGTCTTTCTTGACTATGGTATTAATAAAAAAGATATAAATGTTACAACTCAAAAGAATATAAACTCTATGTATAGAGATGTTAAATTTATTGAAGATGAGTATTATTATAAATATAAATAAAAAAATACCCAAGATAGTTATATGTTTTTGGATGACAATGAGAAAACACAAGAGGAAAATATGATCCAACTAGAGTGTGAACCTAGAGATCAAGAAGCTAGAGAAGATATCATAAGACCTTTTGAACATTATTATATAAGAAGAAATAAATAAGATGACAATACCTCAAGCAAAAGAGTAATAAAACCTCCTTGAAGATTTGAGTCTTATGAAACATTTCAATCCCAATATAGAAATCACATAGCGATCACATCGAGTATCAATTAACCTAAACATTATCACCAAACAAAAAATAACTTGGAGAAAAGCTATGAATGATGACTAAAAGCACTATAAAAGAATAGCACTTGGGACATTGTGCCTAAACTCAAAGAAAAAAATCATTAGTTGTAGATGGATCTATAAGGTCCAAACACATAATGACGGATATATTGAAAGATACAAAGCAAGACTAGTAGGTAATGGGTACTCATAAGAATAATGATTGACTATGAGAAAATATTTGCTCTTGTTGCTTGTGTCACTATTGTTCGCATATTGATTTTTATTTATGATATTAGAAACTGACATATATCAATTGAATGTTAAAAATATTTTTTTGAATGATAATCTTAGTGAAAAAATATATATGATACCTCCTCCGACACTCCTTAGACTAAAAAAGGTATTACATGGACTTAAACAAGCACTTAAGGATTGATTTGATAGATTTGAAAATTTTATCTATGCATGAGATTTTCACTCTTATTATACTGACACTGTATTGTTTGTAAGGATAACTAATGTAGGTATCGTGATCCTACTTCTACATAGTATATGATCATCACTTATGGTGAGAATCAAATATTGCAAATCAAAAGTGACTTTCATGAAAAATTTGAAATGAAGGATCTAGGTGTACTTAGTTACTTCTTGGAAATAAAAGTAACTCATAATGACAGAGGTTATTTTATGTTAGAAACAAAATTTGCTAGTGATGTTAAAAGGTCAAGATTGACAAATGACAAGAAGGTGAGCACACCGAAGGTGATGGGGACCAAATTGAGAACTATATAGGAAGAAAAATTAAATCGCACTCCTTATAGACAAATGATGAGTTTTGACGTATCTTATCATCACTTGATCATACATAACACATGCAGTATACATGGAAAGTCAATTTCAACAAGCTCCCATCAGTATTCACATGAGTGTTGTTATGCAGATTGTGAGATACACAAAGCACACCTATAAAAGGAGGATCATTCTAACCTCATCATCCTCTTTTTAATTAACTGCCTATATTGATGGTGATTGGGGTGGAGATGTCAATGAGAGATATTCCACCCTTGTGTTTTGTGTGTTTTTAGGTCACTCTCTAATATCTTGGAGATGTAAACAACAATAGAAAGTGTCCCTATTATCTACGGAGGCAGAATATATAACTATTACCGCTATAACAACTGAGATATCATGAATCACCGAACAACTAGCAGACATAGAGTTTGCTTTGGAGAAATCTACACAATTACTTTATGACAACAAAAATGTCATCTATATTACTTCGAACAGTACCAGTGTTGTTCGTATCGCACCATATCATACGGTGTGATACGTATCGTATCGTGGGCAACCACGATATGATATAATAACCTATATCTTAAATACAGGTTATCGTGTCGTATTGGCCGTATCGTATCGCGCCCTAGCCGAATAAAAACTTGCATTTTTACAGGTTTTTGTGCTTTTTTTGGAGCTCCTCATGCCTTCTTCTGGTGTTTCTCCTCCTCCTCAAGGGTCCAAAAACGTGCTCTATAGTGTCCGTGCAAGCCTCCTAACTCGGATTATGGTATATTTTTAGTGTTTTTCTAAAAAAAATTCTTTATATTTGTTGTTTTTTTGTATTATTTGCATTTTTCTTTTTTTGGATGACAAAATTTGAAGTTATTAAGTGTGTGGATATGATTTTTATTGCATTCATGAAGTAGGAGACACTCTATTTGGGTGTTATCTTTCTTTCTTTCTTGTAGGCAATTAAAAAAGGTAAATAGAGAAGAAAACCAATTTGATCGAATAAGTTTGGATAATTTTGATATATTACTGGATTATAGAAGATAGCGAAGAAAATACACTCCTAACTAAAGAAGACATTACATGGATTAATTTGTAAGGAGTGCAACAATATTATCAAGGAGATGGAGATTTTGATTTTAAAGGAAAAGGTGGTGATGAGGATTTTCAACAAGGAGAAGATGAAGATTATTTAGTTGATGATCTTGATTACAATATGTAAATGTAAATGTATTTCATTTTTTACTTCAAAATATGTAAATTTTGTTTAGTTGTTCAATGGTGAATGATCAAATCATCAATATGTACTCAACTTTGCATTATATGAATTCTTTGCAATTACCAAATTTTTTCAATTTTTTTTGGATTTTTCTTGATTTTTTATATTATTTTTATTTTTTAATATTAAAGTATGATATGATATGCTTGTATCATGGAGCAAAGCAATACACGATATGATACGCGTCAGACAACACTAAACAATTAATTCCATGAACAAACCAAGTATATTGAGATTGACTGTCACTATATTTGAAAGGAATGTTTAAAGAAGTTGAATTTATTTTATTTTCCTTTAGAGCTACAACAAGCATATTTATTTACAAAGTCTTTGTCAGAATTTAGATTTTGAGCTCCCTTGTTGTCTCTTATTCATTGTAATAAATCTTCTATAAATAGACGATGTGCATGAAATAAATCAACTTTGGTGTACTCACTTGACTTGTTTGGTATTGTGTCTATTCAGTTTGGCTTGTGCACCAATTATTTAGTGATTTGATTTGTAGATGATTTTTATGATCAATGGTGTTTGGCTTTGTAGGCATTATCAGTTGTATCGTATCGTAGTGCTATTCTTATAAAGTTGTTATGCCTTCATTCATGGGAAGAGGGAAGTAATTTCTTTTATTCCAATGAGCATACTAAAATATGAACAAGTACAAGAAGAAAGAGAGAATTAAGAGGCACAAGAAAACAATCCTAAGTGTTGAAGAAGCATGATATTAGCATATTAAATTCATCATAAGATAGGATTACTTATTAGGGGTATTTTGATCTTTCAAGTTATAAAGCCATTATATATAAAGACTTAAGTTGCTATTATTTTATTTTATGGTTTTAGAATCAAGAAAAGAGTGAACAGGTCGACATCCACTAGAGGGTCGATCCCTCTCCCTTCATTGTTCTAATGTTCTCTCAACAAAATCTTCTTTATTCAATTCTTGAACATGGTATCAGACCCTAAATAGGCGTGCAAATGACCAAAAGTTGTTGCCGAGTCATCTCCAATCGCTGCCACCATCACTGTAAGTAGCTTTCTTCAATTGCATCCCCAAATAAGATTATGTCTACAGTTTCTTTGGAGCATTAGAAATTTTACGTTTGTCTTATAACCCTAGTCACGATTAAGGGAATTAGGGAAGGGATTATGGCAGACCAAAACACCGTAATGGATAGGAGTGATGCTTTCCTTATTACTAATATCAAGCTTGATGAAAAACTTATCTGAAATGGTCCAAATCTATATAACTTGTGTTAGGACAAAGAAAAAGGACAAAACACTTAACTGGATAATATGTGAGGCCAGAAGTAGGGACCTCAAAATATTCAAAGTGGGAAAAAGATGATGTGTTTGTTGTAGCTTGGTTGATTAACTCCATGATGCTTAATGTGGGGCATTCCTTCCTATACTTAGGAGTTGTTCATGAGACCTGTGAAGCTTTAAAAGAAGCCTACAAAAGAAAGAAAAGCATGACAAAATAGAAAATCGTGGCAAAAGAGTATGAACTATAATAACTAACAACAACTACAACAACAACTAAGCCTTTTCCCATGCTAGACGGGGTCGGCTACATGGATTCTTTGTTTCCACATAGCCCTATCATGTGCCATGTTAACAGTTAACTCACAATAAGCTAGATCATTCTTTATTGTTTCTTTCCAGCACTTTTGTGGTTGTCCTCTACCTCTTTTAATACTTTCAAAATCTAGTTTTTCATACCTTCTTATAATTTCTTCTTTTGATCTTCTTTCTATATGTCTAAACCATCTTAAACAATATTCTCTCATTTTATCCTCTATTGGTGCCACTCTTAATTTGTTTCTAATAACCTCATTATGTATACAGTCTTTTTTTGTATAACTACTCATCCATCTCAACATCTTCATTTTTGTCAGAGACATCTTTTGTACATATTGATGATTAACTGCTCAACACTCAGAATCATAAAACATGGCAGGTCTAATTGAGTATGAACTCTTAGAAAAAATTCAGAAATGCAAGCAAGGAACAAGGACAATTAGTAAATACTACATAGAGTTGAGAGGACTATGGGATGAACTAGCATATTTTACAACTATGTAGTGTAAAGAGTGTGCTAAGGAATGAAAAAATGAATATGAAAAAAGAAAAATATTTGATCTGTTACATGATATTTCCTCGGATTATGAAAATATAAAGGTCAATATTCTTGCAAGTGAAGAAATTCCTACTCTTGGAATAATACATACACTATTGAATAGAGAGGACGATAGAAGAAACCTAAAGAGAAATGAGGTTCAAAATATTGAAAAGACAACATTTGTTGAAAAAATTATCATCAAGCTATGCGAGGTAGAGGAGGAACTAAAAGCCGAGGACGTGGTGATATTACTATAGAAGGGAGAGAGATGCTGAAATGTACACAATATGGAAAGTCCAGACATACCGGAGAACAGTGTTGAGAACTTGTTGGTAAGCCTAATTACATGAAGAATAAAGCTTTTGTTGCAGGAACTCACAAAATAGGATCAAACAATACAAACGATGCCATGAACATGAAACTGAAATGTCTCAAAGGCATAGAGGGCCGACTTACTGATTCATGCCTAACATCATCATACCATCAACATCCTCATAGAAATATCATGCTATGATGGCAACAACACAAGGTGACCGAACTGAAACAAGTGGTAATTTCTTTAATATCTCTTTGGATAGATATTAGGTTATTGATTAAGGTACAACAAAACTTACCGTGAGATCTAAAGAAGGCTTAATTGATTATCAAGAATGGGATGATTTGGTTAAAATTGCATATAATTCCTTTATACCAGTAAGTGAAAAAGGAAAAATGTGGACATCGTTAGGATTTCTTGGTCCAATATTAATTATATATACCTTATATTTCAATGAATCTTCTATCTGTTAGTGCCCTAATTGAATTATGGTTTATATTTCTCCTTATCTTATTGTATAGGAAAGGGAGACGAAAAAGATCTATGGATTTCGTAAGAGAGGTGGAGGCCTATACCTATATGAGAGAACAAGCAAAATATCAGTGAATATCTCATCTCCACAACATAATCAAGAGGCAATCATTTGGCATCAAAGATTAGAGCATCTACCACTATTAAAATTAAAGATAATTGTATATAATTAGTTAAACTCAACAAAGAAGTATGCTTAGAGTGTGAGCCATGTCAATTAGCAAACATGTTGGAGTCAGTTTTCCTATAAGTGTATCGAGAACTCAAAGTCTTTTGGATTTAATTCATTCAGATGTATGGAGCCCTAGTCCACTTAGTAGACATAGATACTTTATTTTGTTTATTGATGATTATTCTTGGGTCACCGTTGTTTACCTAATGAAATCAAAGGATGAAGTTGCTGCAATAACAATTTCAAGCACAAGTAAAGTGATCAGATCAAATAATGGTGGTGAATTCACTTTAGGAGGAGGGTTGTGTTAGGCTTCCGACAGCCAGCGTAAAACTTCGTCGGATTTTTACAACATGGATTACAAAAATTATGAGCATTGCTTTGGGGTGTCCCCGCCTAGCGACGTACTGTAGAGCCCAAATGCAGTAAGAAGTAAGCAAGGGTCACTACATTTTCGCCCGAATGTAGTGAATCAATTGCAGAGAGGGTTCCCACATCATGGATGGGTGTGGGTAAAGAAGTTAGTCCCGCTACATTGCCGCCCGAATATAGTGAAAAATTTTCAGAGAAGGTCTCCGCATTTTGATTATGGACGGATGCGGGGGGTAAGGAAGCTAGTCCTAGATAATAAGATTCGTATTGGTTCTTGGAATATCGGAACATTATCAGGTAAGCTAATGGAGGTGGTAGATACTATGATTCGGAGAAAGATTCATATTATATGTTTACAAGAGACAAAATAGGTTGGAGAAAAAGCAAAGGAGATAGAGGATACAGGTTTTAAATTATGGTACTCAGGTAAAGAAAAGGCTCGAAACGGAATTGGTATTATCATAAATAAAGATTTAAAGGAGAGTGTAGTAGACATACAACGATATGGTGACCGAATCATGATGTTGAAATTAGTGTTAGGAGCATAGGTTTTGAATATAGTTTGTGCTTACGCACCCCAAGTAGGACTAGAAGATAGTATAAAGATAGTTTTTTGGGAAGAGTTAGATAAGGTGTTTCAAAAGATTCCACAAAGGGAGATGATTTGTTTAGGAGGAGATTTAAATGGACATGTCGGTAAAGAGGCATTAGGATATCAAGGGATTCATGGAAACTTTGGTTATGGGGATATAAACGAGGAAGGTACGGAGATTTTAAATTTTGCTATGTCATTTGATCTCTTTATAGTAAATACAATCTTCAAAAAATGAGATGAACATTTAATTACTTATAAGAGTGGGTCAATCACAAACACAAATTGATTACTTTATTTGTAGAAAAAAAGATAGAGCGTGTTGTAAAGATTGTAAGGTAATTCCAGGAGAAAGCTTAACCACTCAACATCGACTTTTAGTTATGGATTTACAAATAAAAAAATGGACAAAGAAGAAAAGAGTGCATCGAGCTATTTGGACTAAATGGTGGAACCTCAAAAGCGAGAAAGAAGATATATTTAAATAGAAAGTCCTTTAAGGAGATGTTTGGAATTATGTTGGCATACCCTGTGATATGTGGAACAATATGGCTATACATATTAGGAAAGTGGCGAAAGATGTGTTAGGGGTATCTAAGGGAGGTGTACCGGCACAAAAAGAAGCTTGGTGGTGGAGTGAAGTAGTACAAAATAAAATCAAGGCAAAGAGGGCATTTTACAAACTACATTATGCTAAGAAAACTAGTGAAACTTTAGAAGCTTATAAGAAAGCAAAGAAGGAAGCAAAAAAGGCCGTTAGTGAAGCAAAAGCTAAGATTTGAGATGACTTATATAAAAAACTCAACTCAAAAGAGGGTGAAAGAGATATTTTTAGGATAGCTAGGGCTAGAGATAAGAAAACTAAAGATCTTAATTATGTTAGATGCATAAAAGACGAGGATGAAAAAATTCTAGTGGCAAATGATGACATAAGAAATAGATGGAAAAACTATTTTTATAATCTTTTTAATGAAAATAAAGATGTTAGTATTAGTTTAGGAGATTTAGCCAAGTCAGAAAAGTATATAAGCCACAATTTCTACCGACGTATTCAAAAGAATGAAGTCAAAGAGGCTCTTAAACATATGAAGAGTGGTAAATCGGTAGAACCAGATAATATTCCTATAGAAGTTTGGAAAATACTAGGAGAAATAGGAATCACTTGGCTCAAAAGACTATTTAATGAAATATGGAAAAACCAAAAGATGCCCGAGGAATGGAGAGCAAGTACACTTATACCCGTATATAAGAACAAGAGAGACATTCAAAATTATGCGAATTATCGAGGTATCAAGTTAATGAGTCAGACTATGAAATTATGAGAAAGAATTATCGAACATAGGTTAAGACAAGTATCAAGCTGGTAACGTCGTGCAAAGGACAAGTGTTTCGGATGATAAATCAAGGGAAGACACTCTGAGGATGGGTGCAAGGAGACGGTTGAAGGCCTAGATGGGGGATCAACGTCATGCAGGCCCAGGGATAAGGCTTTTATGTACATGCCGAGTATTGTCAATGATAGGGATACCGTAGGTGTGGTTGTCAAAGACGCAACTCGGGGTGAGTTGGCGTGTGGAGGTAACCAACTTGATAGTGATGCCACTTGAGAAATATCAAGTGCTACTGGATGGGAGTGCTTTAGGGTGTGTGCAGAGTTGCGACCAGTCGCGAATGTAGTGGTCTTCAAGGATTGCGACCAACCGTGTATTGTTCGCACGTCGGCTTTGGATGATGGTCGTGTTCGGAAAGTGTCAGCACTTCAACTCAAAGAAGATCAGAAGCAGGGGAACGCCACAGGTGGTGTGGCGTTGCAAGGTGCAGAACAGAGGATACCTCGCGGCAGGGTGTCTTCAAAGATAGATGCCGTAAAAGAATGAAGGAGTACAAAAATTTTGTGTATCGCACAGAGGAGTATATCGTCAGCAGTGGAGGACTGGCGAGCAAGGTAACACAATGGTACAAGTTACGGTGCTCAGAGACGACGATGCAAGTGTGTTGTAGGCAAGACAAGGCGAAGAATGTAAGGTAAGTGCACAGGAACGAAGGACCCAGAGGGCAGTTGGAGGCATGACAGAAGATGTTGTACAATACTTCAAGATGCTGCCAACCGTACACAACTTCTGCGTTGAAGAATAGGAGCGGCGTGATTTTCCCAATCACTCGATTGCGAAGGTAACAACACAGATGAAGAAGTGGACGAATTCGAAGTGGTGCGATGGTCTTGTGGTTAGATAACATACTACAACATTTTGGAAAGTGCTCCTTCTTATGCTCACACTCGTATGGTCTTGTAGTCTCTTGGTGTGGAAGATCCACCTGGGCTATCACGGGAAGTGTCTGCCACTGCCACTCTTCCAACCATTCAGCCATTCAGTGTCATGCCTATTCTTCTTCGAACTACTTGGCCGACGATTGTCACACAGACGTTCCGCCACCACTATCACTTCAGAAAGGGGTCTGCAAGTTGATCCTGTTCTGCTCTTCCTCCACCCATGACTCCAGCCCATCAAGAAACTTGAACTAAACGATCTTCTGGGCTCCACATCCGGATGCTCAACATAAGGGTCTGGCATTCCTTCATGTCATCTTGCACGATCCGTTCTACCTCAAGCCATCAAGCTTCCTTCTCTCGGCTACTGCAGTCTTTCGTGGGAGAAACGTTCTCGTAGAGCCTGCCTAAACAGATCCCAAAATGTGGATGTGAGTGCGTCCTGCCTCCGCATCCTCTTTCTGACGACACCACCACCTCATGGTATCGTCCTCCAGAAACATGGCCACACATGCCAATTTCTCAAAATATGGATGTGAGCGCCTCCTGCCTCAACATCCTCCTGTCTGTGATGCCACCACTCATGGCATCGTCTTCAGAAACATGGCTACACTTGCCAGTTTCCTAAAATATGGATGCAAGCACGTCCTGCCTCAACATCCTCCTCTCTACGGTGCCACCACCTCATGACGTCGTCTTCTAGAAACATGGTCACACATGCCAGTTTCTCAAAATGCGAATGTGAGCACATCCTGCCTCAACATCCTTGAGTTGGCGATGCCAACACTACATAGCATCCTCTTCAGGAAACATGGCCACACGCGCCGGTTTCTCTCCTTCGTCCTCTAGTAAAGGGAGTTCTCTAATACTTGCACATCGCAGCCCCCAGCAACGTCTTTCAGTTCTCAAACTTTGATGCACCACAGTCAGTCAAATCCCCACCATTTTCACATCAACTCATTCCCGTCTCCACTTGGTCCACACACTCTGAACGACTTCCTTCGACATCCTCCAGCATGGATGTAGTCCGTTGGAAGTTTGAAGGATCTAGGGCATGAACTTCCACGAAGCACTTAAGTTGGCTAGAAGGTTGGATGGTGCACTTGAGGTCTCATGTTATCAACGAGCTCCATCCGTGTACCTAGCACTTGCATTGGTGCTTCAACCTCTGGCACTCCACATCACCAACGTAACCACTGTGATCGTCACCCACACAACCCTACGTCATGTGGCACTACATATCAGTATTACTTCACCTCACCGAAGGTGACCTCCATCCACGTTATCGACACCCCAACTCAATGGGCGTGCAACGTCCCTTCAACCCATATGACGCTACCTTTCATGCTAGGACAACGTTGGCCACTACGACAGCATGACTTACGTGCAACCATACACTTCCATACTCACGTTGCTAAATCATGCCTATGCTCCGATTGGAATCTCCATGATGGCACCTCGCCTCACTGAGGCTACCGGGACTCGACTCTAGTTCGAGCATTCCTCACCTGTCCTTGAGTAAGTCAATCACCAATGCCCGTGCGTTGTCTATCTTCACCTCTGTGGCTTGCATACTGTGATGACGCGTATATCCTTTTCAAAGCACCTTTGTACCTTCACAATGTGCCCAATCCTGATGTGGCGACTGGCACAACAGTCCTGTCACATTTCACCGTCCTGCGCAACCTTTCGCGCGAGCAACATGGGCCACCCGATCAACTTAGGCGTTGTGGTGCAACTGCACATCCTCATCCTGCGCTACTCTTCACGACTTACACTTGGTGATAATGTATAGGGTAACAGTCCTAACACACTTCACCGTCCTCCGCAACCATTCGCGCGAGCGATATTGGCCACCTTGCCAACTCAAGCACTCTGGTGCAACCACACATCCTTATCCCTGCGCTACTTATCGCAGCTTATACTTGGTGACAATGTCCAAGGTCCAATGGGGTTTGGTGTGCCCCCTTAACACGAACGTTTCCACCACATGACTGCCTTACACCCTAGGCGCGACCATCCTCCTAGGGGTAACCAGAAGAACAACACCTCGTGTGTCGATCCTTCAATCCTCATTTCTAATTTCCATGGTCGTAGTGCACCCCGTAAAGAGTAAACAAAGTTGTCATAGTTCGAGTCTCGATCTTAGAGTAACACCGGGCTTCCGGATACTATCGTCTCGATAGGGGGCTACACCACCCCACTACCTATAGCCTGATTAAGGGTCACTCCGCGTGCCTTGGGCTTTCGGTCTCTCACTACCATAACGTTCCCTTCGGTTGGCATGCAAGTGATGGACCTTGACCCTCTCCTTGTTCTACCGTGCGTGAGCGACAATGCTTCCCTACGAACTCTTCAGTCGAACGTCCAACGAGACCGCACAGGATCTGATACCAATTTTATCATGCCTAAACCGTCGGTAGGGCTGACGACCCTCTCAATGTGACCGACGCTCAACCAACACAGGTCAAGCAAGCCTCAACGGATCTCACAAGTACAGCGGAATTAGCAATTCAGACGGCCTCCGATAGGAATATGATCTAGGCTCCCACCCTAGGATCCTAAGAACTTGGAATGAAACTTGGCATCCGATTGACTCACACCACAACACGGCAAATGTAAGAGTAAAAGCAATAAAGACACATTCAATGCAACGCTATATGGCAATAGCTTTATTGATAGCAGAAAGGAGTGCGCGCGCGGCTCCGGCGTGCTACACTGGTTAAATTGAGGCGTCTTCCTTCTACGAGGGTTTATGAATGGAGTTGCCAGGGTGGTTCCCATGCAGGGGCTCTGGTTACACAACCATGACACTAGTTCACTGGTCGAGGGGTTATATATATATATATATATATATATATATATATATATATATATATATATATATATATATATATATATATATATATATATAAAAGCAATGCCTTCACATACAAAATCCTACCAAATCTGATCCATTTTCACGATTTCCCATGCAGGGGCTCTCATTTTGATATGTTAACGCTTCAACTTGGAAGGGAACGAGTTTCAAATTCAACTCCTGTTTCCAGAGATCTACCAACATATCTCATCAAACAATAACGAAACTTAATGATTTTTTTAAAATAACTACTAAGTGGGGTTAGCTAGACGCACATATTATTTTTATTGAAGCATGTATCATAAAACATATGAATCTAGTCAGTGTTTCTATTAACTGTTCCAGTAGTTTAGTTGATACGCGATTGAATTATGCTCTTCAATCGTATGGTGTAAATGTCTAACTAAAAGCTACGGAAGTGCAATAAACAACGCTTCGTTGGTTCAAGCACTTGTTCAATAGGGTTCAAGTCTTGTGAATGGGGAAAACCAGTGGTGGAAGAGCTTTACCCTAAAGTGGGCTGAGACGAATAAGGGGAGCAGTCTTTCTGGGCTTCCTAAATAACAGCAATTGCAAGAGAAGCTTTACCGGCCGTGGTTTAAAGTGAAGAAAGTAAAGTGCAACAAGCAAAAGAGTAGTTAGCTGATACAAGAGAAACATGATCGATCACTCAAATCATAAGATAACAATAGAAAAATGTGATACTTTTCCAAATCAAAATTAAAAGCTTGCAGTACTTAGAAAATAAACTTATCGTTGAAATGCAATTGGAGGGATTTCCTATGAGCATTTTATGGCTTTGTCAGCCTATTGTTGAAGCTGAAAATGTTTTCATTGGAAAAGGGATTTCAGAGTGTTTCTCAATGTTGTTAGGAGATTTTAGATAAAATGCAGAGTTAGCTCACCTGGCAAGGGACTCAGCTTTTCCTTTTCCAGCAGAAGATAGGAAATTTCATTAGCAAGAACGAAATATAATAATGATGGCTATCATGAGACAACAAAAACATAATTACGAAATGTATTATTCATGAGACAACAATAATATAATAGTTAGTATAAAAGCCTGGCTACTAAATGTATTCACGGCCAGCCTTCCTACTTCAGTTGGATCCTTTCGTATGCCTTGGAAGATTAACTCGTAGCTTGAACACCATAAACAACCAATGGCAAGGTGTCCTACCATTCATATGTAATGTAGAGTCCTGACAGCGCCAAACAAACTCTGCCACCAATCTTTGAAGTCGGGATGAATTTAAGAAATTGACGACATTACTTCCTGTCACTTGAGTACAATGGTATGGCCGATCCAAACATACTCTGTCATTTGATGCAAATCTGCAACCAGCCCATGCAGTAACTTGAGTACAATGGTAAGGCCGATCGAACAGCTTTCATCAAGACCTCCTTTCAACCTGGTAACTGTAGGCAACCTTTCGAATGTTTTGGTTAGTCTCAAATAGACTTTGAAAATACAAAACCGCCACTTTGCACCATTTGTACGACCCTGAAATTCAATTGGAGACCAGTCGGGTAAGATGTTGTAAGAATATCCTGAAGTAAATTTTGAAAGAAAATTGTTGTCTAAAGAATGATGACACAATTCAGCTAGCACTTGTAGGAACCCACTAGTGTGAGGTAGACGTGACGTAGGGTGTACTTAAAAATTCTGACCTTTAGCACTTGTAGGAACCTGCTAGTATGAGATAGACATGACGTAGGGTGTACTAAAGAATGCTATGAGGTAGATGTGACGTAGGGTGTACTAAAGAATGTTATGAGGTAGATGTGACGTAGAGTGTACTACAAAATGTTGACCTTGTTCTCAAAGGAGAGGGATGAATAAGTGTTTAGGAGATGAAACTGAGTTTTCACAAATTCGATTAAGCGTATCCTTGTTGTTGTCTTTGATATCACACTTTCATGCAAGGAAAAAGATAGAATGAGATAGGCAAGGCATAGCACTATTACCTTGTAAGAAACATTGATAAGCTAAGTTAGGCCTACTCTCATGAAAAAGAGGCATGCTCAATATTACAATTACTATTTATAGACCTTCCTCAAGGCGGCAAATGCAATAATTGAACCCGTTTCTCGTATGCATGATTTCCAATAACTCTACTCCCCTCGTCGATGCTTCTTTTACACCACAATGCTAAGTATGACTTGCTATCTATTACCATCATTACTTTATGTCCCGAGGCTCCTTCTTTCTTCACTCTAAACTCATGTTTCATTTTGTTGATACCTTCAAATTGTGCCACGTATCCCTCTTGATTTTTCAGCATCAATAAATGCTCTCTTACGACTATGTTTGGAGCTATTTTTTGAGGATATAAGTCACACTTCTATCGACATCAAATGCTGAAAGTATTTTGAGGATTCTCTTCCTTTTAGAGTATCATTTGGGTTTTTATAAGGATTGAGTTCCTTTAACTCTTTTCTTTCACCTTCTACTTGCATAATTTTTTCTTGACAAAAGAAATTTATCTTTTCTCTACATATATGACTTCTGACTTCGGTACCAATCCTCCTCCTACTGCTCATCAATAAACAATCTTGTTGAGTTCCACCTTGACTCTCTGCCACAACTCATCAATAAACTTTATCTATTTTTGACCATCAACTAATAAATTATACTTCAATTGGTTGGATTGTATCCAAGAACAGAAGCATCATTTTTAGGTGAAGTGGGGCATTTACAGCCTCATCATATTGTCTTGTTTGGCTATCCACATCGATGACCAACTCTTTTACTCTTTTCTTGCATTATGAGTCTCTCAGTATTAATCGTTTATAGTTAGACATGTCTGAACCGGTAGTTCTTGCCTAGAACCTAGATCCGGAACCAAGTTTCGGTTTCTGAATTGGTGGTTATGGGTCTGGATATGAAACCACCCTTAAAAAGGTTTAAAAATCTATTTTTATAAAAAGCAACACTTTACAACCCGTGAAAGTTGAATTCTTGACATGGCCAACAATAGGAGACATCCTACCATTAAGCCAATACTCAACTTGTGATTATAAATGGTAAATATTATATGTTAGTTATTAATGAGCAGTTTGAAACCACTAGTTTGGTTTCGGGTCTGTTTCAAAAAAATAGAAACCATAACTAAACCGAGGGATCTCTGGTTGTGGTTGTGGTTGTGGTTGTGGTTACCGACGGTTCAACTACCTGTCCACTTCTAGTTCAAACTATTGGGCTAGTTCTAAACTAATCATGTCTATTTATAGTTCCCTTTTAGGATGGTATCTCCAATAATTTTAGATGTCTAGACAATTTCCAGTTTACGTATCGATTGCATCAATTATGTCATTTTGGTTGGTTAGGATTTTAATATCTCCAAACTCTCTTTGTATCTCTCTTAGAATTATTGATGTTGTATCAAATGAGGAACATCATACTTTCTTGTTATTGTAGTTCAGTCAGTTTGTTGCTTATATTTGTGGTACCAAAGTCAATAACGAATACACATGATATATTTCTACCACTATGTCTGACATGAAGCTATGGCTCACCTCTCTCTTTCTAACTTGTATCACCTAGCAAATTTTGCTCTTGAGGCACTTTAGAGTAGTGTGAGATATATTTGGTAGAAGGCCCACAATGGTTTTTGCACTCTAGATCCACTTGTATTTTTAAGAACTTGTATTTTCTAAACTTCTCTCTTAGGTAATTGTATCAAATTTTCTAGGAGTGGTTTTAAGCCAAACTCCTCTTGTTTTGTCACCCGAGGATATTCTCACTCAAGTTAGGTCCATCAATCTTGGTGATGCAACTTTTCTTTCTTTGTATTTCAGATCATTCGGCTCATCTTCTACCATAGCACTCATCATAAAACTTGTATGTATAGGGCTGCCAAAAGATAGGTATATGGAAGATTGACACCAATGGAGAATTTATTGCCTTATTAATGACTCTTAGCTCACCTTGTGCATGATAGACCCTATACTTCTAGAGTACATGACATCACTGAGCTTCCTTGGGATAGCCCCGAGCTCCATAACTTAGGTTCTCTTGACTTCAAGTTCTCATTTTATTCAAAGAAGTCGTATTAAGGAATTACTTGAAACAAATGCTCACCATGTAGATGAGCATACCCGATTTCTTTTATTCTATCTATGTAAAGTCATTATTTATCCAAGCGGTGAGAAGTCACTCAATACTACCTTTGGCCCGTGGTGGTTTTTGTAGTGTTTGACATATTTATATTTTCTTCAGCTAAGTGTCATTAATAATCCGAATTGGCTCACCGAGCTTAAGCAGTGAGAATTCTTTTTGAGTGAATTTTGTTGAGACTTCGATCACAAACCGACGAGTTATCGATTTTTCTCAACAGGCTACTCTACCTAAAACCTTCCAATAACTCCAACCTTTTTTCATTGGGTCGCGATGGAGTTGTGACTAAACATATGTTAGAGAAATTGTTCATTCCTTGATGTATATTATTAGCAAAGTAGTGAAGATTTTGTTTCTCTCTAGACTTTCTAAATAGGATTAGAGTATCATTTTCATCTACCAATTAGACAATGGTCAAGTGGTATCACCCCAATGTTTGAACAGTCAATTCAGGCTCATCCAAGGGATTTCTAGTTCCATTTATCTATATGTAGTTCTAGTAGGTGGTGTGGCTACTTTGAACTCTGTAATGTCTAAAGTAGTTGCAACCAACTTCCAATTGGTGGAGAGATTCCTTTGCAATGGGTTCTCATATAATCCAAAAGGAACCAATGAATACAAGGAGTAATAGTCAATTGCAATTTTTGACATTTTTCAATAAAGAGCTAAAAGAGATAGATTTTTCCTAACTCGACCACTATTGAGCCCAACTCTTTGACATTTATGTAAGTCAACCCAGTTAACCTCCTCCAAAACATATGCATCTTGGAGTTGTCCTGTCCTTATACTTGATAAGACTCTTGGATAACTACTTCCTCTGATATTATTTTTCTTCCTGGCCCTATTTTGGAATTCGACGAAAAATATTGCATTCCACTATTCTAGAAATGATCTCGATGGGTGAATGCAATTTCCTTGTTCTCTTGTTGTCATTTTTCTATTTACCACATACCTAACCTTGAATTTGATTTTGGATAGGTTATTTCTTCTCAAGAGGCCAAACAAAATGCCTACTTTTGAAACCTTAGGCCCAATAAGGAAAGCCTTTGCAAAGATGCAAGAGATTGACTTGCTTAATACTGACATCCCTTTTAAGGCCCCTGATCTTCGCACTTGGGGAAACACTTGTGATATCATGGGACTTCCTTAAAAAACAATCTTTTGGACTAGGTTTCTTAGGGTGAAATACTTTCATCTTTGACAGTGGAGATCGAGACCAGATGATGATGCATCTTTACAAACTATCAACATCTGAAAGACATCCAGTTAAAAGTAGATCTTACAACTTGATGAACTGAAGTGAAGGTATATCCTATTTTACAACATTCCTATAAGCCCCAAAATTGTATCCAAATGGGTAGTAAAGTCCATAGATTCCAACGGCATCTGCTATCTATCATTGAACTTATAAAATATGATTCATAAAAAGCTATGAAAAACCTTGTAATAAGTGGAATAAATCTCTCTCATCTTCAAAGAAAGATTTATACATATTATCACCCAAACTTTGCATTTGAAATCCAGCAGGTTGACTCTAAATAGCTCAAAGGTTACTCTCCAACACACCTCTCATAAATGTTATGTATGATAGAAGTCATCTCACTAAACTCTTGCTACATTTATTCAATTATTTCTAGATGTCTTCAACCTCACATGGCATCAAGCCTTCCTCCTCTAACTGATAATGCAAATAATTCATGTTTTCAGCAAGACAAGGTAAGCACAAAATTATAAGATACAAATCTAAGAACAATGATTGAACCACCATCTCCTCATTCAAGCTTGTGTCTACATTATCAAGCACATGTCAGTGGGAAGATTGGAATGGATGTTTACGTCAAGAATAGATCTGAACAGAATATATTTAAACATCTAGTCAAGAAATAGGTACACATATCCTTTTATATGCTTTTTTTTTTAAATATTATAATTTAATTGTTATATCACTAAAACTACTTTGATCGACTAGTTTTGAGCTTTTTTTCTAAAAAAAGTTGTATATAGATCTTAATATGCTGATTTTCTATATCTTTGTGTTCTAAGGGGGCCTTGATGTTTCGTAGATGGTGGGCAGAAAAAAAAAAGAAACTCACAAGATAGTTGTGAGTTTTCTACTCAAGGCATGCATAATAGCTATATGTGTATATGAGAGAGAATGAGGTATAAAGAGCTCACAATTGTACTAACTTTTTTTGAGGATTACTATATGTACACTCCTTTTACTATCCACATATCTTTAATTTAAAAATATCTAAAATACATCAGCATCAATTTCTCTCTCCATCTCTTCTTTTTACTTCAGTGATTGGTATTTCGTCCCTTTAGAGCTATTCTTGCCTTTTTTGCTGCCAAAGAATATATGATTATTATCTTACAAATCTTATTAGAGATTCTTGAGAGGTTGGTTCTTAGTTAATATCTTTGTATTTTTGTAGGTTTATATTTTTTTGTTTTAGTTGACGTTTAATGATTTTGGGTCACAAGGATTCATTCACCGAATTTTTATTCAAAATGCAACACATGCACGTCTCTCTCTAAGGAGAGACAAGGACAAGATGTCTCTCCTTGGAGAGAGACGCAACGAAAGAATACCTCTCATTAAGGGGGACATGTGGCTGGTCTACATCTCTTCCTCAATGGAATACATGATAGGTTCACATCTCTTCCTAAAGGATAAATGCAGTTGAGGCATGTCTCTCCTCAAGGTGAGATGAGGCTGGGTCGTGTCTCCATCAAACAAGGCATACATGTATCATGTATTATGTATTATGTATTGTGCATAGTTATATATGTTTTGAATCTTATATTCCTTTATGTATTGCAAAATAACAAACAACTCAAGTGAAAGTGCTTATGATGTAATCGATTTTGAGAAGACAATGACAGATCAAAGCACTTATTATATTGAGATTAAAGATACTTAAAGTTATTATAGTGCACCGGATAATGTATTTTTTGATTGGTTGGTTGATGAACTTATTGAGTATGTAAGAAATATTGGGAGGAAGTATAATGGTTGTTTGGGTTTGAAGAGAATGACAAATATAAGACAAGTAAAAATATTGATATTGAAAATAGTAGGTGGACGGCCATTAAGAAGGTATATTGTCTATTTTTATTGAGAGATGGTGTAGTCGATGATTATTGGAAGTTGAATATAGTGAATGAGATACAAAACCACCCTCTAGGCTTTTATCTTGAGGGACATGCTTTTATAGGGAGATTGAAGTATATTTTAATGACATTACAAATCAAAACATGTTTTAATGCATTTAAAGTAGGGTGATAAGGCAAGATAGAGATTTATAATACACAGATACAAATTAGAAAGAAAGATAGGGGTTCTTGAAGAGTTCTACAAAAACTACTACATGATCTATACTCTGACCAATATCATGCATGATATCGTAAAATCTCCAATAAAGATATTGTAAGTGATATTATATTTGTATATCCTTATTCAGTCCGACTATTACATGTATTTTCATGGGTATTGGATTTTAATAATACATATAAAATACACATTAAAGAGTTTTGTTTCACTTTTTTAAAAATATTGGGTTGTATGTAGTATATAATGGTTATATATACTTCGTATTTTGTATGTATACAATATATTTCCTTGAGCTTGTCAAATTCACATAAATTTCAAGAATTTTTCTATAGCCTTAGCTTTTATGAGTATTGAAAAGAAAAATAATTATATTTGGGTGTTGAGGTGTGTGTGAGAATTATGCACTCCAAACAACTATTTACATGTAATTTGTAGTGTTCATGATCCGGTATTGGTGAATATCATTTAAATCATATTTTCATATATAACTCACTTTTTATGTATAAGACTTATGATGAAAATTATTAAATTATTTACTATAAAATTGATAAGAAATAAAGAGATGGCAAATACCTTTGGTATAAGTTGGAGGAACGTTGTCTACTCATTAGATAGAGGAAAAATTTCTCTCTTCTACTCTATTATGTTAAATAGTAGTGGTCGAGTATAAAGAGAAAATTGTTTCAACGTAGACAAATAGGGTGATTCATTATAGTACTTACACAAGTAATAGGTATGTAATTTTGTTTATTAATACATACATATCATTATTTTTGAATCTTATAATGATTGCTTATTAATGGGTTGCTAGGGTAGAAAGTGTACACATAAGGTTAAAAGGATTCCTCAATAGCTCAACTAAGATATTTGATATAATTTAGAGACAACTACATTTATTGATAGAGTTGTAAATGAAAGAATTAAAATGTCAATTCAAGAATTGTGAATCATTATCATACATTACATTGATGTGACAATAGATATTATAGTGAACTTCTAGAAAAGAGTATCACAACATGCTCTTGACTTGATCGTGAGAGAGTACAATCATGTGAAGATAGTAGGTTTAAACCCAAAAACATCTTGTTGTACATTGCAACACTCATTTGGATTGTCGTGTTCTCACGAGATTAGTCATGTCCTTGAATATGGTGAATTGATACAACTAAATAATCGATCTATTTTGAAGTAAACTAGATATGGAGGAGGAGATGTCATATATTATCGATCATGTAGGAGATAATGGAGGAACATCTATGATAGAGACTATTTTAAGAATCATTGAGACAAATTTGTTAAGATATTAGATGAGCAATTGAGTCATGAATACATTACCTTTTAGGAGTCATCCATTTGTCATCTTAAAAAAAGACCATATAACAAATCTACAAAGACGGATTTGTCAGCTTTGTAGCAAGCAAACACGAACGTCTCTTTTAGAGGAAGGCATAAATATGGACGTACATGAGGTTGAGGACATGAGGCCTCTCTTAAAGTGGGTCGTTCATCTTTAGGGAGTTGTAATCCTCTTTCAAATATCATCATACTTGGTTCTTGTATTGAGTCTTCTTTTGAGAAGAATATTTTGAGGCAGGTAGAGTTTGAACTAACATATGATATGACACTACCACACTTTATAGGCATCTTTATAAATACTTGGGTGAATGTTATTGGAGATGAAAATTATGAGTATTGAGTCATTGATATATTTTTTAGAATGGGGAGATGACTGGTAACGTGAAGCTCGTAAAGAGTGATTTAAGAAAGTGACATGTAGACATAATATATTATAGAGGATGATGGTGTTAATATTGTTATTTATCATATTACATACTTGAAGGATGTACCTTATTCTAGTAATTATTGGATGTTGATGCTAGACATAGGTTCAATTATCATTACTCGATAAAACATAGTATTGGTACTCTTCTATGAGAGGATCGATAATATTTCTACCGCTAGTGTCACATAGTGAGCAACTAACTGTGAGGGATATGTGGTACTTGTGTTATTATCATATTGCATAATATTTTTCAACGACAATCATAATATCTTTAAATATAATTATGTTATTTAGGCATTCAATTTATCCCATTTGCAATTAATTCTCTCTTGTGCTCCTACTTTTATAAATATAGTTGACTGACCATACTATGATGTCTCTTATATTTTCATCTTAGTAATGATAATGATATGAAAGCATTGAGAATTGTAATCAACCGTTTCATAAACATATCGAGATCTATATACAAATGAGAGGACTACAATATGCTATTATCATGACATTGAGTACAACGATTACATGTAATTATTTTTTCAATTAAAATGAAAGCATTATTTCATAACAATTATATATATTGAGGTCAAAGAGTGAAAAATCAAAATTTTATTCATTATAAATGCCATTTACATATACATGTGATGAATAATACAAAAAGAACATCCTAAATATAAGATGTAAATCTCATATATAATGATTTGTCCTAATGCATGGATAATCTACAACACTCTGCTCACCTATCCTCATATGTAGTCAATCGTATTGTTCGTTGCTAACGTTTTTTGTATGTCTCTGACAACACAATCAACGCAGTATCACTCGATAATGGCTGCGACATATGTTTTGAATGTATTAAAGTTTATGCTAATGTGTCACATTGCAATAAAACGTTGATATAAGAAAGTAATTACAAAAAATTAGTATTATAATCAAATTAAAACAAAGTTAAAGACCATACTAATATATATACAATTATTCATTTATCTACATGAAGAATGATGTATTATGTTGCTTAGTTGGAATCATACGTAATTATCAACAATGTCTCAAGAAAGATTGAATTAGTTAGCCATTTTATCAATTAAAAAAGATAAGTTAAAAGAACTTATTATAAAAGTTTAATTAAAAATTTTACACCTCAAAAAGATTGAAGGATTAGATTTTTGAAAAATATGTTTTTAAATTTCAAAACTTGAATGTAAAGTGGTAACACTCCATCTCAGTGTTTCACTTTAGGTCTCCTCTCGTGGTGAGCCACCCCTGTCCCCTAGCTGGCCCGGGCCAACGCTACCCCTGTACATCAATTGACCACATGATCAATCCGGTTCGAGCCGGGTTGGACCCGCTTTGGAAGTGAAGCTCTCCGAGCCTCGGTTTTCGCCATTCACATGATTTTAACCCCCTCTGTGTCGTGGTTAAACAAGTTATCGGACGAAATAGTTGTACATTTGCAAAATTGTCCTCCACAGGTATCAGTACCCAATACCAGCAAAATAACATGGGTAAAATTGGAAAGAAAAATACTTACACTCTAAGCCCCTCCTCATTCTGCCGACTCTCTCTCTCTCTCTGAGCCCTTCTTTCATCTGCTTGTCCATTGTCTTTTCTCTCTCCGGCTTAGGTTCGTCTGTCACCGTTGGAAGGCAAAGATCCCTTACAACGAAGAGCGATCGTGGAAACTTGAATTGTTTCTTATTGATCCTCTCTTTCTTCCAGTTTCGGTCGCTCGGAGTGATGCGATGGTTTCCCTCATGGTTCCCGTGAAGGATTCGTGCGACATGTATGTTTTCTTGTTTCCATCTATCTGTTCCCTCTATCTCTCTCACGCGCGCACACACACGTATCTTTCTTGGTATTGGTTCTTGGTGAATTGTCGATTATTAGCCGAGTTTCTCTCTACCCATCTAGTCTTCCCCTCTGTTGCTCGCGTTTTGCTGTTCTCTACTTGTTTACCAATTCTCCTGTAGTTTGCTGGATAAGAGTTAGGTGGTCTTCTTTCTATTGTCTTCTTTCTTTTTGTGTGTTGTTGGCACATTAAAGCGGCATTTCTGACCTCTCGGAAAATGAATCTAGTGCTTGTTGGACTGAAATTGATGGGATTTAAAATCCACTTTATGGTTTGCAAACAAATTTTTGGTGCCAACATAGAGAGTTGACTTTTTATTTTTTAAGTAAATTATATGAAGTGGTAAGCGGTGAAATAGTTGATCTTTCAGCTGCCTGATACGTAAATTGGGAAACAGTGGAATTGAATAATATTTTGAGTTTGTTAGTTTTTTGCAATCATAATAGGTCAATTCTTGTCAGTCAGCTTCTAATAAATATTCTATTATATTTGTAGGTTCAAAGCTTCATGGTTAGAGTTAGTTCCTCAAAAGGTGTTGCTCGGTGCCTGTTTACTTTTTATATCAATCGTTTTCTTGTTGCAATTAATAGTTGATTATTGAGGTTTTAAATTTCTTATTTCGTTTCTTGATGCAGTGAATATGCGTTTTCTTGGAAATGCGTGCAATAGCTGTCTCTAGCTATTGAGGGGTTGAAATGTTAAGATCTAAGATCAAATGGGCAGCGGTTGCTGGACTTGCGTTATCAATCACATCTTTGTTGTTGACCCTGCACCTTGTTAAATATTCTGGTCTAGTTCGGTACCGTGAATCGCTAGATTTGTTTACAAGAGATCGCTACCTCACGTTTCAAAGACAGGTATAATTTACAGTTAATCTCTTGGTGCTTTGCTGCTGACTGATCGGGTGGTTGACAACTAATGTTAATCAGAATCCTCGCCATGGAAGGCTTTGGGGCAGCACAGTGTCTTTGGAGTCATTGCAACCATATGCAATTCCAAGAGGCAATTATCCAGGTGATTCTTCTTACAATGCGCAAATTACATCCTGCTATCGACTCTTGTTTCTGTTATGACACAATCTCTTGGTTTTCACCGTAATGGGCAGGGATGGGTAGAATGCGTAATTTGCAAAAACAACGTCTGGCATTACTCTGTTGCTTTGAACTGAGTTTACCTTATTCAAAACACCTACATGGTACCTGCATACTAGCATGGATTTGCTTCATGAAGCTTAGTGATCATTCGTATTTCCATATTTTGGTTCAACATCATTGAAGGTTGTCAATTGATGGCGTATGTCACCTGGACATGACAAAGTGGTAGTGTGCACTTTGGGTTATGAACACAAACAACCGAGCGGAGAGAGAGGAAACCACCATAACCAAATACAGCAGCTTCCTTTTAGAGTTTGCAACATCTGTTAAATTTACAAATAGCTGCATTGTTTTGATTAAGGAGTCTTTATTCTCCAATGTAGAACTCTTTTCCTATTTCTTGACATGTGCAGTGCTCCTTGTCACTCCTTACAGAATTTGGAGTACTGCTTTTTCCTGTTATTCTTTTCCCCCTTAGTATTGAAATGGTTGTGGCAGATCCTCCTGAGCAAAGCAATGGATTCATTTTCGTTAAGATCTTTGGTGGCTTTGAGAAGATAAGATCTTCGGTAAGGTTTCTATCTGTAAACCCTTTTTCTCACAAAAATGGTTGGAACTTGGGGAGTTGACAATTTGGTTTTGTTTGATAGATTTGTGATGTTGTTGCTATTGCGAGGCTCCTAAATGCTACACTCATGATTCCAGAAATACAAGAAAGCACACGTTCAAAAGGGATCAGGTCTGCTCTCTCTTCTTCTATAAAAGAGCTCCAGCCTCATTTACCTTCTATACTGGCCCTAATTTTTTCATAGTTTGCAGTTACAAGTTCAAGAGCTTTTCGTACATTTACAATGAGGAGCACTTCATTAAGGCACTTGCAAAAGATGTCATTGTGGTTAATAGCTTGCCTGATGATCTCAAGGATGCAATGAGAAAAGTCAAGTTCCCCGCCATTACACCAAAACGTGATGCTCCACCAAGTTTCTACCTGAGTGAGATTTTTCTGAAACTAAAGAGATCAAAGGTTGTCAAGCTTGCGATATATGATGGGGGTTGTCTTCAGGTAGGGTAGTAGCTTGTCTGGGTCATTAACTCCTCAAGGAATATACTATCAAACTTTTCATCTCTCAGTAGTAACATGGTAGGTAGAGGGGATTGAGGGGGATGCATTTTACTCTAACAAGCAATTCTTTCTCAGAAGTCTTAGTTTATTTGTTTCTTTATTGCTTACTTGCATTGCAGCCTTTGAAAAAAGTTTGATGTTTCCATCTGTGGTGCTTGAAAATGCATTTGGGGAATTAGTGTACTTGCAATATTGATGTACTGGAAGTCATAGTCATGAAAAAGAATGATTTTTTCTCCATTTCTTCAACGTAATGCCCAAATGGCTACTTCATTATTTTACCTTATGCTCCACTAATTTCTTGATGTTTGTCCATGTTCTAAGGGCTGTCAACTTGTTGATAGGGTTTCACTAGATAAAGTTATGTTAGTTTTCCCACACTGAAAGTTTCGTATGGACCGGTGATCTGTATCTCTTAATTTATTGGCAAGTACCAAGTTTTATCTCTCATTTTCTTTTGCACATTAGACGTCTGTGAGTTTCACTGAGTTCTGTGCTAGTTTTTGAAATTGTTCAAGTCAAATTTGTTGTCCGTGTAACTAATGCATTGCATGGTTGGTTTAAGTTTAAAGTATAGTGTGGACTGTAATGTATCCAGATAGAAAGCGGCCATAATCTCATGTTGGTTATTCCTCATGAGTCTCCTCACAATGCACACATCTCTCCTTCACAAGGTTATTTGAAGCTTGCAAAGTCCAAATCTTGCATCTACTATTTTCCTTATTGGTGCATCTGATATGATGATGAAGGATGTTTTTTTAAAATATGAAATAGTTTGTGGTTCACCAACTGATTTGTTTCACTTCTCTTCTCAGTCTATCCTTCCAGAAAGTATGGCAGAGTATCAAAGACTAAGATGCCGGGTGGCATTCCATGCACTTCAGTTTCGTTCAGAGATTCAGGACCTTGGTCATCGTTTGGTGCAAAGGTAGAAGAAAAAGATAGATCTAGTGGATTTTCATCAAATGCTTACTATATCTTTGAAATTAGATTTTGGGTAATATCCCTTAGATTGTTTGACCAGTGTTTCAGTTTTGTAGAACTTTCTGTATCATGGTTGCTTAGGGATAGAGTTATCTGCTTTTGAATGAATCATGGGTCAAATTTGGGTATGGATGAACCGTCTCACACAATTATTTATACTGAAAAAATCCTGGTCCTCCACAGTATGACACAATCAAAGATTAATGTTGCCAGCTTTTGTGCAGTCCTTTTCTGGAACTTGTATTATCTTTGTGATTCCGTCTCTTCTTCTGGTTCAGAAAAAAAAATGTGGTTCTGTCTGCTGGACATCTTAATCATGTCTTCTTTTCAGGTTGCGATCTTCAGGGAGACCGTACCTAGCTTACCACAGTGGTCTGGTTAGGGAGACACTTGCGTACCATGGGTGTGCGGAGCTTTTCCAGGTTGGTGAACATTTTCATCTTTAACATCTTACTTACACGTGAAGTTGAATACAGAATTTCTTTAGCATAAAGCAAGGGAGCTTGTTAGAATTTGCATTGGTGCTTGAAGTATTCATGACTCTATCTGAGTCAGCATGAAGCCTTTAAGCTTCTGGGTTCATTTTCTCAAAATACCTGCCCATCAATGGGTCTTGACATTGTGATGGATCTCTGGATCATGGAGAGAAGGATGATGCAGCTGGTGAGATGTGATGTTGGTGAAGGAATTTTGATATGGCTGTGATGTTGGTGAAGGAATTTTGATACGTTCTGTTCTATGTAACATTTACATACTACTTCAGAAAGGCTGATTAACCAAACCCTCTGTTGCATGCCATTCTTTCAGGTGTTCTTAGGCCATGATTCCAGACACCTGGTTGACTGTTTGTTCTTATATGGTATTTTGTGAATGTAGGATGTCCACACTGAGCTCATACAATATCGAAGGGCTCAGATGATCAAGCGCAATGTCACTTCTGGTGAATTAGTCATTGATTCACAAATTCCAAGGAAGAATGGCTGTTGTCCACTCATGCCTGAAGAAGTGAGTTAAAATTAGAACTTTAGCATCAAAGGTTTACTTTATGTTCTTTTCTATTTCTGTCTACAAAGATTTGTTTTGAAGAAACTCTCTGCTCCAGAAAGCTTTCTTTAGACGTTTTTGAGACTCTCTCATCCCTTATTCTTTGTTTTACCAGTCAATTGCAAAATCATTGGTTACCTCAGTATTATATGTTTGACAAGGTCACCTCCATGGTGGTTCCCAAACAACACCAAATGCATGCATGTTCCAATTCTCAACACTTCCCATTTGTGAGATGATTGGATAGAGATCCAGGCATGCTTATAGCTTATAAAACAATAGAAGCAATTTCTTTTTCACTAGATCTCTTCTGGGAATCAATTGCTGAAGTTGCTGAATTCGATGAATAAAAACATTTTTAAAGGTAATATCCAATCAACGATAGAACAAAATTTCAAAGAACCAGAAATTGCTTAGGCTTTGTACTCATTTCTGCATTTTAGTTTACCTTGATCTGCCTATCAGGTCTATATTTCTGGTGACTCTTGAAGGTTGTCACTTGTCAGTTATGAAAAGTGTTAAAAAAATCTGAAAAGATTAGTGTAAGTATCTCAGCGGAAGGTGCTTGTTATTTCACATTGGCTGCTTGTGGTGGGGCATGTATTAGTTCCAGGTGAAACCTTTTCCCTGACATAGAAATTTTGTTGGACATTGAAGTGTAAAAGCTGAACCTTTGATGATGCGAGATGTACATTTACAATTTTTTATTAGCATTTTCGACATTGTTCACCAACCAATTTGGCTATAACCTTGCAAGGTTATAACTGCTTATCTCCTAGGAAAATTAAACACAAGACATTACGACCATGTTTCTCTTAACTAAACATTGAGAAATCATTTAATTTTTTACTGTGAAATAGCTACTGATCAAGAAGAGCTGGAAAATTCAAACTTCTCTTCTCCATTCACTTTTATTTTCTGGGACAAGAATTCATGCTTCGTGGCATTTTGTTGCTTGTGAATCTTAAAGTAGTATATTCAGCATGGTTGTGAGCATACGTTTTATTTGGATGTTTGTTTGAGTTGGCAAAAGTTGTTGGTTATCTTCAAAATCAAAAGTTGGGTTCTTTCCTGAGGTGTTAATTGTTTGATGCACATCTTCTGCAATGCCTTAGGGATTAAACTACCATCAGTAGGTTGACACTGCATTTCAAGTCATATGGGCAGAAGTAAGCTATATCTTCATTGTGACATTTTGACTATTTAGTATATGAATGGATAGCAGTAGGATAAAGCTTACCAAACGTGGAGGATGTTTCTGATTGTCTTTTCTCATGAGTGATGCTTGAAAGGATTCTTTGATTTGTGACAATTGTTAGTCTTGTTATTTCTATGAGATTAGTGATTGGAACCACAAACGTAATACAAGAGAAACTATCAGGTCTTTGAGTTTGAAGGCTGGTATAAAAGGGCCATATAATGATTATAGATAAGGAAATTGTTCATGTTCTCTAGGTTGGCATTCTTCTCCGAGCCATGGGGTATTCCTCAGACACAATAATATATATAGCTGGTTCAGAGGTTTTTGGTGGTCAACGGGTTCTTATTCCACTTCGGACCATGTTCAATAATCTTGTGGATCGGACATCTCTTTTAAGCAACAAAGAGTTGTTGGATCTATTTGGCCCTGAGAAACCCCTTCCTGTAAGCTTGCCGCCACAAGTACCTGAAGTCAGCAAAGAGAAACAGCTGGAAGCATGGAAGAAAGCTGGACCGCGGCCGAGGCCTCTACCTCCACCTCCAGCAAGGCGGGTGTGGCCACATGAGTTGGAGGGTTGGTATGGTTGGATTACTCAGCAAACCAAAGAGCCAGAGCCATCACCAGTAGACCTAAGAAATCAAGCACATCGCTTGCTTTTGAATGCCCTGGATTATATAGTCTCTGTTGAAGCAGATGCGTTCTTTCCTGGGTTTGATAATGATGGAAGCAGCTGGCCTGATTTTGCAGGCCTTGTCATGGGTCACCGGCTATATGAACTTGCGTCTGCTAGGACATATCGTCCAGACAGGTAATAAAAGCCTATTAGGTTTCACGTTCCTACAATAGGCAGTATGAACTTTCAAACGAATTCCATATTAGTAATTCAAACTGCTTGGAGTTTTATTGGTGCAGTATGTTGTATACGTTTTCACTCACTTCAATTATAGGTTTTTTTTACTCCAAAGAGGGTTATCCTATTGGGAGGTCGTCTGGCTACTAGATAGGCAGATATGGATCAACTCTCATGGACGTGGCCCCCTTTACAAGCTGGTTCCCAGCAGAGAGTCTAGGGCTAGGGTCCTAGTGGATCTTGAAAACCTAAAAAGTGCTATTTGTACCCTCTAGAGGAATCCATCTAGCGGGCTCGAAGGCTTGGTTAATTCTTAGACTATACCTTAGCTCACTGGTGGACTTCACAACTAACCTATTGTTGATTGTGTTTCTATGCAAAAACATTGTACAGAAAGGTGATAATCGACTTAATCAATAGCACAAGGGATCACCTCTACACTCCACGTCGTAACTGGACTCTTGCTGTTCGCGAACGTCTCAACCTAAGTACAGGTGAAGAAGGCTTGGTCAGGGAATCTGTAACTGCAAAATCAAGAAATTTCCTAGCACACCCTTTACCAGAATGTCTGTGCAGAAGTCCCAAGTTCAGCGAAAACTTGAATCTAACCAGAGATGCAGCTGGCAGATTGTTATATCGCAGGGAGGATGAATGCCCTGCGTGGATCCAGCAGGGTCAGTTAACTGTTCCGACCACTGGTGGTGGTGCAGATGAAGCAGTAGAAGAGGGTGAGACAGTTCTAAATGATGACGAACCCACAGATGGACATGATTCCGAAGAAAATGTCAAGTCTGAAGTTGCTCGAATTTGGGAACAGGATGAAGAGATGGACCCTGATGATTAAATTTTTGTACCACGCTTCCGGAGGCCCATCCCAGGATTGAGTTGCTTGAATTCGAAGCTGATTCTTGGCAATCGTAAGATTTGTATTCGTCCATGTCGTTCTTCAGTTGGAAAGAGGCAGATCGAAGCTTGTCCCACCAATTATGAGATTACTTCCCGTGAAATTGATGCTCGAGGGGTTTCCCAATCGATCTGGGTGACATGGTCAGCATCCAAAGCCCCAACAATTTGTTGCCAATATCATCAAAACATCTATAGAGCTGTAGGGTTTCCTATCTGGAACTTCATAAGTGATGTGTAAATCCCATTCATTTGAGCTTAAATGCTCTTTTACAGTCTTCCATACCTACTTATGCTGCCATGGGTAGAACCTAGAAAATAATTTAGATCTTGTTTTCGGTTTGGGCTCAATTCATTCATTGATTCTTGATGATTATATTGGAGTCATGCTGTACTTTTAGCGCAGAGAAATTTCATTTCATTTATTAAGTCATTGGATTCATCACCAAGAAGCCTTCTCGTCCTTCATGAAACAGATGGATGTAGTGCATTTTCACCAAAAGACCTAGGGGTGGCGGTTTCAGGTATAGCATGAAAACCCAAGAAGTTCGTGTGCATCCACCAAAGTGGCACGAAAATATCATGACCATGACCTGTTTTTGACACAATTGCAAGATATCATGACATGAACATGAGATGAAACTTGAAATCGCCGTCCCAATGGAAAACCTTCGCCTGATCTAGCCGGCAATCATGAGTGGTGCGTCCGTTAGCTTCATGTATTGATATCACCCTCAAAAAATAAAAATGCATTGATAGCAAAAGTTTGTCACTTCCCCTTAAAGCAGTCAGATCACATCCACACACACATGCCCGAGAGATAAGCTCATACAACTAGATCTGTGAAGCGAGCTGAACGCACCAAGCCTGACCTCTTTGTGGTTCGTCTCCTCATAGTTCGTATTCGGTTTTCTTTAGACACTGTCAAGTTTGTTACGAATATACGCAGACTATGCATATGATTCGGCCCAAAACCTGGCATAAATTAGCTTGCGGCTAGCGGAAACTTTTGTCGGGTCATTTGTTCAACGATGATCTATCCTTCCAACGTTGTTGCACAGTAATCCCATCAGAATTTTGAAGCTAAGCATGCTTTGTCGAAATACTATTACAAGCGGCGATCTCCTAGAGAACCCGAAAAAGCCTGCTTTTGTTTACAATTTGACCAGCAAGAAAACACGCTCCAACTTTTTAATGGCTTGTTCTGGCTAGGTGGATGACTAGAAAAACCATTCATGTTGAAAATCTCATGTTTGAAACTCGGGGTCGTGTATGTCTGATAAAGATATGCACAGCCAACTCACCTGTCAAACATGTATTCTAAATAAGTCGTTCCATCGATTTTAAAACGGGAGATTTTGTAGAAACGAGGGGTAACTCACAAATAGAAGATCATGAGTTCAATACCTGAGGAATGCATGCATCTGGCTTCAGCATCACCATGGTAAAGCAAAGATTCTTGAAATGTTGAAATTGTTGCGACTTGCCTATTGTGGTATAAACTTTTGCTACCTGTGACAAAAAATAAAGGTGCGTTCAGTGTTATATTTCAAACAGTCAATGTGAATCCCATTCCATTTGTTTGACATTGTCAATGTTTTCGTGTAACGTCAGTTGTCAACAAAACGAAACCAGCTTTTTTTGTGTGTCGTGGGTGGACTCGAACAAGGCCTTCTAGATCGTGATTGTTCCGGGTTTTGGGTGGACTCCAACAAGGCCTTCAGGACATCGAGAAAGATATATAGAGAGAGGGGGCGGGGGAGGTTTTAGGCCTTCTTTCGATCGGACGGCATGGAGCGTGCAGTACAGAGATGGGCGGTCGACGTCTCTCAGTGGAACCCGTCCGAAACGGAGCTTCGCTTTTGCGTCTCTCTCCTCCCTCCGGACGAGCATTCCACCATCACCCGGTGAGGAAGATTCCCTTGGAGTTCCATTCGCTTTTTCGTGTTTGGCTCTTTCATGGTCATCCAGATTCCCAGGAATTATCACTTGCCGCTGCGCGAAATCGTTTAGATGATTGTGGTGATTGAATTTTTGAACAATATTTCCATTGTGTTATGATCTGAAAACTCTTTCGTGATGTTGGTACCTTCTTATCTTCAATTTTGACAGGTTTCTGAGGAACGAAGACAAGAAAAGGGCGCTTATTAGCCGAATGCTTCAATACAATCTTGTTCATCAAGTGTTGGGAATTCCATTCGAAGAAATAAGCATCAAGAGGACAATAGAAGGAAAACCTTTCTTGGTATAACGTGGAGACTGGTCTCTGATGAAACTTAATGGCATATGTTGCATGATGAGTTGTTGGTTTCTGTTTCCATTAAACAGAGAACTCATTTCTAGCAAAGTCATGTAAGAGTACATATTTTCACCGCCTCTTTTGCAGGAAAAAAATGGAACGGAGTTTGATTTTCCAAATTTTAACTTCAATACCTCTCACCATGGAGATTATGTTGCCATTGCTTCTGAACCGCAGTGCCTTGTGGGGATAGACCTAGTCTCCTTGGAATTTCCTAAGGAAAATGCCATAGAGTTTATCAAGAAATTTTCATCTTGCCTCACAGCATTGGAGTGGAACAGGATTATGCATGCTGGCACTGTAAATGATATCTTGGCTGAGTTTTATAGGTAATGAATATGAGAGTTTTTGTGCATATTTCCTTTTTCATGTGATTTCACATCGTTGTTGTGCATGTGAGTAGCCAACTTTAGATGTGAATGAAAGATGGTAGTAACCTAATTTTCTGATTTTGATTGCACAACGAGAAGCATCAAAACTCATACCTTGGCACCATTTTTTGTTCATATTATTTAAGATATACTTTCTTATCTTGATTGCAGTACAAAAAGCATCACCATCTACCTTGGTACTTGGTTTTGCTCATATTACTTAGCAAAAGAGTTTAATTCCATTGTAAATGGGGGGCAATCTCTATCATGAAGGTTTGTTTGCACGCTTCGAAGGCCATAAGTTTCACTTCATCATGTTCATGTTTCCCATGGCATTGCCTTCAGTTATTCTGTTTTTAGGTCCAGAGGAAGGGTCTCTATGCTGTTTTAGTAGAAGAGTAAAAGCACCAGAAATCTTTTGATGGCTTGTTTTTGTTGGTCATGAGTCTTTCTACCAGACATTGAACGCTAAAGCATGTTTTTTTAGGTATTGGTGTCTGAAGGAAGCATATGCCAAAGCCATAGGCATCGGTCTGGGATATAGCTTCGGCAGGTTGGAGTTTCATCATACAAACTGGAATAACATACATGTTCGAGTCAACGGAGAATATTTAGATGATTGGAGTTTTTGTGTATCGGAGCTGGGGAGAAAACACTGGGTATAGAAGTCTCAGTCGGTTCTGTATTTTCTCAAACACATCTTAAATTTTTCTCAGTCGCCAATATGGTGTAGCGAAATTCTTAATTTGCAATATATGCTATCAATGAAGAGAAATACATGTATGGAAGAGAGAATTCTAAACCAATCGAAGTCATTTTGTTTTAATCAATGACCAAGCATAGCCCGACTGTAGCTTAAGTCCGAGCAGAGCACCAGTTTGACTCTTTTGATGTAACATTTCAAATTTTACTGTAATTTGCAGATTTGTGTGGCAAGGGGTCATCCAAAGAGAGCAGCAGCGAGCTACAAAAGAACCTTGTGGCAGTGGGACTTTGATGAAAAAGAGCATCGTTATTCCCTTCTGCTTCCAAATAGGGACTTTATGATGCTTGAAATCAGAGATCTCGTTCCCGAGCATGAGAGAGAAGCTTATGATGCAGTTATAAGGTAGTTAAATACAGCTTTAGTTGAAATTAATCTTGTGCCCATGTTCAATGAGAGAGAGATTGCAACAATTCTAGTTATCAGCTAGGCATGTGAGAAAGAAATGTCCTGCTGGTTTGCATTAGCAAGGCAGACATACGCTCAGGCAAATCAAGGATCTCCATGCATATCTAATCTCAACAGGCAGAAGCCGGAACAAATTTCAGCAGACAAAAATCATTGCACTCTATGCATCTTCTACCTTCGATACCATGGATTATGCAGAAGTATTGTTCTCCCAGATGGAAGACCCAGACACTTGTGCCATCAACATGGTAAGGGGTTACAATCTGCATTCAGACCCACGAAAAGCGCTTGGTTTCTATTCCCAAATGAGGAGAAAATCAATGGCTTGTGATTCTTTTACTATTGCTTTTGTACTTGAAGCAGTGGCTGCTACATTAGTTGTAGCCAATGGAAGAGAATTACGTGGGCTGATGATGAAGCTTGGATATGGAGGGTCAAATGTTGTGCAAACTAACTTGATGCAAACGTATGCTGTACGTGGCACCATTAAGAACGCTCGCCAAGTGTTTGATGAAATGCCTCGGAAGGACTTGATCTCATGGAGCACCATCATAGCTGCTTATACCAGGCATGGCTGCATCACTGAGGCCTTGGTTTTATTTCAAAGCATGGAAAGGGGAGGAATCAAACCTAACGAAACAACTATGGTGCCTTTATTGAGGGCTTCTTCCCACATAAGTTCTATCTATTTGGAGGAATACCTACATGCATACATAGAGAAGTCCGCAAACCAGAGTGAACACCCACTTGCAAAATGCACTTATTTACATGTACGCAGGTTGTGCCTTGGATAAAGCTGCCAAGGTTTTTAATGAGATCCAAGAGAAGGATGTTCTTTCATGGAGCACCATGATTTGGGGATTTGCAGTTCATGGTCATGGAGAGGAATTTTAGGTACCTCTCTCGCATGAAGTCTGAAGGAGTGACACCAAATGATGCAACACTAGTGAGTGTGTTGCATGCGTGCAGCCATTCATGATTGGTTTCTGGGGTCGCCGACATTTCAAGGCAATGCAAACCGAGTTTTGCATCACACCAAAGCTTGAGCACTATGGTTGCATCGTTGACATGCTTGGGCGTTTCGGATTTCCCTCATCCACATTAATTCATCAAATGCGTGCCAATAACACCAAACTCCATCTGGCGTACTCTGCTTGGTTCATGCAATGCACATGGGGATCTGAAACTAGAAGAGATGGTATCGAAGACCCTTCTTGAGTTAGACCAGGACCATGCAGGGAATCATATACTCATGTCTAATGTCTATTCAAAAGCTGGGAGATGGTTTGATGCTCTGAGAACAAAGAAGCATCATTGACTCAGTAGGAATACAGAAACTACGGGGAGAAAGCTCAAAAGAAATCCGAACAAACATCAATTGTTAACATGCAACTGCAAATTTGTAGCACAAAAATCTACCATCATTAGTTTTCAATGACCTAGCATCCAATTTCATACTCCTTGCCATAAGTTTGTGAAAGAAATTGATAGAAGATTTGTATAGAAATTGAAAGAGATGCGTGCCTTACTACACTCTGGACCCTTCATCTTATTAAGTTGAAGAAGATTGTCCTCATGCCTACAACTAGTTGACTCCAGAACCCTCCCCTTAATCTACAAACAAGACCAACCAACAATTCTACAAGTCAAGTCATAGATTCAGTAGATTTACACACCCCAGTGTTGGTTATACGCAAGCCTTACACAAGTAAATCATCCACCAAACATAATTTTAAGTTACAGACAGCAATTCTATCAACACAATGATAGACGAAGTTCAGTGGCAGTGGTTGGCATCAAGGCTTCTTCATTTCAGCAATTCGTATCATATGTCACCAAGCCCTGCAACTCTGGCCCCTCCAGACGTGGGTTGTTATCAAAGCTGCAGAATATGAAAGGGAACAGTCAAAACAAAGTTATAGAGATGAATGAGAATGAGATATTATATTAAGTAATGGCAGAAGACTTCGTTTTTGAACTGATATAACCTCAGAATGAGCAGCAGTGCTAAATGGAAGTGTAATACCTTAGTCTGTTACAGATATCAAATAACCATTCAGATCCAGAAAAGGCACAGGGATGTTATTTTACCTAGACAGAACTGATATCGAAAACACAGTACAAGCAATGTGCTCACTAGATGGCACCAAGAGTCCATTCATCACTGGAGCATGTAGAATTGGATAAGATTATGAAGTTTGTTTCCCGTGCTATAAGACTTGAACTTTAAACTTCTTAAATATATTTACCTACCTAATCTGAGGTCATGTAAAATTGCTCAGGAAAAAGAAAAAAACTTTGGATTGTTGTTCAGGAAAAAAAATCAAAATAACCATCATTCCAAAAGCTTATTACTTGCTAAAAAAAGCACAGCATAAAAGACCTTTGCTAACACTTGCGTGCATTTCAAGAATGGGAACCTTATCTTATTCGCACCAGCATGACTTTATCCGGGTTTACTGGAAGTGCATGTAAATGGGGAAGCATGCTTTGAACCCTCTGAAGCAATGACAACTTTGTTGTAGGTTCCCTTTCATGGAGAAGCATGATTTGACCTACCTTCTTCTCATGGCTTCCCACTTTTGGCTAACAATTCTCATATCTTAATCTGATTACAAAAGTTCCATTTTGTACTCTCCTATTAAATGTTGATTTGGTTCCCAAACTGCTTCTGATGGTAAGTCCATAGTTCTCAGTTCCCTGCTTATCTTCACGATGCCTCATTCCCTAGTTCTACTTAACTGACAACTTGCTTTTAACCTATGCTGCTGCATTCGTGACTGACACGACATCCTATGGTACATACTTTTACATCTAAAACATCTAACTTAAAGATAGCTTAGTGCTATAGAACAATGATACTTCATGGAATATCAATTGATAAGTACCTTATTTAATGAATAATAACTTATGGAAGGTGAGTATAGTTATTATATAATATGGGTATGGGACAGGACATCTCAAAAGTTACACATATATATAGAGAGGGAACCTAGTTTATGCTGCTTGTATATCCAAATAAATCTCAAACATCCATCTTAGATGATGGATGGTATCTTAGACGATGGATAGTGAAATTTGAATTTACGTATATATTTATTCAATGGATGATTGAAGATTGGTAATTCTAATAACATTACATGCTAACATATAAAAACGAATCTCAACCATCCAATTTAAAAGATAGATAGTTGATATTTGAATTTTAAAGTAAAAAGAGTTTCTTTTTATTTTTGAAAGATGAATATTTAATTAATAAATATTTTTTTTGCTTTTGAATTCAAATCTCAACCATCTATCTTTTAAATTCATTGTTCAGACTTATTTGGTTATGCTGGCACGTAATGTTGCTAACATATACCACTCTCTCTAACTCACCACCCATCTTTGTGGCAAGTCCATGATTGAGTAATGAAACAATGAGCTGAAGAATGTGCAAAGGAAGTCTATTTACACACTGAAAGCTACACACATCTTCCCCACTGCAGAAGCAGGAAGGGTATTTCATCCATATGATAGTGCTACCTTGAGAATTTCCCAGTACACAACATATCCCTAAAGAGTATAATGTACAACCAAGCTGACAGGAAAATAATTTAGAGAAATAATGAAACAAAATAGAAAAACAAATACAGAAAACCAAATTTGTGATAACATAAGTAGGATGCATGTACACTCACTTGCTCAAAGGGATGTGCTCAAAAGGGCCAGTTGTTGGAATTGTCCCACATAGATTGTTGCTAGAGACATCTCTGCCATGAGAAGAAAAATGACACAACTATTATTCTATCCATTGTTGAGTGTCAAAAACCCTAATTTTATACCAATTCCAGGAACTTACAAAACTTTAAGGCTGTGGATATTAGCAAGTTCTCTAGGGATTCTTCCACTTAACTGGTTGCTATTTAGGCGCCTGCACATATCATACAAGTCTCTGAAGAACAGTTGAACGCGTATGAAGCTTAAAAGTATTAATCAAAACAAAAAAATCTCTCATGTGACGGATCATAACCAGAAAACTGTTCCTTGTTAGAGAATGTTATACAAAGAATTATTCAACTTACAGAAAAACAAGAGACTTTAATTTCCCTAAAGTAAGAGGAATGGCCCCTGAGATGTTGTTGTTATATAAGTCCAAGCTTACAAGGCTCTTCAAGTCACCCCATTCAGCTGGAATTGTTCCATCAATGTGGTTTTTGTAAAGTTCCCTGCACATTCAAAGAATATATGAAGGTCAAAGAGACATCTTACCACCCATGAATGAATTCATAAGAGCTTACATATGCACAAGGTCTCAGTTCGAGTAACCAATAATGTGGATCCAAAATATTGATGGTCTGGATTTGACAGGCTACGAAGACTGTTGTAACTTAATTTTGAAACAACTCAATCTCAGAAACTACCATAATCTAACAAGCAAAACCAAGCCAACAAGAGACAATTGATGTGAGCAACAGCCATCCCAACATATTAGATGGCGTAGCATCCAGACACAAATATGGTAGATAATTGAGAATATTGTAAAAGGAATAACACAACATTCAGAAGACGACCTTTAGACCTTTTTGAGCTAGCTCTTTAAGTCCAACCAGTATTTTCTGTTTGACGTTTCAAATCTGACGTGAAAAGATTGCCAAAATGAAGATAAAATATTTTTATCCTTTTCCCTTTTAATGCCACCAAAGGATAAAATGGCAGGAAACTTAATTAATTGGCACGTTCATGGGTCATTTGGGAGCATGCAACTAACACCATCTACCAAGTCCTTTTATATGAGGGGGATTCATTCCTCCCTCTTGGACATCCTTTGTTAGGATATAGTCTCAACAACCAAATCCTGTCATGTGTTGGAAAAATACAGTCGTCATGTTAATGTGTCAATTAGCATTATATTTTGGGCAATCTTTAAGCATCTTTTCCTTCATGAACTCTGCTGCTAAATTTTCATCCTCAGAAAATCTTACTGTGTTTAGACTTGACTGAACTTTCCAATATGTCAAGAAAATCGTTAAATAAAAAATCTTATATAAATCATACAGTCCGATCTAACATTTGGTAGTTAAAATCCATGCTAACAAGAATGAGTACAACCATGCTGCGAAGGAAAAGGAAAGAATCGGTACAACCAGAAGAGATCATGATTCCGATTGACTACAAATTTTCCCATGAATGAAATACTAGCTCATTAGTGATTGAAATATAAAGTGTCAAGTCAAACCAGGAAACCAAGATATAAAACCTAAAGTGCGATATGCAAGAAAATGACTCACAGATATTGCAGATTCTCAAGCTTTCCCAGGTCAGGTACCAGATGGCCAGAAAGGTTTGAATTCCCCAAGTCACTGGAGAGAACAAAAAAGAGCCCAATAACCACCAGAACATGTTGAAGACGGAAATCAGTAGATCGTTGGTTGCCATCCATATATGCACATAGTGAAACAGAGAAGTACATACATAAGATACATCTTACGAGACTCTTAGCCAAAGATGTGGTAATGCAGAACTTAACATACTTGTTGCTTGTCACACATTGGACTCTTATATGTAGGTGTACATAGATATGATGTTCGCCATCTTGGAGCTTAGTAACTGAATGGTTTCAAAGACTTTTTCAGTATTTCTACATAAGGTTCAAGTGAGTAACCTTCATCTACAAATGTTAAAATTACCAATGCCTGATCTTCTGGTGTTCATAACAAGCACAATGATTGTTTTATAGCAAAAAGTTTTGTTGTAAAACTCGTACAAGTTTATTGTATATCGTAAGTCAGCATGATACGGTGCTCTACGATCATATTGTAAGTCACCTCTTCTACGTTGACTTGCAGGATATAAAATCCGAGAAACTTAGGGTTTTTTCTACTGTTTTACTTGCTCCCAAATGGTTTTCATACCTTTCATTAAAAATACATAGGATTTTTCTCAAATCCATTGCATACTCTCATTTTTCATCCCTACTCCTTTGTAACCCAATTTTTCACTTGAAAATTTTGAGGTTTTCATAGATTCTAAGATTTCCCACCTTTGCAATGGATGACATCAGAACGAGGCGATCCAGCGTGGAAGTATTGTACTCTGGTATATGAAGGCAATAAACTTGTCAATAAGTGTATGTTTTGTAATGAGGTGAAGCATAAAGATATTTTCTGTTGCGAGAACTAAAAAGGATGCAAGTGCTTGTCGTCGGATGCCTAAAAGTGTGAAGTATGAAATTCAACTAGTTCTATAACTCACAAAGGAAAAGAACATATTACGACAAAGAGAGAGCAGAAATAGGTAGTTGGGATATGTCTCATGATGCTTCTCGAGAAGAAATTCATGCTATGGAGAGATGAGGAAGAGACAACTAAGAAGCTATGTTATCAATAGTGGTTAGCGGGTTGTTAGCGGTCGACCCTGATATAGCGGATTTAGCGGTACACTTTTATTTATGATTATATATATATATATATATATATATAATGGGTTCTCTAATTTATAAGAAATATCAAGAAATACAACCACTTCTTTTATAATGGGTTCTCTATTTATGCCAAACATGCTTAGGCTTTTCACCAAACAGCAACTCAATCCTTCGAATGATGCAATTTCCACAACGAAATGCAAAGCCTCAACTTATCTTTTAGAGTATGTCATACAATGCCTAAATTTCTTTTCTGTCATATGCATTTCTAGCATATGTCAATAATCATCATCCACATGACACTGTGATTTGAAGTCGGCTAGAGAAAGTCTAACAAAATTACAACAACAACAACTAAGCCTTTTCCCATACTAGACGGGGTCGGCTACATGGATTCTTTGTTTCCACAGATCCCTATCGTGTGCCATGTTAGCAGTTAACTCCCAATAAACTAGATCATTCTTTATTGTTTCTTTCCAACACTTTTGTGGTCGTCCTCTACCTCTTTTAATACTTTCCAAATTTAGTTTTTCAAACGTTCTTACAGGTTCTTCTTTTGATCTTCTTTCTATATGTCCAAACCATCTTAAACGATGTTCTCTCATTTTATCCTCTATTGGTGCCACTCCTAATTTGTTTCTAATAACCTCATTATGTATACGATCTTTTCTTGTATGACCACTCATCCATCTCAACATCTTCATTTCTGTCACAGACATCTTTTGTACATGTTGATGATTAACTGCCCAACACTCAGAACCATAAAACATGGCAGGCCTAATTGCCGCTCTATAATATTTACCTTTTAATTTTAATGGTATCTTCTTATCACAAAGAATACCTTATGCTCCTCTCCATTTTAACCAACCAGCATTAATTCTATGTGTAACATCTCCATCAATTTTGAAAAATTGACCCTAGGTATTTAAAACTTTCCTTTTGGGAAATGCAATGTGTGCCAATTTTAATTTCTATGTCATCTGAAGTAGCCAAATGATCAAACTTACATTCCATATATTCTGTCTTTGTTCTACTAAGTCAGAGGCCTTTGTTTTCTAATGTTTATCTCCATAGTTCCAATTTTCTATTAACTTTTTCCTTAGACTCCTCCACTAATACAATGTCATCTGCAAATAACATACACCAAGGTACTTTATCTTGAATATGTTTTGTTAACTCATCCATCACCATTATAAATAAGTATGGACTTAAAGTTGATCCTTGATGTAACCCAATATTAACTTCAAAGAAGTCTGTCGTTCCTTCATGAGTCCTCACACATGTTTTTGCACCATCATACATGTCTCTTATAAGGTTAATATATGTCAATGGGATACCTCTTTTTTCCAAAGTTCTCCAAAGAACCTCCCTCGGTACCCTATCATAAGCTTTTTCTAGATAAATAAATATCATGTGAAGGTCTTTCTTTTTTGCTCTAAAATGTTCCATAAGACGTCTCAAAAGGTGAATCGCTTCAATAGTAGATCTACCTGGCATAAATCCAAATTGGTTCTCTGTTGTACTTGATACTTGTCTTAACCTACGTTCGATAATTCTTTCCCATAATTTCATAGTATGACTCATTAACTTGATACCTCGATAATTCGTACAATTTTGAATGTCTCCCTTGTTCTTATATACGGGTATAAGTGTACTTGCTCTCCATTCCTCGAGCATCTTTTGGTTTTTCCATATTTCATTAAATAGTGTTGTGAGCCAAGTGATTCCTATTTCTCCTAGTATTTTCCAAACTTCTATAGGAATATTATCTGGTCCTACCGATTTACCACTCTTTATATGTTTAAGAGCCTCTTTGACTTCATTCTTTTGAATACGTCGGTAGAAATTGTGGTTTGTATACTTTTCTGACTGGCTAAATCTCCTAAACTAATACTAACATCTTTATTTTCATTAAAAAGATTATAAAAATAGTTTTTCCATCTACTTCTTATATCATCATTTGCCACTAGAATTTTTTCATCCTCGTCTTTTATGCATCTAACATAATTAAGATCTTTAGTTTTCTTATCTCTAGCCCTAGCTATCTTAAAAATATCTCTTTCACCCTCTTTTGAGTTGAGTTTTTTATATAAGTCATCCCAAATCTTAGCTTTTGCTTCACTAACGGCCTTTTTTGCTTCCTTCTTTGCTTTCTTATAAGCTTCTAAAGTTTCACTAGTTTTCTTAGCATAATGTAATTTATAACATGCTCTCTTTGCCTTGATTTTATCTTGTACTACTTCACTCCACCACCAAGCTTCTTTTTGTGCCGGTACACCTCCCTTAGATACCCCTAACACATCTTTCGCCACTTTCCTAATATGTATAGCCATATTGTTCCACATATCACAGGGTGTGCCAACATAATTCCAAACATCTCCTTGAAGGACTTTCTGTTTAAATATATCTTCTTTCTCGCTTTTGAGGTTCCACCATTTAGTTCGAATAGCTCGATGCACTCTTTTCTTCTTTGTCCATTTTTTTATTTGTAAATCCATAACTAAAAGTCGATGTTGGGTGGTTAAGCTTTCTCCTGGAATTACCTTACAATCTTTACAACACGCCCTATCTTTTTTTCTACAAATAAAGTAATCAATTTGTGTTTGTGATAAGCCACTCTTATAAGTAATTAAATGTTCATCTCGTTTTTTGAAGATTGTATTGACTATAAAGAGATCAAATGACATAGCAAAATTTAAAATCTCCCTACCTTCCTCGTTTATATCCCCATAACCAAAGTTTCCATGAATCCCTTGATATCCTAATGCCTCTTTACCGACATGTCCATTTAAATCTCCTCCTAAACAAATCATCTCCCTTTGTGGAATCTTTTGAAACACCTTATCTAACTCTTCCCAAAAAACTGTCTTTATACTATCTTCTAGTCCTACTTGGGGTGCGTAAGCACAAACTATATTCAAAACCTCTGCTCCTAACACTAATTTCAATGTCATGATTCGGTCACCATATCGTTGTATGTCTACTACACTCTCCTTTAAATCTTTATTTATGATAATACCAACTCCGTTTCGGGCCTTTTCTTTACCTGAGTACCATAATTTAAAACTTGTATCCTCTATCTCCTTTGCTTTTTCTCCAACCCATTTCGTCTCTTGTAAACATAGAATATGAATCTTTCTCCGAATCATAGTATCTACCACCTCCATTAGCTTACCTGATAATGTTCTGATATTCCAAGAACCAATACGAATCTTATTATCTAGGACTAGCTTCCTTACCCCCTGCATCCGTCCATAATCAAAATGCGGAGACCCTCTCTGAAAGTTTTTCACTACATTCGGGCGGCAATGTAGCGGGACTAACTTCTTTACCCACACCTGTCCATGATGTGGGAACCCCTCTGCAATTGATTCACTACATTCGGGCATCATCCTTGAAAGGCATCATCCTTAAGTGATACCTTAAATTGCAAAAGACAACTTCCACTAAAGTATTAATACCATGACTAACATCACTGTTGATAGAGTAGGTACGAGATATGTGACTTCCTAGACTAGTCTTACCAGTTGGAAGAGACTCAACATGAAGAACACGATTAAAAATCAGTGTCGAGGCTTGTCTAAATGTGGTTGCTGCAGTACTGTGATTCAAGACAATTTTAAAGAGTCAATCAAATATCCAAACCAAAATAGACCAAGTGAATGCCTGGATAATGTGGACATAAGGTTCCAAAGACGTCTTACTTGCGTACGCTATCTGGGGATCGACTATTCTCAAGAAGTCTAAGAATGATACCGAGTGAATGAGCCATATCATCCTGAATGACAAGCCAAGTTGTTTACTGAATCTAGTTTTTCAACAAATTTTAGGGACTAAGAAATGATCCTTACCTCGGTTTTTAGATGTAAACATGACTGAAATATTATTAATATAGTTTGGGTGTTTTAAGTTGAACATTATCATCTGCCATTTCAGAATGTCGAAGAATCAAGATGGATGCATGTTAGAAACTTATGAAATGAAGAACCATAAAGAACAAGGTTAGAGAGAAGGTGTATAGATAAGAATTTGCAAACAAGAATTATTTGACCTTTTCTTAAGGTAAATAGAGAATTATGTGACCTTAAACACATGATAAACCTAAAGGAACAAGGAGTACCCACAATAAGGCATAAATGGATCAGCTGCAACAAAGACAGTATAAGATAACAAATGAACACAAAATATGTTCAAGAATTTGAGGAGCTGAGAATGGGACATCTTCAGTTTGATAATAAAGGGTACTAAAGTTCACTCAGAATCTTGATTATCATATGGTATAGACATGATTGAAGGAATAAAATCATTCAAAGTTCTTAAGAGAACCTTAAGATTTGGCATGAAGAAACAGTGTAAACATTGTTTAAAAACATTCGTACAAAAGCACGTAAGTTGCAATCTAGGTGCCTGCCATGAAGAAGACCAACATCCGATACAAACAATGAAAACTACAAAAAAAACATAGTAACATACTTACGTCTTTTAAAATAGCTAGTATCTCCTTCATAGTAGATCGTGAAACAACATCATGTGCAATCAGCTTCTGCAGGCACGAAAGACTAATGACACTCAACCTAACCATCTTGACCTCGCATGCCATAAGAAAGATCCCCAATATGTCTTCATTCTGAGCTATTTCACTAGGAGTCGACAATGATCGCAGCTGCAAATGCACAGATTAAACCCCATCATAGCTTTACATACTTCGGTAATAATTAGGCACTTCACGAGAGAAATATCCTCCACTAACCGCCTGCCAAGCGAAGCGTGAGAGCTTTTCTCACCTTGCACTAACCGTCGTGGGGGTGGTGGCAGACAGCAGCAGCGGGAGTAATAGATGAAGAGAGGAGGGAGAGGGAAAGGCAAGAGAGAGAGAGAGAGAGAGAAACCCTCATTTGCATTAGTGGCAAGGGTTACTAACCTTTATGTATTAAAAACACTGTCCTCTAACAGTGATATAGCGGACCGCTATAGCGCTGTTAGCGGCACTATATCGGCTTTGGCAGGTCACCCGCTATAGCGTTTTTTCTCCTGCTAAAATGCTATAGCGTACTATAGCAGGTGCTATAGCATCCTATTAATAACATAGCTGAGAAGAGCAAGAGAAGACAAGATAAAGGAAAGAGTGTAGGTTCTGGTAGCAGTAACAGTGGGGTTGGTTTTTGTTTCACTGCAAGAATCCCTATCTCCTCGATGACTGCAAGGAGTGGTAGAAGAGGTGCTAGAGATGGTGGAATACATTCATTGTTTACTCAATGTACTACTTCTAGAGCTCAGCAAGATATTAATTAGTTATGGCTTCTAGGGAGGTAATCGAGAAAGTAGATTTTAAGTGTGTAGAGTTTTTTATGAAAATTGTCTCCCATTTAATGTTGTAAATTCATTTTCCTTTCAAAGCATGACAAATGTTATTGCTAGTGTAAGATATGGTTATAAGGTCCCTACTTATCATGCTTTGAGAGGTAAATTACTACAAAAATGGGTTGATATTGTTTATAAATGGAGTCTTGAATTTAGAGAGTCATGAAAGGTTATTGGTTGTTCTATTATGATTATGGTTGGACAAATGGGCATCGTAGATGATTAGTGAACTTCTTCATTTAATGTTCAGAGGGGACATTATTTTTTAAATCCTATGACTTGTTCCGTATTGATAAAATTGTTATAACTTAATCATTATTTTTGAAGATGTTGTTGAGGATGTTGTTGTTCAAAATATTGTTCAATTCATTACTGATAATGTTGAAAACTTTAGAGCAGTTGGTAAGATACTTGAGGTGAATCATCCATCCTTAGTATGGACTAACACATTAACCAAAACATATAGTTTGAGTTGATCTGAAAGGAATTTGAGTTTTTTTTAACGCATTCACATAAAGAAGAGAAACAGATTATAACATGCTCATCTTCGTGATTTGGTATATATTGCATTACAATATGAAGTTAAAGCAAAGGTAAATAGATATTTTTGTTATATGTTTGTTATTCCTTATCCTTGTAAGTTATAACTCATAAGTAATGATATTTTCTAACTTCTAAATAAATTGTATTCTTTATTTTGTTTTCTTTATAGAAAAATGCAAAGAGATGGAAGAAAGGCAACGAATGTGTCATATGACCCACTTAACTACGAAAATGTTGATATTCTTGATGATTGGGTTGAAAAAGAAGAGCCTCTTATTATTTTAGAGGATGCAAACTCGAGAGCAATAGAAGCAAAAGCAGAGATTGGAGATGACGATGTACAAGGCAATGTTGTAAAAATCGTATCGTACACTACAATACGATTTTATTGTGTATCATAAGAGAATACAATATGATATATGTGCACATATCGCAAGAAGTAATTTATCATGCCGTATCATACGAGTCAATGCTTATTTTTTTTAGTATAAATTCTGATAATTCGAAGTTACGAAAATCACTTATGCTTCTTTTCAAATCTTTTTTCACGTCATTCCCTTTCTCCTAAATCCTTTTCTCATCCTTGTTCTTCTTGATTTTGTGGTTTATTCACAAGATTCTCAAGTTTTTCACCTAATTCAACTCCCATCTCTAGGGCTTTTGTCAAATTCGTAGAATACCTCTTTTCTTCTGCATTCTACCTTATTCTTTACTTGAAAATTTTAGGGATTTTACAGATTCCATAATTCTTGACCTCTAGGAAGCCTTTTTCTTCTTTTTGATTGTTCACTCTCGTCTTAATGGCTTTCGATCGGGTCGATCCGGCATGAAAATATTGCACATCGGTGTACGAAGGCAATAGGCTTGTGAATAAGTGAATGTTTTGCAATGCAGTAAAGCATCGTGGTATTTCTCGTATGAAACACCACATTGCGAAACTAAGAAAGATGTTAATGCTTGTTCTCAGATTTCTAAAGCAGTGAAGTACGAGATTGAGAAAGTATTGGAGGCTTCGAAGGAGAAGAAGAGATTAAGTATGAGAGATAGGGCAAAAATAGGTGGTTGGGATATGTCTCAACCATTTGAAGATATTTCTCAAGGGATGTATGGTAATGAATTTCATGGTACAACTGAGATAGAAGAAGAGAGGTTAAAAAGGGGTGGAGAAGGCGAGAAAAGGAAAAGAGTGTATGTTCTGGTGGTAGTAGTAGTGGAGTTAACTCTTGTTCCATTGCAGGTGCTCTTACTCGCTCGATACTTACGAGGATAATAGAGGAGGAGCCAGAGCCAAAGGTAGTAGGATAACTTCATTTTTCCTCCACGTACGACTCCTAAAATTCAACTAGGCATTAGATCAAATATAGCTTCAAAGGAGGTAATTGAGAAATTAGATTTGAGGTGTGCATAATTTTTTTTGAAAATTATCTCCCTTTCAATATTGCAAACTCATTTTCATTTCAAAGTATAGAATATACTATTACCATTGTGGGATCAGAGTTATAGAGTTCCTACTGATCATGCTTTGAGGTGTACGTTACTACAGAAATGGGTTGATATTGTTAATACATTGAGTTTTAAATTTAAGGAGTCGTAGAAGGACACAAGATGTTTTATTATGGTTAGACAGATGATCAACGTAGGTCTTTGGTGAACTTCTTGGTCTATTATCCTAAGGGGACGTTATTTTTGAAATCATATGACTTGTCCCATGTTGATAAAATTGCATATAATTTGTTCCCTATTTTTGAGCAAGTTGTTGATGGGATAAGTGTTTCAAATGTTGTTCAATTCATTATTGATAATGCTGTAAATTTTAGAGCAATTGCTAAGAAGCTTCAGGCGAATCATCCATCCTAGGTATGGACTCCATGTGTTGTGTACATTGCATAGATTTAATGTTTCAAGATTTGAGTCCAATAGATGAAATAAGAGGGACTATAGATCATGCAGAAATGTCCTAAAGTTTATTTATAATCATTCTTCTATATTGCATTTGATACGAATCCGTACTCGTGGAAGGGATTTGATTAGGCCTTCATTGACAAGATTTGCTACGAATGTCATTATTGTGTAAAGTCTTATCATACAGAAAAATGTATTGAAAAAGATTTTGTATTAGATAAACGGGGCTCTATTAATTGATCCAAAAATAAGGAGGAGATTATTGTGGTAGATGTTTTTAATACTGATTTTTTAGAAAATTGCAACAAATTTTTTAGGATGATTGTACCTTGAGTTAAGGTAGATAGGCCTGCAGTGCCTTTTATATATAATGTTATGGATAATGCCAAATTAGAAATACAAGCAAACCTTAACCGCATGCGGTCACTTCTAAAAAATGTTTAGAAGATAATTGATGCACGCTAGAACTACCAAATGCATCATGATTTGCATGTTGCTGCATATTTCTTAAACCCTGTTTATTCGATTTTCTCCTAACTTTGTAGAGGATGAAGAAGTGAAAATGATATATTAAATGCAGTTGACCTTGTACAAGATTCATCTACTCATTGCAATATCCATTTAGAGTTAAGCAAGTATATACAATGTTGAAGATTTTGGAAGGCTAATTGCAATCCAACTTCACTCCCAAATGTGACCAGGTATTATATATTTTTTATTGATATTCATTTAAGTCATTATCTTGTTTCATTTCAGATGAATGGTGGACTCGCTTTGGTGTAGATGCACCAAACTTGTCAAGGTGCGCTCAACGTATATTAAACCAAACATGGAGAGTGGGTGTGAGAGAAATTGGAGTTTTTTCGAACGCATTCACACGATAAAGAGAAACAGACTGGAGCATACTTGACTGCATGATTTGGTATACATTGTAAATAACATAAAGTTAATAAAAAGGTAACAATTTTAAAAATATGTATTGTTGCTCCCTAGTTCTTTCTTATTAATAATGAATGATTGATGACTATATTTATTGCATTTTATATTCTTGATAATTTGGATATTCTTTTTTTACAAACAAATGCAAAAAGATGCAAGAAGGATAAAGAAGGTATCATATGACCCGCTGAACTACGAACATATTGATATTCTTGATGATTGGGTTGAATAGGAAGAGCCCCCATCAATTTAGAGGATAAAAACTGGAGGTCACTCCATACCGAGGCAGAACTTGGAGTTGGATATGATGATAAAGATGAAGTGTTGGACGGATCCGATTATGGAGGAGGAAGAGGGAGGAGATAATGATGACGATGATGGTGATGGTGATCCTCACTATATCGATTACAATGCTTTTGTTGATTAAGATTTATATTATGGATGATTGTTGTAAATGTAATTGTAACCGTTCTGGTATGGATGATTGTAACTTTGTTGTTTATTAAATTATTTAGTATTTACGTTATGAATGATTGTTCATTATGACATGTTATTTAACTTTCTTATGCTCAGCCTCAGAGTGTTCTCTTTATAAACGAAGAAAAATTCTAAAGTAACTTTAAGTTTGAGCACTATTTGGATTTTTTGAGGAAATGGCACTAAAAGCTCGGGCTAAAACGTAGGTGGAAAGTATTCCGATAAAGGAGACTTGAAGGAGTCGAGTCAGTTCAAGATTTCAATAGACTCTGAGTTTAATACAGGCATGATGGGCCTGTGCATCGCTCTGATCAAAATATCATCAGATATCCCCCCACAAAATTGCTGATAAATCTATATTGTTGCTATCCTATACCATTATTCATTTAACTATTATTCATCTGTCAAAACAAAAAGTAGAACTTGCAGACATACTATTCGAAGTTCACACACAGAGATTTTCTTTTCCTTTCGCTACCCTCAACATATGGAGCAAATTTCACTCTAATTACTACACATGTTCAGTTCAGCAAAGCCTAATCCATCAACGGTCCTCTAACAGACAAAAGCAACTGAATCACCACTAAAAGAAACAACGAACGACTATCAACCACATCAATACTAATCATATTTTGCACTAGAGATTAAAATAAGTTGCAAAAGCACAACACAGAAGAATAAGGGGATTTTTCACCTAAAACCAACCAAAAAGAAAAGCAAAATCGAGTACAACAAAATCAACAGAAACCCATCATCAGATATTGCATTCACCAAACAAACGACTCATGGACAACGCTCGATAGAAGAGAACAGAGGGTAACGATAGGAAACATACATCCTAGTGACGCGATTATCCTGATTGCAAGTGATATGGAACCAAGTGCAGGGGTTGACAAGCGTCGGATCCCAGCTCTGAAGAACGTTGTCGGGGTCGGTTAAGCTCCTTCGCAGAGCATAGAGGGCGTCGCCCTCGGAATTCGAAGAGACAACAGGAAGAAGGAAAAGTAAGACGCATAGCCAGGCAGGAATGTCCATGGTTATTCCTCTCCACTATTAGCGAGAGAAAAGCCCTACGGTTTGTGGATTTTCTGATTTTGAACACACACACGGAGAGAGAGAGAGAGAGAGAGAGAGAGAGAGAGAGAGAGGGAGAGCTTCTAAAATTGGTTTTGGGGCTGGTGAGAGAGAGAGAATGGGAGAGTGGAAACTTGAGGTGTCTTCTTCTCTTCTAAAATTGGTTGTGGGGTTGGTGAGAGAGAGAGAGAGAGAGAGAGAGGAACAGGTTGTTCGCCGAGGTTGGAAAGTATGACTCTGAGTCTTAGGCGCATGCGTTGTGTGCGGGTACGCCTTATGAGAAACACAAATACACAGACAGAGAGACAAAGAGGTTTTAGGGATTGTTACTGTAAGAGCTGTCTTTGTGCACCTCTGGAATTTCTTATCTTTACATTTTTCACGTTGTGAATATTTTGATATAAATAATAGTTTTCTAAAGAGAGAGTCAATTGAGGAGGGAAGGAACCTCTGTCCTACACAGTACTTTTACATTTTCTTATTTTGATGGAACCTCTGCCCCAAAAGATCGTGGCTCACTGACTGGGCAGTTGGATGTCTGGCAGGTGAGCAGGAGCTCAATACCCGAGTGTGTGTCTTCAGTTTGAACATTTCTTAAACCATGCTCGCGTCATATTTAAAGCAATTTGAGTTTGGCTTGTTCATTTTTCGAGTTTGAGTGAGCTTACTAACAAACTCTATCTGAGCTTTTGACGAAGCTCGTATTTGACCTCAACAACTTAGTGAACCGAGATAATGTTCAAATTATTTAAAAAAAAGCCCTTTAATGCAAGAGTTGACCAAGATACTTTACTTAACCTATCCAATATGAGAAAAGTGTCTTTTGCCCTGATGTCTATCATCGTATGTACTGTGTTTTGCTTCCTTCAGTTATCTTCTTTCTCTTCTCTTTGTTGAGATCTTGAGAAAACGGCATCTTAGTTTGATTTATCTTCAAGTATTTCTGAGTTGCTTGTGAGCAGCACCACACATCTTCACCTCCATTTTCTACAATATTTTATCTCTTTATTCGAATATAGAAGGAACTAGTTTTATTGAGTAGCTGACTGCTTACTTTCTGGATTTTGGGCATCGAAAATAAGATAAGGAATTCCGAGAAATCAAAATTTGCATGGTGTGTAGCCCTTGGAAATCAGTTTTCTTTTGCATCCGGAGCGTTAGCTCACCTGGAGGGGCTCCATCCTCTATTGATGAACTTTTTTTTTTTGGGTGAAGTTCGTATGATGTGCCTGTTAAACTAAAGGAGTGTGGATGCCAGTTTTCCATCAATTGAATGAGTGTGTGGGGTCTAACTTATTGCCTTTCTTCTTAATTAAAGACACCATTTCTTTGGTGATTGGCACATTCTTTCAGAGTCAAACTCCACTAACTTTACCTCTCTCTCTCTCTCTATGCGTGTGTTTGCTGAGAGAGAGATGTTTCCGTAAAAATACAAGTACTTTTTTCAATCAAGAAACATGAGAGTGTCATCCATGGCAAGAACCAGTGAAACATAAAATAAAGTTAAATCAGTGGTGGGATTGAGCGGTCATCCTTTCAGGGTCCTATAACAGAAACGTCTTATAGCCAGACGGAGTTCATAAGTAGTGAACGGATTTGTAGAAGAGACTAAGCCAATCCCTGAGTTGCAATCGATGGGGCGATGAGAAGGTTTCTCACTCAATCCAACTCAAGTAGCGAAGACAGGACTTGGAAAGATTAACAACGTGATTCTTTGACAAGAATATGAATTATGTAATTTTCTCCATCTTCTGTTGGTTCAATTGGTCGCGGACTTGCCTAACCCTAATTTATCGATTGGAGAGTATTTTACGTGCAAGAATAGTACATAGCGTGACAGACATCCAAGTAGGTTATTAGATCGGGTCTATAATAACCGATCAAAATCTGATTTAAAGGTCAAACATATGGCAACCACGACCCACAACAAGCCAGCAACTTGTCGTCGTTGCCTGAGCCTCTGTCGTCCCGAACTGCCACCGAGATTCTGCTCCACTCAATCGGAATTAGGACAACTGCTCAACCGACCAAAATTTGAAGGTGGGTGTCACTCAATCCCTTTCCTTCTTTGCTAACGAATGATATGGTTAAGCCATGATGCTTGTTTATGCAGAAAAGATAGGAAGAAAGAAAAGGTTGGCATTGAAAGAGCACTAAGGTTGATTTGGTGTGTATTTTGATCAGCATTTGTTTTCCCGTTGTTCTTTTAGTAAGTTTCCTTCATTTCTTGGAACTTGCTTTGATAAGTTGAATGGTATGTATGTTCTTTAATAATGCGCTGCATTATGTTTTATTTCAAGGTTTTGAATGGTTTAAGTCAATGATTTTGAATGGCCTCGTTGTAGTCCTTTAAGGGTTGTACATTTTATATGCACGAGTAAATGTTACTGTTGAGACTCGTATTCTTGCCGTCTATTGTTTCGGATATAATTCATTATGAAAATGAATAGTGGCATGAGAGAAGCATCAATTTGATATGTCTCTGTTAGGTCTGGTGGGCTGATTCTTTTGAAGTTGCATTTTTTATATGTTGCTATCTAACTATGGACCTGAGCAACATGATTGATTGCTCGAAAGAACAACGTTGGACTCTAGATTTTTATGAGTGCTACTAAATACTTTTCTTGTTCATCATTTTATTTACGTGTGAATGTGATTTGTTCTGATAATTGATATTTTAACTAAAGATTTTCTTTTCTTTCTCTTTGTTATGAACTTTATTAATGTTAGAGACTAGAGTATTGACATTACCATATCAGAATTTAGATATTTCACCCAAGCTTCAAGCTTATCATACTCAACAAAGCAAAAAGGTAAACCAAAACTTCACATTGAATCATTCGATCTATCTTTTTATATCTTATTTCTTGATCTATGACCATTCGACCTACATGATGAAAAGAGATTTGTTTACAAACCGGAATATGATATCTCATAATTTCTAGGCTTGACACCAAGTTTGTATTGGATGTTACAAACATTACAAGTTGCTCTTTCTATACCCTCATTATCCTACTCAATTTTTGTAAAAAATCTCCAAACATCTATGTCAATTCTATTAACTTCTTATTTAGGTGGGTTCATATTTATCAGTAGTGGAGGCCTCACTAGCCGAAACAAAATCTTCTTCAGCTAACTTAAAGGTTATCATCATCATTTGGATTTATCTCCATAATCTATACTAAAATTACATATAAAACAACAAAAAGATCATATGCAAATATTTTGAAGCTTAAGGGAAACACAATTACAAACATAAAGTATAAGAATAGAAGAAACAACAACTACAATAACTGAAATAGGTCAATGGAACCAATCAAATATCAAAATAAATTGTAAGATAAAACACAAACATATTGAGAAAGTATTAACCAAGAAACAAGTGGAATGTGATGGCATCCTAAGAATACACTAAAGTAGTCACTTCAATTACATCATCCGATCAAAGAAATATCTTGTGGAAAAGCAGATATATGTGTTTATACAAACATGATGAGAAAAAATATGACACAAAATAAAATGTTGAACCAGAAAAGTATTTAGTATTCATAACATAGAGGAAAAAAGTAAAAAAATATTTGGTTAATCTTTCTAGCAAAGTATTCATTGCTTCTAATTGTTTGGCATGTAATCCAAAAGGCCATATATGTGTAATTGATCATTATGTAAATGATGATTGAAAGTTGAGTAGTAAAATACTCAAATTTTCTCATATGGATTCACATATAAGTGTTGATTTGGCTACTAATATATATTGTTTGAAACAATGAGGTATAAATACGGAGGTGTTAAAAGGCTTAGTAATTGTTGTTGTTGTTAGACAATGCTTCTACTTATGATGTAATGGTGAGGGTGTTAAAAGGTTAACTTTCTTTATATAATTCTTTGTTAGTAATGGTGAACTTTTTCATGTTCATTGTTGTGCCTACATTTTAAATCTCATTATTTAAGATGACTTGAAAGTGGTTATAGATACATTATATAACATTAGAGAGAGTATCAAATATGTAAAAGCATCATATGCAATGACACAAAATTTTAAGAATATGTAGAACAAACATATATTGAGGTAGAGGAGTTGGGTTATGTTTAGATAAAACTCAATATACATGATACTTGATAGTGCATGGCTATAGAGAAAAAGCTTTTTATAATCTCTCATTGGTGGATATGAATTTTAAATATTGTCCAACATCTGATGTTGGGTAGAAAGTAAAGAAAATTTGAGATTTTCTAGAACCATTTTATAAGACTACTAATTTGATGTCTCGTTCTTCTTACCCAAATTTTAACCTATATTTTTTTTAAGTTTGAAAATTTGATTGTATGTTGAATGATCATTTCAATTATGTTATTAGACAGATGGTTGTTGATATTGAAGAGAAGTTTGATAAATATTAGAGTGAGTATCGAATGATGCTTTCATTTACCATTATGTATGAAACTTCAATTTTTGAAGTTTTGCTATAGAAAGCTTGACGATAGTTATACATAATATAAGGTTGACTATATGATGGTTAATGTGTATAAGCTTTTCAAACATTACAAAAGTAATTATGGAGTGATTGAGTTCTCAATGTAAATCAACTTTGGGAAAGGCAAGTAGAGAAAGCAAATCCAAAGGATCAAAACTTTTCAATGTAAATTAAAAATATTTACTTTCTTAAAATGTTAACTCTTGTGATTCTATTATTTGGTGTTGTGTTACAAATTAAAAAATATTATATACTTTATAGGAATTTAAAATATATAAATATAAAAGTAGTACATAATAGGATTTGTATTCAGATGTTCTCAACTATTGGAATGTAACGCCCCATATAATTCATCTGATGTGGACATAGGCTCGTCCATGCCATATGACCAAATTCTATGAACCGATAATTCAATAGTGGCATAACTCAAGAAAAATCAAAATATAGTCAACACCCATTTATTTATTGATTTACGATCAAAGTTCACTCATGTGGTGGTAGAACGAAAACAATAAAACTATCTACAAGCTAATTGAGCCATATTGATACTGATGCACTATTCATGATGCTACAATGTCAATGATCCTCTCAATGCCTCTACTTCTTGAATATTGCAATATTATAAAATATGAGTATATACAATCATGCTCATAGATAGATGTGCAAAAATATTAAAGACATGCATGTTTCAAATCAAACACCATATAAGATAAAAAATATATATCACATTTCAAATCAACATTATCGACTGAAACATGCATGCAATCATACTTCAGTAATACAAATTTGATTTCGATATCAGGACCACTACCCTATTCAACCACAACCATGCCATAAAAGGTCCCTGGTCCCCTTGTCATGACGCAAAGCCTCCAATAGTCATAACATAAATAATCAAATTCTTTATCTTGATGGAATGTAAAACAATACATCAAGTTCTCCCTGTTGGTCTAGAGTGCATTGGTTTTCAAAAACCATATAAGTAAGGTCATACTTCACATAATTCTATAAACAAACCCAAAATCATATATAGTCATCTGTGACATCTCCCAGTCTCAAGGCACCCATAATAGTCTATATTATATTTTCATCTTTAAATATCAAAATCATATATTCAAATTCAATATCCAAAACCATTTCTTTTAAAACACATGATAGAAATATCGTTAACCTTCTCATAGAGAGGAGTACTAATGCTATGTTTTATTTATAGTAATAATCGAACCCATGTCTGACATGAACATTCAATAATTACTAGAATAGGGCTCAACTTTCATGTGTGCAATATGACGAATAGAATCATCAACACACCCATCCTCCATGAAAACTCATGAATATATATCATGGCTACATGCAACTTTCTTCAAGCACTCTTTATAAGTTTCACACTATCACTCCTTATCCTAAGAGTGCACCAATGACACAATACTCATAATTTCTATATCAATACCATTCACCCCAAGCATTTACAAAATGCCCATAAAGCATGGCATTGCCGTCTTGCATGTCACTTCAAAGTTTAGCTTCCTCAAAATATTTTTTTCAACACTAAAAAAAATCACAACTCCCTAAAAAAGAATGACACACCCCATGAGAAATGAGTGTCTCATGTAGGGTGTGTACTCAAGACTCAATTGCTTATTCAACATCTTAACAAATCTATATCATTGTAAGAGTGTCATTCCTATCTATATGCTTTCAAGGTGATAAGTTCTTCTTCGTAGATCTGTTATATGGTCTTCCCTTAAGATGGCAAATGAGTGGCTCATGTAGGGTGGTGTACTCAAGACTCAATTGCTTATTCAATATCTTAACAAATCTATATCATTGTAGATCATTCTTTAACTTTCTCCAAACGGCATCCATCATAGATATTCATATATTCTCTCCTATGTAATCAACAATATATGGAGAGTCCTCTATATCTAACATCCTTCAAAATGGATCAATTACTTACAATTATATTGATTCACTGCATTTAAGTTGAAGGTTAATCTTGTGAGTACGCGATAGACCATGTAAATGTCATAATGGAAAACATGTTTTTGGTTTGAACCTTTTATCTCCACACAATTTTACTCTCTTATAATCAAGTGAAGAGCATGTCATAATACTCTTCTCTAAAAGTTTGCTAAAAGATCTTTCATGTTAATGTAATGCAAGGTGATAGTTTGTGATTCTTCAAATGACTTCTTGAATTCTATAATCTATAACTCTATCAATAAATGTAATTTTTCCAAATTGTATCAAATCTCCCAATTGAGCTATCGATGAACCCTTTCAACTTTATGTGTGCACTTTCTATTCTAACAATCATTAATATACAATCATTATAAGTTTCAAAGATAGTAGATGATATATACATTAAAAATCAATTTCACATACCTATTAGTTGTATGAGTGTCATAATGAATCATCCTATCTTTCAATACCGAGATAATTCTCTCATTACACCGTCCAATCATTGCTCTTTAACATAAAAACGTAAGACAATACATCATCAACTAAGCCTTTTCCCATACTAGATGGGGTTGGCTACATGGATTCTTTGTTTCCACATAGTCCTATCTTAATTTGTAGAATCCATGATAAATAACTCCGACAAAGTTTTATGCTAGTTGTTAGAAGCCTAACGCAATCCTCCTCCTTTTGGATTAGGAAAATTAAGAAATGACAACAAAAATAATTGAGGCAGTCTCATCTATGAAAAGGTCATTTGCACAATCCATGTACCATGCTGCCAATTTTATATGAACGACACCACATTGTGCACAAATATTGCAAGTTTCCATACTTGGACACGATTCATCAACAAATAACATCAGCCAAATAGTTTGAGAAACTAAGGTCCACTTGAAATAGCATGCCAATGCATAACAAACTTATCCAATAAGTCAACTCAGAGTCCATTACAAACTCAACATGAGCAACACATTAGCAGGTGTATCACTTTACATTGACATTAACCGTAAAAACATTGATCAGTTACATCCATGTCAAACTAGGCGTCACACTTAATCTCTAAGTCAATCATTAAATGACCAATTCACGTGGAACCAGGAAACCAATCAGCACCAAATCCAACAGCAACAACAAATGCAAAAGATACATCAATTGCTTTCATGTAATTGTTCTTATCTGATGAGTGGACGACTTTCTTGTAACTTGCACCAATTGTACTAATTATATCTTTATTTCTTATCAGTTTAACAATAAATGCTTTAATATTTTTTGTTAGATGTGATTTACCAAAATCAAAACACGTAAAAAGTTGTTTATAGTGTATAACTCCCTCACACACCAATATCCAAATATAATTCTCTTTCTTTTCTTAACTCATAAAAGCGAAAGCTACAAAGTTCTTGGAGGTTGATGTGAATCTGATAACCTGAAGAAATGTATCTTATTCCTATAAAATATTAAGTATATATAATCATTCAAAATTATATATAAATTAACACTAGAAAATAAAAGTGAAACACTAACATGTTTGTCTTATATATGTTATCAAATTCTAATACTCATGTAAATATATATAATAGTCACACGCAACAAGGATGTATAGATACAATATCACTGACAATATTCATATAAGGGATTTTATGATGTCATCTATAAAATTGGTGAGTGCTTAAATCATATAGTAGTTATTGTAGAACACTTCAAGAACTCGTATCTTCCTTCTTAATTTTACTCCATGCATTGTAAATGTCTTATCGTATTCACGTTTGCCTTATCAATTGCATCAAAATATGCTTTGATTTGCAATGGTCTTTTGTAAGGTCTTTTGGCATAGTATACTCAGATCCACTCAATCTCCCTACAAAAATATGCTTTAAGATACAAACCTAGAGGGTGATTGTGCTTCATTCACTATATTCAGCTTCTAATAACCATTGATTACACTGTCTCCTTTTACCTTCTTAATCCTCGTTTACATATTATTTTCAACATCAATATTTTTTTTACCATGTATTTGCCACTCATTTTATATAGAGATGTTCATGGGAGGAGATCTATGGTTCCCCTAGGTACCCATCACGAACATGACGGATTTGAGAACTAGAAATGGAGATAAAGATGAGAAGAATAAGCAAATCTTTGAATGGGGATCAAGGCAAGGATGAGGATAGGAGGTCCCCAAACCCAGCCTTGACCCTTCCTCTAATTAATTTTATAAAGTTAGGTCCATCTAAAAATAAAATAAATTATAAGAGAAAATAAATAAAAGAAAGTGTTACTTTTTTAAGTTCGTGAACTCATCATTCCCCACATTTCATTCGTAATAATTCCTTCATTATAATATATTCTAATTTAGATGCATTTCCCATAACTTAGGTTTTATTTCATGAGATCCATTTTTCTTTTCCTCGATTGGTCTCACTAGAGACTAGGGATGGAGCGGTTTTGCTTCCCATAGTGAGGATGGGGATAGAGAAGGGGACACAATTATGAAATGGGGATGGGGGTGAGGACTTTTACCCTTAGCCCCACCCCACCATATGAACATCACTAATTCTGCACTGAAGCTATACCTTGTTACGCCTTTACTCTTCGAAGGAAGAATAACAATAATAATATTATAATTCTTCTCAACATTTTTTACATACTGAATAAGTTCATTACAACTCCTAAACACATCTTCTGTCATAAATACAAGTGAATAGTCAAGTTCATCACCCTCACAATCAACACATTGTTCTATCTCATCGACCAATCAAACAACGAATACATCATCCAATACACTACTATAATTTTCACTCTCCTTAATCTTAGTATAAGGAGTGTGTGGACATTAAAAAGAGTATGTAGATAATAATCCCCAAAAATAAGCCACATAAAATAAAAGATAGTTTTTTATCTAGACATAGCTCCAATCTGATATAGAAAAGGTTTAAATCTCATACAATTTTATGATACATAGTGCCATGCTTCCCTATCCCAAAAGTAGATCACACTTTTCCTTTTATTTCTTTTTTTTTGGTCAAAGTGGGAAGAGGAAGCAACGAATCAAATTCACCACCAACATCCCATTTTTTATACCAAAAAGCTTTGTTTGAAGCGTTTAGGAACCAAAAGACATCTACCAGAGCTGTTATGAGGGAATAATGGGACGGTATGTATTTCCGAATCATTATAGATATATAGTTCATTGGTAAAATGGAAGAAATGGAGAGAGAAGGATCATGTAGGAATGGCTCGAAAGATAAGGAGTTGAGTGCTTAAACTCATGAGTCGTAACCTTCACAACTCATGGGTCGATCCCCTAGGCAGGTGAGTTTTTGCTCGTTGTGCAAAGTGAGAAGGATTTTATCTTCTCAGAGGAAGCACACATCCCACTTCACTACACACCCACATTTTAGGTTCGGCTAAAAGCCACCTTGACAAGGAGAGTTAGTCCTTGATGTGGCTTGTCTCATTAGTTGATTCTTTATCATAGCCCGTCGTTTTGTGTTATCAAAGATGAGCCAAGCACAAGATGAGTTGTGAGCTACACATACATCACAAGAAGTTTTTTTTTAAAACTAAACATGAGCTTCTCAAACATTACAATAACAACTACACTAAACCTTTTCCCATACTAGACAAGATCAACTATATGGATTCTTTGTTTTCACATAGCCTTATCATGTGTCATGTTAGCAGTTAACTCAACATAAGCTAAATCATTCTTTATTGTTTCTTTCTAGTCGTCCTTTACCTTTTTTAATACTTTTAAAATTTAGTTTTTCATACCTTCTTAGAGGCGCTTATTTTGATCTTCTTTCTATGTTTGCAAATCAACTTAAACGATATTCTCTCATTTTACCTTCTATTGGTGATACTCTTAATTTATTACTGATAATCTCATTATGTATACGGTCTTTCCTTGTATGACCACTCATCCATCTCAACATCTTCATTTCTACTACCGACATCTTTTATACATGATGATTAACTACCCAACACTCATAACCATAAAACATTACAAGTCTAATTGCTGCTCTATAATATTTAAATTTTAACTATAATGATATATTCTTATCACAAAGAATACTTGATGCTCCTCTCTATTTTAATCAATCAGCATTAATTCTATGTGTAACATCTCCATCAATTCTTCTATTACTCTAAAAATTCATCCTAGGTATTTAAAACTTTTCTTTTGGGGGATGCAATGTATGCCAATTTTAATTTCTATATCCTCTAAAGTAACCAAATGATCAAACTTATATTTCATATATTTTGTCTTTGTTCTACTAAGTCGGAAGTCTTTATTTTCAAATGTTTCTCTTAATAGTTCAAATGTTTCTCTTTATTTTCAAATTTTATATTAACTTTTTCCTTAGACTCAAACATTAATACAATGTTATCTGCAAATAACATACACTAAGGTACTTCATGTTGAATATATGTTGTTAACTTATCAATCACCATTATAAATAAGTATGAACTTAAAGTTGATCCTTGATGTAACCCAATATTAACTTTAAAGAAGTCCTTCATTCCTTCATGAGTCCTCACACATGTTTTTGCACCATCGTACATGTCTCTTATAAGGTTAATGTATGTCAATAGGATACCTCTTTTTTCTAAAGTTCTCCAAAGAACCACCCTCGGTACCCTATCATAAGCTTTTTCTAGATCAAAAAATATCATGTGAAGGTCTTTCTTTTTTGCTTTAAAATGTTCTATAAGACGTCTCAAAAGGTGAATCACTTCAATAGTAGATCTATTTGGCATGAATCCAAGTTCTCTATTGTATCGATACTTGTCTTAACCTAAGTTTGATAATTCTTTCCCTTAATTTTATAGTATGGCTCATTAACTTGATACCCTGATAATTCACACAATTCTAAATATCTCTTTTGTTCTTGTATATAGGTATAAGTGTATTCGCTCTTCGTTTATCGGGTATATTTTGGTTTCTCTATATTTCATTAAATAGTCTTGTGAGCCAGTGATTCTTGTCTCTCTTAGGATTTTCCAAACTTCTATAGGAATATTTATTGGTCCTACAAATTTACTACCTTTCATATGTCTAAGAGCTTCTTTAACTTCATTATTTTGAATACGTCGATAGAAATTGTAGTTTATATACTTTTCTGATTTGGCTAACTCTCATAAGCTAATACTAACATCTTTATTTTTATTAAAAACTTATAAAATAGTTTTTTCATTTATTTTTAGATCATCATTTGCTACTAGAATTTTCTCATCATCGTCTTTTATGCATCTAACAAACTTAAGATCATTTGTTTTCTTATCTCTAGCACTAACTATCCTAAAAATATCTCTTTTACCCTCTTTTGAGTTGAGTTTTTTATATAAATTCTCTCAAATTTTAGCTTTTGCTTCATTGACATCATTTTTCTCTTCTTTCTTTGCTTTCTTATAAGCTTCTAAAGTTTCACTTGTCTTCTTAGCATAATGTAATTTATAATATGCCCTTTTTGCCTTGATTTTATTTTGTACCACTTCACTCCACCACCAAGCTTCTTTTTGTGCCATGTACCTCCCTTAGATTCACCTAACATACCTTTGGTCACTTTCCTAATATGTATAACCATATTGTTTTACATATCACAAGATGTACCAACATAATTCCAAGCATCTCCTTGAAGGACTTTTTGTTTAAATATACATTCTTTCTCGCTTTATAGGTTCCACCATTTAGTCCAGATTGTTCGATGCACTCTTTTCTTCTTTGTCCACTTTTTCACCTTTAAATTCATAACTAAAAGTTGATGTTGGGTGATTAAACTGTCTCTTAGAATTACCTTGCAATCTTTACAACATGATCTATCTTTTTTCCTACAAACAAAATAATCAATTTATGTTTGTTATAAGTCACTCTTATAAGTAATTAAATGTTCATCTCATTTTTTGAAGATTGAATTAATTATAAAGAGATCAAATGCTATAGCGAAATTTAAAATATTCCTACCTTCCTTATTTATATCCCCAAAACCGAAGTTCCCATGAATATATTGATATCCTAATGCCTTTTTACCCACATGTCCATTTAAGTCTCCTCCTAAACAAATCATCTCTCTTTGTGGAATTCTTTGAATTGCCTTATCTAATTCCTCCCAAAAAGCCATCTTTATACTATCTTCTAGTCTTACTTGGAGTGCGTAAGCACAAATTATATTCAAAACCTATACTCCTAGCACTAATTTCAACGTCATGATTTAGTCACCATATCGTTGTATGTCTAACACGATGTAATAAAGCTCTACATCCATCTAACTAATTTATTTATCACAGCTTTATGTCGCATAAACCTGTATGATCTGGGCCAATGAGATTCAGACATGTTTGCACCCTTCATGTCTCACTAAGCTCAAGTGACGAGCCACCCAACCATCATCAGTTTATCTTATTTTGCACCTCAAGTATTTCAAACAGCAAGCGGTCCCACTGGTCCATCACTGAATCCGATTATTTTCTAACTCAAATAGGTTAGACGTTTGAATCTGATTATGGCTTTTTCATTTAGCATTTCGGAGTCTGTATGGCATATTCTCCAACTTGTCACAATTTTATGCTTGCAGTGTATTTAGTTATCTCTCTGAATCTTCATGCCACCTTAAATGTCTCTCATTTTATTTTATGTTACATCCTTTACCTAGATACTCCCACTACAAAGTTCACATTTCATCAATGACTACACATCCGTCTCAACAATTTCATTTGTGACAAAAACATCAGCAAACCCTATCTATGGATAAAGTTGTACAACACACCAGAAGAGCAACGACTCAACTGGTTAGGGTGCAAATAACCTTCAAGTTGAAGGTGTCGAATTAGATTCCCAGAGGTGTGGAAATCTGGTAGAGGTTTGTCTATCCTAGCTTGCCTAATGGCAAAATCTAAAAGGTTCTAGCTCAAAAGACTGTGAGCAAGACTATTTACAACACAAAAAAGGAAAGTCTTACAGATTGGAGATCAGTATCTGTGCACCCAATTTCTGATGAAACAAGCAAGAAACAGTAGACCTCACTTGCCCCATAACAAGAAGAAGCCTCAAATGACAATGGTGAAAGGAAGGCACTAAATTCCCTTTCTTAAAGGTACCCATGACTCTGACGACTTCTCCTTTCATGCATTCTTTGTAGTTATACAAATTCAAACTGGTTGTAGATATTGATTCCAAAATGTCTACTTATCGCTACTTTCTTCCATGGGTTGCTCATATGTACCAACAATATCCAACAAATAGATGGCTCAATTGAATGTTTATAAACACTATAGACTGTAATGATGATAAAATAGATGGTAAGGTTACACACGTGACCCAAAAAGTTCATGACTACTTAAAGAAAGTCACTTAGTTTCCAAAAGGGCCTCTCACCAAGAGCATTTTGATAATTACCGGTTGGTTGTTGATGGCAACATACAACCTACTGACAAAAATGATAATATGCAATCTATCAATGATCCTGCAGCTTGGCACAATTACTTGTAGGATTATAACAATAACAACAATGGATTTAACAATGACTATAGTCATCAAATTCACGATTATTCCTCTTGGTATAACTACTTAGGAGGCTCCAATGACAAAACCAACTGAAACTATAAAGGTTCAAGCTACTCTTTAAAAGAAAAATTGTTTGATAATATCAATCTAATGTTTGTTCGATTTTGTAGATATGAAATTTTCTTCGGGTGAAGCTGATATTATGGGAAGGAAAAGATTTGATTGATGTTACCTTCTCAGCATCGAGGCAGACCACAACCTACTTACAACTTGGGTTATTGATAAAATCTTATGGTGTGACGTGCCAAAGATAATCTCAACTCAACCCGGACCAACCTTATATAATTGGTTTTGTGAAGTGAAGGTACAACTGATTGAAAGCACAAGCATCACTCCACAAACCAAGGAAGAGATCAACTAAAGCCAAGCATAATTGAAGATCCAATCAACCCAAATCTAATTCATAATGAGGATGTGAGTCTACTTCTTAATATGGAAAGCTAAATAGTCACACCCCTAGTTACTTTGCATTTGCAGTAAGTTTAAGTAGGTTTGTGGAGGTTTATTAGATGTTTTAGCTCATTAACTATTTTATTCATAGAGGGGCAAAATGAATTGTGAAATATCTAAAACACCTTTGGTCTACAAAAGGGATGTATATGCACATTTTGGTAACTGAAAATATAGATTCTTCGTTTGATTTCTCTCTCCAAACTCTTTTTTTCTTCCTCCGGCCATCAATTTTGTAATTCGTTCAAAATGTCAATCAAAACTATATTGATTTGAGCAAACATATAGTAAGAATTCAATCAAATTTTGTTGTCACTTTTGGAGTAAGAAAAGGCATCATCTTGACTATTGTTTGGTGTTGATCCACACATGTGAGGGTCTGATTTAATTTATTAAAGTCAATCATCAAAATTCAGCTTGTTAGATAAAGAAACGCTTCATCATTTCACCCGCATCAAGGTGAAAATATGTGTCTAACTTCACTTCAATTTGAACCATCAAAAATTATATTTTTCGGTGTGCTTTGTGTCTAAAACGCATCAATTGATGCCAAAGCTAGGATTCAATCAAATTCACTATTGACAAGGTCAATTTATCATGTCGGAATCAAAGTCTAGTTCTTCTGGTGCGAAGAGCATAATATCCTGAACCGATTTGGATGGGTTATGCACTGAACTTCACTCCACGCTTGACTCATAACTTGCTTCTAGGATGAAAAGGATGATGGACAATCATGGCTAACCAACCAGGACCCTTTCTTCAAACATAGCCCACCCAATGGCCGAATAGGCCATCCTTCATTTGAATCTCCATCCTCCACGAATCATTTATAAAGAACACGGAGAACTTGTTGTTGATGCCTACCAACCCAATCACTATGATCACTTCAAGTTCATGTATCTAGTGCAAATGGGTTAGATCTCTATGAGGATACTCATATTCTCTACTAGCTGCACAAAGATGTGGCTCATGTATAAAAGGTGACACTTACCAATGGTTTCAAGGGTGTTGGCCCTCACAAGCACACAGAAGAATTCTAACTAGGCCTTATCCATCACTTCGACACCAATATTCTTAGTAGCCCATAGTTAAGAAACTAGTGTTATTGATTCATCAACTCTGCGGACACGCTTTCCATGGCTCAATATGTGGCTAGGCTAAATGATGACCTTCACTTCAAAGTTCTTGTGTTCGATGCTGAAAATATATAAGAAGCCTTTGTCGTTGACAAACTTTATGATGAACTAAAACCTGATGAAGTTTAAGAAAACACAAATTTTCCAAAGATGTTGACCCTACGTTGAGTTATGCAAGTAAGTCGTATCAAGCAACCATCCAATAGGCAGTGACTTACTCCAACTCAAATCAAGGAAAAGAAGAAGAAGAAGAGTTGATGCTTTTTGTATGACAAAAAGTGGGAGTTCAAAACAAGTGCAAGAAGCTAAAATATTTTCTGTTGATTTATAAATGTAATGCATCCGAGTACTCAAATGGATTGAATAGACAAAAGAAGACAACCCTATGTACGTGAGGTCATTATAGCTTATAATGCTTTTAAAGGTGTCTCTTCCATGAATTTCATGAGTTTAATTGGGTCGATCAATGATGTGATGAAGTCTACATATCATGCTTTTAAAGGGCTTCTTCCATGAATTCCATGAGTTTAATTGGGTCAGTCAATGATATGAAAGTTGGGTGTCATGAGTCTACATATCATGATTGTCATGGCATCCACACATAATTTCTTCTAATTCCTTAGTGAGGTTCTTGGGTGTCCTCTTGAGACCACAAGATCTTTCAATGTGGTAGTCGGTAATGGTGAGATTGTACCTTGTAACCAAGTGTGCAAAAACCTAATCTTGATCATGCAATGTCTGATGCCATGATAGACCAATTAAGGGAATCGATGTTGTGCTAGGCATGACTTGGCTTAAGGAAGTTGAGAGTATGTTTCAAGATTACACCAATATGCGTATCAACTTCACCTATCAAGGTTTGTCCTATGGATATTCACAAGCCATCTTGTCCCTAGTCATAGCCAAGCCTAAATAAGCTATACAAGTCATCTTGAGGAACCATGGTCTTATTTGTCTGAATCCTTATCAATGTGCATATTCACAACAAGCGATAAATAGAGGACCTCGTTAATGAGATGTTAGACCAAGGGATTATCTAGCCTAGTTCTAGTCTTGTATCTTCACAGATCTTATTTGTAAAAACAACTGACGACTCATAGAACACATTCAAGTGTTTACCGTATGTCTTGGTTTTTTTATAATATTCTACTTTACTGTAAATCTTAAGATGGCCACCAAGAACAACACATTCAAGTGTTTACCGTATGTCTTGGTTTTTTTATAATATTCTACTTTACTGTAAATCTTAGGATGGCCACCAAGAACAACACATTCAAGTGTTTACCGTATGTCTTGGTTTTTTTATAATATTCTAGTTTACTGTAAATCTTAGGATGGCCACCAAGAACAACACATTCAAGTGTTTACCGTATGTCTTGGTTCTTTTATAATATTCTAGTTTACTGTAAATCTTAGGATGGCCTCCAAGAACAGCACATTCAAGTGTTTACCCTATGTCTTGGTTTTTTTATAATATTCTACTTTACTGTAAATCTTAGGATGGCCAACAAGAACAACACATTCAAGTGTTTACCGTATGTCTTGGTTTTTTTATAATATTCTACTTTACTGTAAATCTTCGGATGACCACCTTACTCATGTATCTCATATTTTATCTTGACTTTGAGCTAATCACTTGTTTGCCAATATGTTCAAATAATATTTTTGACAAAAGTATGTGTATTATTTAGAAATATTGTCTAAGCTAAGGACATACTCCCTTAGCCCATGCCAAAGATTGTTAAGTTGTTATATGGTTTTCTTTGACTAAAACAGTATTATAGGTGCTTTATTCAAAGCTATGGATTTCTTGCAAAGCCCTTAATAGAGTTGGTCAAAAAACCTCCTTCATTTGGTCTTAAAGATCAAAAGGTCTTTGAGAGACTCAAATTGTTGATGTCAATTGTACCATTCTTGCATTGTCAGACTTCACCAACAGTTCGAGGTTGAAACTAATGCATGCCACATGGGAGTAGGGGTTGTTCTTATGGAAGATGAGCATCCAGTTCCATACATGAGCAAGTTCATACTGCTTGCAAGAGATGTTACTCGACGTATGACATGGAGGCACGTGCCATTTCCCAAGGCCTTGACAAGTAGAGATTGTATCTGCTTGGGAGGCGATTCACTTTCTAACTATAATAGCTTAGTTTTCTTTGGAGAAAAGAATTGCTATCTAGAACAATAAAGGTTGATACCTTAGCTTCTTGAATTTGATTCTAAGATCGAGTAAAAAGGAGGTAAGAAAGACAGTAGGTAATACCTTTCATGTCAAAAGGAGTACCAGGGTGTTGTGTACACAACAATTGACGCTGAGCTTGCTGAACACATATAAAATGTACAATACATGGCGCTCCAAAATTGGTGGAGCTCATAGAAAAGGTGTTCGCCAATCCATCCTCCTACTTGCTCCATTTGGTTTGTGGTGACATCTTGTACTACAATGACAAAATCTTTTCAAATTTTCTTCTTTAATTGATTTATTTTAAAGCATATTATAACTCACACATAAGGGGACATGAGGGCATTTCTAAGACCTATCATAGAGTGAAATCTGATTTTTGTTGGGAAGGAATGAAAGATCGAGTCAGGCAATTTGTTAGAGTGTAACATTTGTCAATTTCAAGTATAAGTCGAATAAGGTTCTCAACGCACTAACACCTTTACCTATTCCATTACAAGCTTGAGAATTGATTTTCATAGATTTCTATGAAACCATATATGTTATTGTAGGCTGGTTCACTTGAGTATACCCACTTTGAACTTTTGAAAGCCCAATATGGAGTAAGCTAAGTTGTCAAAGCTTCCATTAACAGGGTCGTCAGCCTACATGGCATTCTTAAAACCAAATTTAGTAACTGAGATACTATATTCACTTCAAAGTTTTGGAAAGAATGTATGCACCAGTCGAGAATTAAACCAACATTTACTATGATCTATCATCCCTAAACCTATAGCTTTTAAACCAAAGTTGTGAACTGAATCCCTGAAATGGACTTGCATTGTTTAATAGAGAATACGCCTAATGAGTGGTTGAACCTTCTTTCATGGGTTGAACTTCCTTATAAGACTAGGTATGATACTTCAACCAACTCCTTTTGAGGCTTTTTATGGTTATGCCGCCTCATCCCTTATTGCATATGAGCATGGTAGTATATTGCATAAAAATGTTTGTCTTCTTGCAAGAGCATGATTATATTTGAGTAGATTAAAGGAGAACATAACCAAAGCTCAAGAGTGCATGAAGACCCAATTTCATAACAACGTCCGATAATAATGTGAACTTGAAGTGGGAGATTGGGTATAGCTCAAGTCTTATCCTCACCAAGCTTTCAACCCAACCAACTTGCCTCAATCTAAGTTAGTTTAGAATGATACACAAAATTCAAATTTTATACGTACACGCATGGATACATGCATGCATGCGTGCACACACACATATAGATATATAGATATATGAATGGACACTGCTTAATTTTCTACAAAGGATATTATCCAGAAAACGAAATCATGAAGCTCAAGACTAATCAGGTTTGCGAATGAAATTAAGGATTTAAAGTTGGAAATTGTCCAGGCTTGCTTCACTTATCCATCATCTGTATCTTGTGTCGTCTAGGCTAATTCCAAGGAGACGAAGAGCAAAACCGAAAGATTAAATGCAGAAACTATCGTACAAACCACGAGAGATTAAAAAATTATCTTTAGCCTCCTGCTCCATCGTTGCTAAGGAGAAAATTTCATTCTGATTAATCACCAATTACAATATATGTAGGAGCTACTTTAAATAGTTTAGGCATTCTTTGCCGAGAAATTTTACTACGTATCCTATTTGGAGTACATGTAGGTCCGCGGAAAGTTATGAAAGAGTATATTCAAACTCCATCACAAATAACCGGTTCAACAATGAGAAAATCAATTTCACATGACTTCCTCTTCTTGATCTTGATTTGCTTAGAAATTCAGAAATTACGATACTGATTGAACTAAAACAAAGGAGCACCTGCAAATTGAAGAACAGGACTAAAGAAAAATTATTCTTCTTTTGAATCGCAAAAGCAAACCATTATATATATATATATATATACGTTGGAATTATTGACTCCAATTCAAGGTGATAAGGTTTCCACGTGGGCCAACTTAATTTTGTGTTTACGACTATATGGATACAATCTTGCTGATATTACTCATCATATGGCATCAAACTATACATTAAACTTCATAAAGCTGTTCATAAGAGCAGTGGCCGATCATTATTTCCGTAGGGTGTCATCTGCCTGCATCAATTTTGGGAAATAATAACAGGTATAGCCCAGTCTCATAACCATGAGCTATGATCATTGTCCAAAGCTGCCAGAGTCTATGATTTTCTCTTGCCTTTTTTGTTTTGTTTTGTTTGAGGGGGCTTTTACATCTGCCACTGTAGAGGGGTAGGACTCTCTAAACAAGAGAAACCCTCCAGCACTTGTTGCAAGGTCCAGTCATCTATTGTCGTGCTCAAGATCTCGGAATCAGTCACAAGTTGATTGATTGTGGTGACACCAAGAATACTGTCATAGGTAGAAACTCTTGGATCACAAACTTGGACGATCTTCGAGGACCCATCGACGTTGGGCCGGCTGGGAACCGGCCCCAGTGACCTGGATCTTGCATTTCCTGTGAGCTCTTGCACTAGTGCCATGAAATCAGAGGCACTTGTTTTCACCATTATGGGGTTGTCTATATACACTACCTTTGCGGGCTTCCTGTTGCCCTTCTTGTTGGACTTGGTCTGGACACCAAGAAGCCGATCCATCTACAGAAAACAAGCAAAGTTGTGTCTCCAGGATTACACTGAAGAGCTAAATCATAGTGACGCCCAGAGAGGGAGAGATTTTTCTTTCTCAGATATGGCAGAGGAAAAGAGTGCGAAGTTGATACCCTTATAGAGAGAGGAAGCCAAGAGTCAGGTTTTCTCTTGAGCTGCCACGTGGTAGATTATTTTTGGGTGAAGTTGGAATTAGTGTGGAAGACGTAGAGTGATGTAATCACACTGACGTAGTGCAGTGCCATGGATGTGTATTGACTGGAAATTGCGAATGATTTGAGACAGATGATCAATGGTAACCAGGTGGGGCGATTTCAACTCGACATGAAACCTTACAAGAACACAACACGAAAGTTGGTCTTCACGTTCACCCAAAGCGACGAACAAAATTGCCTTCCGAAAAAGAAAAAGCGACTATAAAAACATGAAAGGATGGACAACACGATGCACGAGCAATACATACTTGTCCACCCTAAGTGATGTATAAAAGCAAGGTTGAGTGTTGTGTTCCGCTTGTTCTGATTGATTAAATAACACGATGCAAACACAACCTGGAACACGAAACCGAGACCTCTAAGGAAGGTGGAGCATCAGCATCAGTTGTTTTCAAGGGTACCTGTCCATGGTGTGAAACCAAGCTTAAGTTTCTGAGAACTTGCTTCTTCTTCTTAGCTTCAAAGCGCCAAAATGCATGCTTCTTTCATGTTTCTCAGGAAGCGTACTGTCGCTTTCTAGTTGACAGTAACACTAAAGAAATCCAGCCTTCTTCCGTGTGAAAACGGCCAAGCTCATACCTTGACATGGAACGTACAGTGAACCCTCGCACTACAAGAATCTATTTTTGGCCTTTGTTTTTATCAAAAAACCTATATTCAGCTCAGTTGCGGATAGCCGTGAGCCATACTTGTTACAGCCCACGGCTTAGCGGTGATGTTCTTTTTTTACATACTCTTTTGAAGCTCCTGTTGCCTATATTATATCCATCTTATAACATATCTATGTACACATAAATATTCCTGCACATGGTTTGCTTAATCAGAAAGGTCAACTCATAAAATTAAATAACTTAAAGGAAATGTTACAAAAACAAAGTTAAAGAAAAATATATATGCTGTGAGGGTTTTGACAGGGGTATGTAATGAAATCAGTTTCTCGCAGGTACTTGGAAGTTTCTCTAAAGTATGTGCCTGTGTGTGTGTCTGAGAGAGAGAGAGAGAGAGACAGAACACAAGTGTGCCCCTTCTGGAAAAGGAAAAGGCAAGAACTAATGTGGCCCCAATTACAAAGGGGGATAGAGAAGGTGAAGAGCTCATTACCCCAGTTTCCATCTGGTAGGGCCTGCATGGCCCCAGCTTGTCTGTCGAAAGAGCGAGAGGAAAAAGAAACTCGTTTGGGGCCTGTGCATGTGCCTGTGTTTTTAATTTATTTCTAAAAATAAAAGTCATGAGAGAACTTATTTCATAAGTTAGGGAAAGAAGAAACGCGTATATTTTTTGGCTGGCACTTTTAAGGAAGGATGCTGGTGGTGGCAGCGGCAGATAATGGTAGTGGCCGAGGTGCTTGGGATGTGTAAAGGCATATTAGCTAGTAGGAAACTGTTCTTCTTTTTCTTTTTTATGGTAGTAGAAAATTGACGATTGCAGCTATCAAAATGATAGTTTGATGGTCACAACCATTCAAATAAGTTCTTGAAAAGAATAAAAAAATTAAATCGAAGAGTTTATTTCAATAGTTTAACAAACTCTTTCACTAGTTGGCAAAGAATATGGAAATTAGTTTGTCAAAAAAGTTTGTTGACTTCTACGTTGGAGACCTTTTTTATGCTTCCAACCGTTCAGAATAAGCTATATATAGTCATAAAAAAAAGGAAATGATTAAAACATTCGAACCCAAAAAATTATGATATATTCTTCGTTTATTCCCAGTTACACGAACGGTAACTGAGTTCAATATGTCGGGATTAAGAATTTGCTTCATCTTTAAATTTTAGAGCTCTGGATTAGCGATAAGCTAATACCAACCTAATCGGGAGAGGGGATCGAATTCAAGACCTACTTTGCAAATGATAAAAAGAAAATATACAAGGCTTTAGGATTTGAATTCAAAAAATAAGAAAAATGATAAAGAGAATACAAAAAGATGTCTTTAGGCTTCGAATTCAAGTCCTACTTTGAAAAAAAACTAGTATAACCAACATGGCTATCTTTGGCAAAGTAGGTCAATGATAAAAGTATGTTAAAACAATGCTTTCTTTATAAATATATAGTCAAAGTTGTTTAATATTAGTATAACCAATTGGACTATGTTCAAACATATAGTAATAGTTGGTATTTTAATATAATATCTTTAATTGAACCAAAGTATGTTAAAAATGTTTTACATGCATTCTACCCTAGTTTTAATTTGAGCAGATAGAGAGACCAAGATATGTCTTAGGCGGATTGCCCAATTAAGTCTTTCTTTTTACAGGACTCTATATTTAGTTTTATTATTTTTTCCTTACATTCCTGTTTAGTTGTTTGAGAAAAAGATTGTTTATAGTTTAATTCAAGTTCTTCGCTATTTCCCTGTTATCTCATTTTATTGGCTTCCTTTCTGTTGATAATATGTACAAAGCCCGCGGATTCGGATTTGCAAGAAATGGATTCTATTTTATCCTCTTGCGAATCAAGAGTTGATATTCAAAGGAGAAAATTAAATTCGGATCCACACACCAATGGACATTCCCTTAAAAGAACATTTTATGGACGATGAGCAGTTGGAGAAACAAATTAAAGTGCGACGTTTATAGGGCTATTTTATGTCCCTTTCCAGGTTGAATTACGCTGTCTTGGAAAAAATGAACATCTTCAGTGTTTTAGCAATTATTGTATTCCATATGATATTGATAATCACACACCCAAAAAAAAAAAAGGTTAGTCAGTTTTAGCATGTTATCCACGATGTAGTCGGCCCCATGTTAACAATAATTTGAATATGATAACCAAGCTTACGACTCGGACCAGGCCCTTATCAGGTACTAGTTTGAAGTTTCCTCATTCTTTAGTAATTTCATATAATAAATATAATTATTATAATACAATAATATAATTCATGTTGCTCCACATCATCATCATCCACATCGGGCTCCATATCGACAACATTAACATATTGATTGTTTCTATTTTATTGCACAAACCTCAAGCACCTGCTAGATCGTGTGAGAAATTTGGTGCTTTCTTCACCAAAAAAAGAAAATCCAAGTCACAAGTCCTTTGCGCAATTGCTTGATTTGGTGACAATGGCATTAGTTTCATTATCTCTGTTGTGTCATGTGTATAGAGAGAGGGAGAGAGATTCTCATGCAAATTTTATTATTGAAACGTGAGTGAGTTGTTGGAGTGTGTATGCAATTTATTCATCAACAATCATACATGAACCATCTTGTTGTACATCTGAAAAACATTTTAGAGTGGGATGAACAAACCCACGGTTTTAACCATGGGTATCAACCATGGCATGCATTGTTTTATTAACTGAACCTGTTTTTACGAGCTAGAAAAGTAGTCCACACTTGCAAAGGTGGAGCACGATACTGAAACCGGTCCAAACCAGGATCAATCCCTGGTAGGTCAGTTCTTAGTATGATGAATTAAACCCGGCCCAGATCCGAATCAGACACTCACTTGCTAGTTTTCCAACACGTGCCCTAAGTGGGGAAGAATTGGAAGTAAAATATTGGCTTGGGAAGAATCATATCCCATAAAATGTTGGTTCGTGGTGTTCAATATTTTAAACTTTTATGTACACATTTTAAGTTGACTTACTTAATTACAGATAGTTGCTAAATTCTCTAAATAAATTAATAAGACACAATCATGCTTGTGGTTATCTATTTCTGACACGAAATGGAAAGACACGATACAATATCTGTTGAAGCTTTTAATATAACATCAGACAAAGGCATAATCAAGAAAGTCTGTGTTTGTGTCCAACCAATCGATCTTGACCTGTTTAAGAAACACGAAAAATTGCAAACTTTCAACCAAAACTCTGGGACCATATTAATGTATTGAGTGGGGTCAAAGGCGGTGGTGCATTATTATTGATTCACGTCCAAAAGCAGGCTTTCTTGATAAAGATATGTAATCTTTGCTGTAAACTGCAAAGGGCAGTGGTACAGTAGGGTACCATTAGCGGTGCACAAAGAGCAATAGTGCACCAGGTTAGGGGGGCAACTCACAAGAAGAAGGTTATGAGTTTGGTACAGGGGGCATGCCAGCCCCAGCTTGGCTTTCTCCATTACATATTAACCTTGGTTCTGTGTCAAACCCACAGCTCGAATTCAGCATGATTTCTTGCACAAAACTCAGTCACCGCAAGCGAATGTGCAAGTAGTGCACTTATTTTTGGAAAAAACACTATATTGGTTTACATCATATACAAAGTTTACTTAACATCTTTAACCGATCTTGTCAAAGGTTAATCGAGTTTTTCGTTTTTTCAAATTAAACGAGAAAGAAGCTTAACCTGAGCGGCCACCATGTTCCCCGTAGCTCAGGTTGTTCTTCCAAAAATCCGATCCCAAATGCCCATATTCATGTCCATCAAAACTGAAGCCAATAAAAATGGGTCGTGTTGGGATTGACTTGTTTTTGGAAGAAAAAAAAAACTCCATAACACAAGATTTCTGCAAATTTTAGACCCGGCATGAAAACCGAACTTTAATGCAATTTAATACGCTAAATATTCTCGTTCACAGAAAGATACATCAATAAGAATGGGGTTGTGTTCCGTTGACCATTTTTGGGCTTGAACATCAGCTGACACGACACGAGCACCATCGCAGAACATGACGTGATGGATGAAAAAGAAAACTCATTTGGCGTGGAATTTAAGTCTGGAAAGTACGGACGACCGGTTGGTCCCCCTATTAATCCAAAAAGCTACCACACTGATGGGACATCAAGTACCACAGTCCTCCAACCACACGGTGGATCACTAGGTCCATGACGAAACCACTGCCAATACTGGTAGGATGGGTAAGCATCTAAGATCATAAGAAACTTCAGCCGGCACCTCCCAGCTCCAATTGATCAACTACCAGCTTTAATTAAGCAATAATCTCCTCACCAATCATCCTTAAAAGGCGCCTAACCTCATTATTCAGCCTTGGGTGATACCGAGTCTGTTGTTTTGTTTTCGCACATTATGTATTTTGTATTTAAATCTATTTGGTGCAGGGGGTTGTCTTGAGTATAAATAGGACTCCACTGAAAGAAAGATTCAGTTGGTTTTGTCTCTTATTTTCTCTCATCCGAGTTATATAGGATTCACTAGCTCTTATTACCCAAGGTTTGCTTGAGTATGGTGAGTGCACTCTTATCATTATAGCCACTTACTAGAGTGCAATGAGTTACTAACTTTGAGCATCTTACAATTTTCATCCTTAGTCTTGGATGGTACCTAGTAGTTTATTTGGTGATTTCATTCAGATTTTTAGATGTTCGGAACAGTCATGGCAGATGGATGTTGTTGGAACCTTGAATCCAATGGCAGTGCCGATCGGTTACTCTCTTATTATGAGTCGCAAGTTGGGCAGTCCTTTCTACTGGAAACTGGTGTGGTGCTGCCTGGACCAGAGTGCGTTAGATCATTCTCATCATCAGCTTCACATAACAGGTTAACAACAAACTCCTTTTTCCTCCACCCGTTTGGGAGTTCACCCAATTGATGTATTGTAAAATGACCCAGTTGTGGAACCGTCTACTTCTAAGTGACTGGCTGGTATGGTTTTAGGGTTACAGTCTAACCGAGTGGTTAGCTGGGATAGGATGCATCGGCTTCAGTTGTGGGGATAGAGTATAGAGTGTTATTTTGTATCGCATGTTAGTTCCTGTGGAAATGGAGAAACGCGGATGTCTTTGAACCCTCTCCCGTTTTCCCATCTAATGCAGATCAAACAGTTATAAATTAACTATGCAAAATGAGTCCCAGTGTAATAAATCTTCACACTCGGGTATTGATATTCAGCCGAGCGAGACTTTTGCTGTATTAAACTCAACATGGATGGTGGGAATCCGAGGTCCACGAGAAGTGGCTGAGTGCTTTGCTGCTCAGCCACATCTTAAGTGGCGCACAACCAGCTATTCAGGCTTGGAGCTATGCTGGTTCAGAAGGATCCACTGTCCCTTGCCCAAATAATATTTCAGGAGAGGAAGACTTGCTATTCTGAAACAGATGACAAAAAGCGGGTTGTTAGATCGGAACACACACCACGAGAGGGTAATCTAAGCAGAGCAGCTCATCAGCTCGCCCACCCTTGGTAGCATGTTTGGTACACTGTTCCAGATCAGATCCGCCCACCAACTTGGAAGAGGCTACGGATGTTCATTTAGATTCCTAACGTTTTCCAACTCTGGGACTTGGCTAATTCGACTGCCTTTGTGTTACACGCTAAAATATTTACATTCAATTCGAGCCTAACTGATACCCTGCATGTTTAATCTAATTGAACTTAACAAGCTTTTCTAATTAGTCAATCACAACAGATAGGCAAGAACACCAGTCAGGCGATTTATGCTTCTTATGGGATACGTTATCTTAGTTAAAAAACATGGTGAACGGTTCGTTAACAGAGAGAGTACATAGTTTAAGGCCAACTTCAACTACTTTGTCTGAACACCACACCAAGTGTTGACCAAGTTTTCGGTCCGTCATGATTTCTGTCTAAGATATTTCAGCAAGGTATCTCAAAACTGATTACGAACACAGTTGCTCAAAATTTGACATCGATTCAATTCAAAACAACTCGCACATTAATATTGAATACAGATTTTAAATCAAAGCAACTAACTTTACTGAATTATGCCAATTGCATTTAATGCAGTTGAAACCAAATTTCCTGCGGTATGTGTGACCATGGTTCTTTGTTCAGACTCAATTGCATGTCCTCGAGGGCCCCTAACTGAGGCATGCCAAATAATGTTCACCATGTTCAGAACCTTGCACAAGCCTCCTTTGAAGAAGGCACAAGAAGCCTCACCATCTTGGTCTGCTGAAGGAAGTTTTATATCATGTTTTGTTCAACGATTTTTTCCAATTTTTTGCAAATAAATTACGCATAAAGAGTCAACAGAATGAAGAGATTTACCCAAATAAAATTAAACGAACTGCTCACAGATTCGTGACTATATGTCTGGAATATAAAATATGGCCATTAAAAACAATGATTTTCATAATTCAAACAAATCAAGCACCACATACTAGGGGCTCCGTCGATTTCTTCAGCCATGCAATATCTGATTCATTCAAGTACGGTGCTAAAATTTCTTGACATTTAGAATGATATGTATCAACCCACTCTATCTCTTGTGGTGTTAACATTGACAGGTCAATCAATTTTTTCTGGTATGGTACCTGCAAGTCATGAACGTGAGCAAGAACCAAGAAGAGCAATGGGAAAGATGACAAGAACAATTTGTTAAACAATGAGTTCCTTGACCTTGTTCCATCTAACATCAAGACGTCTAAGTACCTGTTACGTACGCAGGGCACAAAGTTGATCCACTACCAACCAGCCTTATACAGTTACACAATGGTTCATGAATAGCATACCCAGTGTAGCTGAACGTCTCAAGAACGAAAACTTACCCACGTTATATGCTCGAAAGAAAGATAACCCTTTTCTCCAAAATTATATTTTGTGTCAGCCTCCTTGACTACAAGAACATTCTCCAATCTTATGCCAAAGTTCCCATCCTCATAGTAACCAGGCTCTGGAAAGTCAACCCCGAATCAAAGATTAATGTACTTGTAAATGCCACATACACTACATAAAACTTGAAAGGGAATAACATGCATATGATTATGCATAGCATGCAAAACAAAGGACACCATGTCAAACACCTTTATATGAACAGGAAAGCCACATAATACCTGAAGTGAACACGGGACTCCAACTTGAAGAAATTATAGAAGTTCAGGTACTTCATATATCAAGAAACATAGGACAACTCCCTGTTGTTAACAGTATGTGTGACATTAGTCACAGAAGCTTGGCTCACCTCGCAGAGCAAGAACAGGCTTTGCTCGTGTAGTGAAGACTTTGCTTTATGAAGCTTCTACAGAGTTGCTAGTCGTGTTTTAACCTAGTGGGTTCAATGTAATCTATTCCGAACATCATAGAGTTGCTAATCGTGTTTTAAGCTAATGTGTTCAATGTAATCTTTTCTGAACATCATCTTCTGTCAACAGGCAGCCCTCACTCATCCAGCAGCTAAGTGAGCACAGACTTCAACAGATCTAGCATTAATCATGTAACCACAACATTCAAATGTGATTAAGTGGTTGTGAGGTCTCTCACAATCAATGTTGTACGATACGTATCGTATGCTAGAGTGACACGATAGAGGTAAGTGTATCGTTTTCAAGTATTTATTGTCCTATACCATATGAGTCGACGTCGATTTCTCTGAGTTTATAAACCCAAGACCCACGGACTTTTTTGTCAAGCCTGCTCCCAAACCCTTTCTTACCCCTTGTATTTGCTCCCAAACCATTTTCTTATATTCAATTTGCTTAGTTTCATAGAGAAAGCACATGTTTTTTTCTCAAACTCATGAAAATTCATAGGGTTTTTATCGAATCCATGACATATTCACTTCCTTCCTCTATAATCTTTCTCAACTGATTTTTCACTTGAAAATTTTGTAGTTTTTATAGATTCCGAGATTCCTCAATTTCGTAAAGCCTTTTTCATATTGTGGTTTATAGTCAATACAATCTTCAAAAAACGAGATGAACATTTAATTACTTATAAGAGTGGGTCAATCACAAACACAAATTGATTACTTTATTTGTAGAAAAAAAGATAGAGCGTGTTGTAAAGATTGTAAGGTAATTCTAAGAGAAAGCTTAACCACCCAACATCGACTTTTAGTTATGGATTTACAAATAAAAAAGTGGACAAAGAAGAAAAGAGTGCATCGAGCTATTCGGACTAAATGGTGGAACCTCAAAAGCGAGAAAGAAGATATATTTAAACAGAAAGTCCTGCAAGGAGATGTTTGGAATTATGTTGGCACACCCTGTGATATGTGGAACAATATGTGGCTATACATATTAGGAAAGTTGCGAAAGATGTGTTAGGGGTATCTAAGAGAGGTGTACCGGCACAAAAAGAAGCTTGGTGGTGGAATGAAGTAATACAAAATAAAATCAAGGCAAAGAGGGCATGTTACAAATTACATTATGCTAAAAAAACTAGTGAAACTTTAGAAGCTTATAAGAAAGCAAAAAAGGTCGTTAGTGAAGCAAAAGCTAAGATTTGGGATGACTTATATAAAAAAAACTAAACTCAAAAGAGGGTGAAAGAGATATTTTTAGGATAGCTACGGCTAGAGATAAGAAAACTAAATATCTTAATTATGTTAGATGCATAAAAGACGAGGATGAAAAAATTCTAGTGGCAAATGATGATATAAGAAATAGATAGAAAAACTATTTTTATAATCTTTTTAATGAAAATAAAGATGTTAGTATTAGTTTAGGAGATTTAGCCAAGTCAGAAAAGTATATAAACCACAATTTCTACCGACGTATTCAAAAGAATGAAGTCAAAGAGGCTCTTAAACATATGAAGAGTGGTAAATCGGTAGGACCAAATAATATTCCTATAGAAGTTTGGAAAATACTAAGAGAAATAGGAATCACTCACAAGACTATTTAATGAAATATGGAAAAACCAAAAGATACCTTAGGAATGGAGAGTAAGTACACGTATACCCATATATAAGAACAAGGGAGACATTCAAAATTGTGCGAATTATCGAGGTATCAAGTTAATGAGTCATACTATGAAATTATGGGAAAGAATTATCGAACGTAGGTTAAGACAAGTATCAAGTACAACAGAGAACCAATTTGGATTTATGTCAGGCAGATCTACTATTGAAGCGATTCACCTTTTCAGACGTCTTATGGAACATTTAAGAGCAAAAAAGAAAGACCTTCACATGATATTTATTGATCTAGAAAAAGCGTATGATAGGGTAGCGAGAGAGGTTCTTTGGAGAACTTTGGAAAAAAGATGTATCCCATTGACTTATATTAACCTTATAAGAGACATGTATGATGGTGCAAAAACATGTGTGAGGACTCATGAAGGAACAACAAACTTCTTTGCAGTTAATATTGGGTTACATCAAGGATCAACTTTAAGTCCATACTTATTTATAATGGTGATGGATGAGTTAACAAAACATATTCAAGATGAAGTACCTTGGTGTATGTTATTTGCAGATGACATTGTATTAGTGGAGGAGTCTAAGGAAAAAGTTAATAAAAAATTGGAACTATGGAGAGAAACATTAGAAAGCAAAGGCTTCCGACTTAGTAGAACAAAGACAGAATATATGGAATGTAAGTTTGATCATTTAGCAGAGGACATAGAAATTAAAATTGGCACACATTGCATTCCCCAAAAGGAAAGTTTTAAATACCTAGGGTCAATTTTTGAAAGTGATGGAAGAATTGATGGAGACGTTACACATAGAATTAATGCTGGTTGGTTAAAATGGAGAGGAGCATCAGGTATTCTTTGTGATAAGAAGATACCGTTAAAATTAAAAGGTAAATATTATAGAGCAGAAATTAGGCCTGCCATGTTTTACGGTTCTGAGTGTTGGGCAGTTAATCATGAACATGTACAAAAGATGTCTGTGACAGAAATGAAGATGTTGAAATGGATGAGTGGCCATACAAGAAAAGACCGTATACATAATGAGGTTATTAGAAACAAAGTAGGAGTGGCACCAATAGAGGATAAAATGAGAGAACATCGTTTAAGATGGTTTGGACATATAGAAAGAAGATCAAAAGAAGAACCAGTAAGAAGGTTAGAAAAACTAAATTTGGAAAGTTGGTTAAAATGGAGAGGAGCATCACATATTCTTCCATTAAAGTTAAAAGGTAAATATTATAGAGTAGCAATTAAGCCTGCCATGTTTTATGGTTCTGAGTGTTGGGCAGTTAATCATCATGTACAAAAGATGTCTGTGATAGTAATGAAGATGTTGAGATGGATGAGTGGTCATACAAGAAAAGACCGTATACATAATCAGGTTATTAGAAACAAATTAGGAGTGACACCAATAGAGGATAAAATGAGAGAATATCGTTTAAGATGGTTTGGACATATAGAAAGAAGATCAAAAGGAAGAACCTTTAAGAAGGTATGAAAAACTAAATTTGGAAAGTATTAAAAGAGCTAGAGGACGACCACAAAAGTGTTGGAAAGAAACAATAAATATTGATCTAGCTTATTGTGAGTTAACTGCTAACATGGCACACGATAGAATCTATGGAAACAAAGAATCCATGTAGTTGACCCCGTCTAGTATGGGAAAAGGCTTAGTTGTTGTTGTTGTATGGAGAAACCAAAAGATACCCGCGGAATGGAGAGCGAGTACACTTATACCCATGTATAAGAACAAGGGAGACATTCAGAATTGTGCGAATTATCGAGGTATCAAGTTAATGAGTCATACTATGAAATTGTGGGAAAGAATTATCGAACGTAGGTTAAGACAAGTATCAAGTACAACAGAGAACCAATTTGGATTCATGACAGGGAGATCTACTATTGAAGCGATTCACATTTTGAGACGTCTTATGGAGCATTTTAGAGAAAAAAAGAAATACCTTCACATGATATTTGTTGATCTAGAAAAAGCTTATGATAGGGTAGCGAGAGAGGTTCTTTGGAGAACCTTGGAAAAAAGAGGTATCCCATTGACATATATTAACCTTATAAGAGACATGTATGATGGTGCAAAAACATGTGTGAGGACTCATGAAGGAACGACAGACTTCTTCGAAGTTAATATCGGGTTACATCAAGGATCAACTTTAAGTCCATACTTATTTATAATGGTGATCGATGAGTTAACAAAACATATTCAAGATGAAGTACCTTGGTGTATGTTATTTGCAAATGACATTGTATTAGTGGAGGAGTCTAAGGAAAAAGTTAATAGAAAATTGGAACTATGGAGAGAAACATTAGAAAGCAAAGGCCTTCGACTTAGTAGAACAAAGACAGAATATATGGAATGTAAGTTTGATCATTTGGTTACATAGAAATTAAAATTGGCACACATTGCATCCCCCAAAAGGAAAGTTTTAAATACCTAGGGTCAATTTTTGAGAGTGATGGAAGAATTGATGGAGATGTTACGCATAGAATTAATGCTAGTTGGTTAAAATGGAGAGGAGCATCAAGTATTCTTTGTGATAAGAAGATACCATTAAAGTTAAAACGTAAATATTATAGAGCAGCAATTAGGCCTGCAACGTTTTATGGTTCTTAGTGTTGGGCAATTAATCATCAACATGTACAGAAGATGTCTCTGACAGAAATGAATATGTTGAGATGGATGAGTGGTCATACAAGAAAAGACCGTATACATAATGATTTTGTTTTTCGATAAATTATTATTACTACTTTAATTCTTATGACTTGTATTGTTTCTTAAGACTTAATCCTTTGTTTATTATATTTTATATTAGATAAATGATGAGCCCATTTTGGTGTAGATGCACCAAACTTATCGAGGTGTGCTCAACATATATTAAGCCAAACATATAGTTTGAGCGGTTGGAGAAAAAATAGAGTTTTTTTAACACATTTACATGAAGAGAAACACATTAGAGCATGGTCGTTTTCGTGATTTGGTATATATTGCATGTAATATGAGATTAAGGCAAAGGTAATAATTTAATTATAATATGTTTGTTACTCTTTACTTATACTCGTAACATTCATATCAATTTGAATAATTTTTTAAGTACATAATATTATTATATTTTTTCTTTCATTTTTTTATAGATAAATACAAAGAAATGCAAGAAGGACAATGAATGTGCTATATGACTCACTTAGCTACAAAAATATTGATATTCTTGATGATTAGGTCGAAGAAGAAGAGACTCCATCAATTTAGAGGATGAAAATTAGAGAGCAATAAAGCAGGTATAAGCAGGGATTGGAGATGATGATGTGGAAGGCATTAGAGTGGAGGACCCAATTATAGAGGAAGAGGAGGGAGATGATAGTAATGGTAGCCATGATGATGTTGATGATGTCCTTGACTATAATACTTATGATTCATTTGTTAATTATGATCCATGTTTTGTGGAATGAAACATTGAAATTAAACATTGAAACCTAAACTTTGTAATTTGTATTTGTATTTTATAAATTATAATATTAATCCTAACTATAATGCTTATGATGCATTTGTTGATTATGATCCATGTTTTGTGGAATGAAACATTGAAATGAAACACTTAAGTCTAAACTTTGTAATTTTGTATTTCTATTTTATAAATTGTAATCTTAATTTTGAATCGACATGGTAGTTTCAATTCCAACTTGTAGTTTAACAACTTTAACTTTCTTACTCTTATAGCATGTTGATAATATTGAATGTTAAATGGCATTATCATGTCAATGCTTAATTGCTTATTAATTGGATTTTGATTGTGTTACCCTATGTTTTTGAATTTCAAGTTTTTATATTTTTTTGATTTTTTTGAATTATTACAATTTTATAAAATTGTATAGGATTAAATATGTTGTATTGTACCATACGATACGGCATGATTATCTAGTATCGATGCCATGTGCGATACGGGCACCGATACGAGTATTACAACATTGCTTAGAATACGATGTATAGTGGAGAAAATAAAATGACATCATCCTAGCAAGAGGGGAGCATAACCAATTAGATAACTGATTTTGACAGTAAAACCATTGCATGTAGAAATATCAACAGTTAAATTATAAGATAATTCAAATTTCATAAAGGTTTAAATCCACAGGCACACGGACAAAGTAAAACATATAAGCACCAAAGTACTAAGTTGTCCATAGAATATCACGTCACCTTGTCCAGGTACAATAAAAATAGCAAACGAATATCTATGGATCCCAGGGGTCAGAATGAGGAAAGATAAACTTTGTAGAATAAAGCTACATACCATCAGTCACAGTCATTGAAGCTTGCAGTGGAACATTTCGAGCATGTGGCCTGAAACTGATTAAGTGAGGCCCTGTTGTAAATGAGTCAAATAGTTGAATTAGACAAATTGGAACGTATGGGCTAATTATTCGAGATGGATGAAACAGGTTTGCAAACAAAACTTGACGCATAATAATTGTAACCATGGTACAACATAACCAGGTTTTTCCAAGTTCTTGTTTTAACTCATCTAACCTTCATGGACGTTAAGGTAAGAACCAACCCCATGACCAGTACCATGACGATAATCAAGTCCATCCTTCCAAAGGGGGACCCGTGCAAGAATATCTAATGCATGTCCTGCGAAGATTGGTTTCAAGTTTCCAATCAATCAGATCACGTTCTCGCATCTCCATTTATCATTGTTTCTTGGAATACACAATAGATGTTAACAGAAAAGGACAATCACATAGAAAATATAAGAGTACCTGTAGTGCCATTAGGAAAGATAGCTGTGTCCAGAGCTATATGTCCTTTCAGGACCTAACCCAACCAGTTGAGTGACGAATGTTCAATTATAAAGACAAGCAGGAAAAACAATGGACAGCTTATTAGATCGGTAAAGAGTAAAAGATTTTTGCCAAATGACATAATCACAATGCTTTAGCAGTCAATACATTATAATATCAGAAAACTGAAATGAGCAAGAAAAGTATCAAGATATTCAAGGAAAACAGAATCACTCGATAAATAATTGGTATGCAAAGAGGTGCCATAATTGTCTTGTTACATGTAAAGTATTTAGGGTGCCATACGCAAATTTAGCGCAAAGCTTTTTCTCTTAATTCCCTCACAGCTTATAAGATAATGTCCTTGTAGACACGAAAAATCTTCGACTCCCTTATATTGTGTAGTGGATGTATAGATCAGTGTTATGTGCATCGCCCTATAAGAATTTATCGCCCCGTATCATGTGATATGGGATGTATCCCACGACTCTTATTTATAAAAGCACTCAAACAGGCCAAACGCTCACTGCGATTCCTGCTTGTTCGGGTTTTGTGTTGAGTGTTGCATGGTTAGTGTGACCCTTCAAATCGTGAATTGTAAAAGCCTTTTTGTCCTTGTAAAAACTCTCGTTTTGAGGGAAGAGTTCTGAAGAAAATCTTGCGTGTTGGGACAATGCGTTCCTGTATGCTATAAAGAATCACGTTGCCTTTAAGTATCCTTGCACTTGCTCTCTTTTTGCCTCTTGCTTTTGCCGTTTGGGTGTGTGAGTGTCCGAGTGTCAACATCTTCACCAAGCTTACACTCGGGGAGGGACTCTCACGTTCTGTTTTGGGAGATTATTGCCGACTATAACACTTAGGTAAAATCCGCTAAGGCTTGCTTGGTCCCGAGGCCAAGCGCCGGTCCCGATTAAGCCCGTCGGCACGCCTAACATCGGTTTGGTCATGACAAAAGTGATATCCGAGCAAGTTTAATCTTTCCTTAAAGTCATCAAGCTTAGTTGCAATGGATCGAAAGTCTTAAAAGCCTAATCCCATCATTGTAACTTATACTCCTCGAAACGAACAAGGGACGTAAGAGAGACCGTGCAACCGAAAAGGCCATGATCGAAAGTCGACTACGTAAAGTGAAAGCAGATGTAGCCAATTGTGAGGCTAACTTTAAGACCTTAAGAGATGATGTCTACCACATAAAGAACTTTGTGACACAAGAGTTTGAGCTGATACGTGGTACCATCAACATCTTCAAGGAAAATTAGGATGAAACTTTAACGAATCTGAAAGAACGGGTTAAGGACCTAACTATCCGTTGTGTCAACTGTGATGGAAACAACACGACCGTTAAAGAAAGGCTGGAAGCCCTCGAGGCACACAACGGGACACTCGAACAAGCTATCGTTAGCGGGATCACAATCACCCTCTTTCGAGATGATAGTATCCGAAGCCAGATGCCTACTCAGGAAATCGAAGTGCCAAAGACTTGAGAAATTTTCTATAGCAAGTGGACGAATACATCAAAGCCCGAGAGATTAGACGGGAGGATAGGAGGATCGGTACGACAACATTGATCCTCAAGGAGATGCCCTTCTTTGGCGGAGACGGCTCTCCACATATGTCGATCGGAAACTCTGCACCATCGACACTTTTGACGACTTCAAATGGGAGATACGGAGGAAGTTCCTTCCCAAAGAACCCGAAGTACTTAGCTCGAAAAGAACTCATGCAGTTGAAACATGAGTGATCCATCCGTGAGTACATCAACTGGTTCACCTCCCTGATGTTGAATATCACGAGTATGGCAGAAGTGTATCGTTTCTTCTTCTTCATGAATGGATTACAGTGTGAGGCAGAGCGTGAGCTTCGACAGATGCGGGTGAAAGATTTGGCTTCGGCCATTAGTGCGGTTGAATGCCTAGATGATGATGAACCGCGAAAGGAAGACCGGCTCCGTCGACCTTGGAGTGCAAAGAAGTCTGTGAACAACAATGGCGGTATAGTGTCATTCAACTATGCTCCAAGGGAGAATGCAAAGAGAGGGGGAATGATCGCAGGCCGCCTCAAAATAAACACATTGGAGGTAGGCCACATCAAGACAAAGGAAAGGTTGTCCTCAAATGCTATCATTGCCAAGGGAACCACTATTCGCAGGACTCTCCCACCGGACCATCCACCCAACGGTTGAATGCAATGACCGTTGCAGAGCCCCCGAAGGTAGAAAATGGGAGTGAGGAACCTGTGCATTATTATAGTGCACTCCCAGCACTTAAGGCACACCGCCAACGTCATTAGGTACTTATGCTGAAAGAACAAAATGGGTTGTTCTATGTTAGGGTGCGACTAAAAAGAACAGAGGCCCAAGCTCAGGAGCTACACATAACTTCCTTTCCCTAACGAAAGCACGCCAGCTAGGACTTTACATTTCTGAGACCGATGCATATATCAAACACGTGAATCAAGTGAGCAATAAGACAACCAATGTCATCCTTTTCATCAGAGAACGGCGCATACGGGCAAATTTCTATGTGGCAGACATTGATCACCCCATGGTCTTGGGTTCGACATTCCTCTATGCAGAAGATGTTTGCTCCAACCTTGTGGAACGTCTCTACTTTAAAGATGACAGTGACTAGGACAGCACCACCACTTCATTGTCAGACAAGTCAAAGGAGAGATTGACCCTTAAAGGCACCAAAGGGACAGTGTTCCCTGTAGCTGCCCCATCCAATTGCACAAAGGGAACTATGTAAAGCAGGACATTGACCCAAGCCCCACCAAAGAGATGCGCTTCTGTCTGCTATAAAGAATCACGTTGCCTTTAAGTATCCGTGCACTTGCTCTCTCTTTGCCTCTTGCCTTTATCATTTGGGTGTGTGAGTCTCCGAGTATCAACGTCTTCGGGAAGCTTGGTACTTAGGGGAGGGTGTTTCACATTCTATTTTGGGGGACGATGGCCGACTACAATACTTAGGTGAAATCCGCTAAGACTTGCTTAGCCTCAAAACCAAGTGTCGGTCCCGATCAAGCCTGTCAGCGCACATGACGTTGGTTTGGCCATGACAGTTAGGGAGAAGATCTCCGACGATCCGACCTCGATGGCACCACTACTTCGGTGGCAACCGTGGTGGTAGTGTGGTGGTACCTTTTCTTTTCTTATGGTATATTATTTTTTTTTCTATATTTATTTTCTATGTACTTATGTTATTCGTCTATTTCTTTTTAAATGATAATATATAAAGTGAGTGGATATGTTTTTTATGAATACGTGGCAATCTATGAGGTGGTTGAATGTTTTTGGGTGTTTTAGCGGTTTATGAAGTGGAGATTTATGAAGGAGTGGATTTGTGAAGATTTATAAAATGCTTTAAGGTTTATTAAGATTCAAGAAGATAAATCAATCGACATGTCAGGAAGAAGAGGTTCACATTGTTAATCTCGGTCTAAAAAAAGTCATGAATGGTAGAGTTTCTAAATTGAAACATCACTTACCATGAACTAAGAAAGAGGTTTTTCCTTATACATGCAGAATTAGGAGTGCCAAAAGTCATTAAATGATAATGTTTACAAATGATTTGATGTAAATATTTGTCGATATACGAATGTTGAAGTAGCCCGATCATGTATAATCAAGTGTCAAACCAACAAGTCAAATACAAGCATACCCGATAATGGGTGTTTCGAGTCGAAAACAAACCAAAATCACAAGTCAAAGTATTGTCCAAGAACAACCATTTTCTTGATGTATAAGAGAGCTCTATTTATAGCGCAAAGAGGAAGTATTTACAGCATTTGAGAGAGAGAAGAAGAAAGTAAGAGGGCACGAATAAGGGACAACATCCAACGACTAGTGTGTAGAAAAACTAGCCATTGGGCTGCTGGCCATTAGCTGACTGGCTGGCCTAGCAGCTGGTAGGTGATGGCAATATCAGGTGGCGGTAGTGAGTGGCGATAGTGGTGGTGGGCAACAGTCCTTCTGACACCTATTACATATACAACAAAAAGATAAAATTACAGGCCCTAGTGACCTACCCTATACATTTTAACGCCCCCCTCAAACTTATGGTAGATTATCAAAAGTTTGTCTAACAAAATCATAACTAAAATAGAGCTCAATTCTGATGTTTTCTTGTGACAAGAATTTTCATAATAATAGTATCCAAGTTCTCACAGCCTATGTTAACAATAGTGCGCTATAACGACTGCTATAGCCCGCTATAGCGTTATAGCAGATAAAAAAGCGTTATAGCGCATTTGCTATAGCGAGCGTCCCTCCATGGCGATGTTAGCGTACAATACAGTGTTTTATATTATTTGGATAGGGTCAATGCAACTGAACCAAAAAATATAAAACACTACTGAACACGAGTTAGGTTATATATGTCTGCATCTCGCCTCTCTCTCCCACCTATCTGTAGCTATGTCTGCTCTCTTCCATCACCTCCATTGTCTTCCTCTATTGGAGGTAAGCTATCTCTCCCTTTCTCTCCCTTTCTCTTTTTCTCCACCTCTGCTGCCTTCTCTCTCTCTCGTGAAAATGTTATAAGAGTAGTACTCGACATCTCGTTAATATTTGAAAGCTCCAAGGATTGAATGTTGTGTCACGCTTGTGAGTTCTCCCAGTACCTTTGGGATCTCCCCACTGAAATCGTTGTGATGAGAATGAGAAGTTGGAGATGCTGAAGTTCAAACAGAGGAGAGTCTCCAATAGTGCTAATGGTATCATGAAATGGATGGAAATGGTAAAGCTCAAACAGATAAGAGTCTTGACTATTGCTAACGGTACCTTCAAACCAAGACATAGTATTGGTGGAAAGTTGGAGGGCAGTGACGAAGCCGATGAGGTTATAGCAGGCAACTCCTTTCCAGTGACAACAATCATAACCTTTCTTCCACAATGTGAGTTTGCCAAGTTGGAGGTCGAGGCCTTGCTTCAATTGGAGTAAGGCAGAACTCTCGTTGGAGTGGCAAAGAGTTAAAACTGCTAGTGCTCTCTCTCCCTAAGCATAGGTGAATACGAAGAAGATGGTAAAGATGCCTGTTATGAGCAGAAAAGATAGAGCTTGATATCCCATTATTGTAAAATTTCAACCAAACCTATACGCTCTCTGCACATGCCACATTCATTGCTGAATTCAGATATTTGAAGGCGACTTCCGTATAGACCCAGGAAAGTTTATGATGGGTCGCCATTAGTTTAACCTATCTTCCAATTTCTAAGTGGTTTCTCTCCTTATTTTGTCATCCTGTGTTGCACAAATTGGATCATGGGACAAGATGTCCCTCTATGCTTGATTTTGACCTAATTGGGTTCTTTAAATCATGCAAATAAAATTAATTGAACTGAACAAAGCCATGATTAATGATCGAAGCTAAGCCATCCCGACACCATACCATAAAATAAACCATGTTCATACTTATCGAACAATATTGCTTTTTCTGATTCTATATTGTGTTGAAAGTTTTAATTGATATAAAATTTTGTAGACAATATGGTTGAAAAGATTTCCATGACACAAGTTGATATTCAAGAGCATGAGAAGCTCTTATCAGTAGATAACAGAAGACTACTACAACATAAAGTATGCAAGTCTCTAGCTTTATTTTTGTTGTCTAGAGTTTGATGCATCTATTTTTTATGTGATTATTGATTAGTACATGCAAACTATTTTTTATGTTCACGGCTAATTGTGGATAATTCTAGAGCAAAACGTGTAATGTGCATACCGGCTATGAAAAGTAAGAGAAGGGCCAAGCTTGGCGACACCATATTCACCATACAACATTTGAGAGAGAGAAGAAGAAAGTAAGAAGAGGGTAGGAAGGAGGGCCAGCACCCAACAGCTAGTGTGCTGGCCATTGGGTGTTGGCCTGGCCCAATGGGTAGAAAAACTAGTCGTTGGTTGGTTGGCTGCAAGGTTGGCCCAACAGCTGGCAGGTGATGGCGGTATCAGGTGCCAGTGGTGGCGATAGTAATGGTGGCCAATATTCCTTCTAACACCTATTACGTACAGAACAAAAAGATAAAATCACAAGCCCTAGTGACATGTCCTATCCATTTTAACAATTGAGAGTATGGTTGAGAAAATGCAAGAAAAAGATATAGGAACGTTTGAGGAAGTGTTAGTGGATGTTAGGATAGCATTCCTTCTGATACTAGGAAAGAGGTTGGTAATAGTACTCAACCAGCTAAGAAAAAGTGGATTTATGGAAGAAGATGAAAGTTGTAGAAAACATTCTTACATCCATTCATTTTTCTAACCTACTACTATACCTCGTGTTTGGCCCAAAATTCGTGTTGCTAAGAGCAAACAAACCTTGCAATAGATAGGTGGTTTTATGATTCATGTATTCCCTTTAATGTGATGAATTCATTTCATTTTTATGTAACGAGAGATGTCATAGCTAATATTGGCCCAAGGTATAAGATATCCTCTTATAATAAGTTGAGAGAAAAATTATCGAATAAAACCGTTCTTGAAGTATAAGAGTATGGTTCGACTTTGAGGGAGTCATGGAAGGAAACAAGATGCATTATCATAACATATGGATCATAACATATGGATGGATAGATAGGCGAGGAAGGACTTTATTGAACTTTCTTATATATTGTCCTAAATGACTTATGTTTTTTAGATCACTCAACATGTAAGAAGAGTGTCGTACTGTAGAGGTTCTAAAGCAAGAATTTGATAAGATAATATTAGAGGTTAGGTATGAAAATATAGTCCAATTAATTATAGATCATGCAATTAATTTCAAAGTAGTTGCATGAAAAGTTATGGTACTTTTATTAGATACCATGTGCAACCCATTCTATAGCCCTCATTCTTGAGGATAGTGGAGAGATGGGTGAGGTAAAGGCACAAAGTGAATATTATCAGTATATCACCAAATTTATTTATAACCTTGCATTTGTATTATGTATGTTGAGAAGATATATTGATGATATAGAGATTATTTGTATTGTTTTTACAAGGTTAGTAACTAATTTTTTGTCTATATAGAGCATTGTGAAACAGAAGCAAACCTTAGAGAGAATGCTTACTTTAAATGAGCGATAGCAGTTTGCAAGAAAACTATATGAGATTTAAGAGACGATCTTCGTATTACATTATTAAAAATCATACGTCCTTTGGTAAAGGTTTTGAGAATGACTAATAGTGAGAAGTCATCTATGGGCTACCTTTATGAAGCCATAGATAGGGCTGAGAGGCTATCTGGAGCAATTTTAATGGAAGAAAAAACGATTATATACCCATATGGAGGATTATTGATAATAGATGAAATAGACAATTGTATCATGAATACAATAACTTACTACCTAAATCAAGCATTTAAGTACTCAATAACATTTAAAAGAAACAATGAGATCAATAGAGGTATCATTGTTTGGATAAATAGATTGGTCCATGACAAGAGTAGAGCATGTGCTATACATCGAGAGATAGAGATTTACAATAATTCTCTTCACGATGGACTTGCCTGTAGTCATTCACAACCATACTAATACGTGTTAGGTAAGCATATGAATCATTTATCTTTATATTTAAGTTTCTTAAATCTTATATTTATAGTGAAATAGATCTTTATATTTATCTTTTTCTATTAGATGTTTGGTGGAGTAGATTTGGAAGTGATTATCCAAACCTAAGAGATTTTACAATAAAGGTTCTAAGCCAAACATAGAATGCAACTGGTTTGAAAAAAAAAATTGAGATGTTTTTTAACACATCCACACAAAAAAGGCACAACATGTTAGAGCATGGGCCGCTTAATGATTTAGTATTCATATGATACAACATGCAGCTACAAGACTGGTAATTAATGGAATAGTTATTAATTAAGTATTCAATTCAATGTTTCAATTTAAGTTGTTATTTTTTACCTTCTAGTTTTAATTTTTATTTACTTATTATTTTTGCAGTCAATTAAGAAAGTTTTTGTGTTAGGCTTTCGACAACCAATGTAAAACTTTGTCGGACTTATTTCCCATGGACTCTAGGAATTATGATAGGATTATGTGACAACAAAGAATCCACATAGCCAACCCCATCTAGTATGGGAAAAGGCTTAGTTGTTGTTTAATCTTGAAATAGGCATTAAAACCAATTTGATTCAATAAATCTCTATAATTTTGATGTCTTAGAGGAGTGGATTATGGAAGATGATGTAACAAATATACTCCTAATTCAAGAAGACATCCGGGGGATCAATCTGGAAGGAGCGCAATAATATAAGGAGATGATGATATTGATTTTGCTGTTGAAGCTGGTGATCTTTAAGAAGGAAGAGGAGGAGGAGAAGAAGAAGATCATTTAATTGATGATTCTGAATAAAATATGTGATTCTTCTTTTTTAATTGTGACAGTTGTAATTTTAAAGAATATTTGTTACTTGTTCAATTATGAAAATTGTGCTTATAATTTGTAACCAAATTTTGATTTATAGGAATTATTTAGAATTGTTCTTGAATTTTAATTTTTTCTGGTTTTTTATATTCTCTAATGTTTAAAATAATTTTTTGGAATCTACGATGCGTACAATACACCTGTCTACTGGAGAAAAATGATGTACATTATGATACGGTACAAACAATATTGGTCTAGATATAGGAACTGGCAACAAGTTCATTCCTTGAAATAAAACACAGCTTTTCCTTCTTCAGTCTAGTTATCACACTGCCCTCCTGCTTGAAGGAGAGGAACAAAAGGCACATATAAAATCATTAAAATGAAGCCCAGACACTCTTTCTATTAATCGAACCATTTGACAGCGAAGAATTTGACAAAACCAAATGCCCAAGGGCCTTTTATGTGTATCGTGGCCCCAAAGAATGGCACGAACCTGAATCAAGGTACACAATGAAATGGCATAGACTACAAAAGCTAATAGAATAATGCTCGATCTTTTAAGTAAGCACCAACACAGCAATAAAAATGACAAAAGAGGCTACAATCAGCAAGCTTCATACAGGGGTTTTGCTTGATAAAAGCATTTGCAAGCTCAAACAGTAGAACCACATCTATATGTTAATTGCAAAAATCTCTCATGCTTCTAACAGGAAAAAAAATGAAATGCATTTGGAAAGACAAAACACGACAAGAAAAATAGGGCTAATGAAAAAGAATATTGTTTGGTCAAACTAATCCACTTACTGCAGTGTAACATGCTTTTTCACGAGCTGATGGCTTGCCAAAATGTACGGTCCTTGTTACATCAGTGGTTCCATCTTGATACTTCAACATCCAGTACATAGTCAAGCATCATGGCGTCCAACAATCACATTGAAAAATAAGAATATACCAGGAGTCATAGTGGACAAACCTGTGCCCCTGAGTCTACGAGATAAATACTATCAGGATCCATTTCCGCACAAGTGCTCTCCTCAGGTGAGTAGTGGATGATTGCGGCATTTGGACCAACTGATGAGATAGTTGGAAAACTCAGCCCCTTAAACAACTGTAAAAACCAGTGTCATAAGGAGATGAGTTTGGAGAAGTCACAAAGACTGAGACTGTTCTAGAACAGAGTAAACAACATAAACCACTGGCAACAACAATACAAACCGGTTTCTGGTCAACAATGATAATCACCACAAGATGTGACGATCAAGCTAATATCTACCAACATAATTTTAGGGCATAAATTTAAACTTATTTTAGGTCAACATAAAATTTTCCAGGTTCCAATATTCTTTCAATAAATGTAGCAAACAAAGCTTCAGGCAATCTAGTACCGCAACAACAAAATAATTGTACCTCTTGCCTGGAACGAAAACTCTCCAACATATCACTCACAGATACCTCAGTTAACTTTGCAACATCTCTGCAGATTTTATATAAAAATCAAGTGTCAAAAACCTTACCAGTTAATTGTTGATTCAACAGCTAATTCATGCTCAAAATGACACATTAGATATGCCTATGCTCAAAACAACAAAATACCAGCAAAACTCTGTCATGAAGAAATTCAATACTTCGACCTTCAATGTGTGGATCGTTACATGCATGCAATCATGTGACACAATATGCTAATTATTTTCATGCTTAAAATCAATTTTGTGGAACTACTGCAAGAAAAGGGCTGCGCAATATATTAAAAATAGAAAACTGTGCTTGGTCAATAACATTGACTTAGCCTTGCCATGTCAAAAATTCCATTACAACTAAATCAAGATAATTTCAGACAAGTGAACTTAAGTACAACTTGAAGAAGAAAAGCGAGCTTACAAATACTTTCTCCTGTTTACATCTTTCAACTCTGAAAAGTAACCTGGAGCCCCGTAAGTCTCTTGCATCTACATATCAAAGTGTGATAAGCTCAAACATGACAGAAAGGCGCTCAAAAGTAGAACAAGAAGAAACATTTAAAATTAACATGTGATATTTTCTCCCGTATTAGAAGCTCCAAAAAGAAAGAAAGATATCTAAAGAGTAAAGGATAAAAGAAGTGAAGTGGTGAAAGGGCACTAGAAATCTATGTTATCAATAACGCGCTATTGTGTTTTAGCGGATCACGGAGGCTCGGACCGCTATACCGGGCAATAGATAGCGGGCGACCTGCTTGGGTACAGTTAGCGCTGCTAACAGCGCTATAGCAGTCCGCTATAGCGCTGGTAGCGTACAAAAGTTTTTGGGTCAGGTGGATCAACCTGACCCAAATTAAATAAAACCTAACGCTAACGCCTTTGCTCTCTTTCTCCCACCTCTGCTATCTCTCTCTCGCCTCTCGCCATCTCTCTCTCCCGCCTCTCACCTCTGCTTTCTCCACCACCCGCACGCACGTCGACGGCCACCACCACCCCCGCTCTCTCCCTTTCTCTCTTTTCTCTCCCTGTCTCTCCTTTCTCCGCCTCCACAGCCTATTCTCTCTTTGTCTCCTCCTTCCCTTTCTCTCCTCTCTCCCATTCTCTCTTTGTCATCGTGCCAGTGTGGCGTGGGAGCGGCTCCACTCACCTGTCATTGTGGCATGGGCTATACTCCCTCACCTGTCAGTGTGGTGTGGGCTTTCCTCAACCTGGCAGTGTGGTGTATAGGAACTGCAACTTAGCTTATTGTTGAGCAACCTGTCATTGCACAGGAACTCTTGGTTTAGTGTTTTATTAAGCAGCAGCCACTCCTCACGTTGCAAATATTTGAAGAATTTAGACCTTCACACTTGGAGTTAATTATGCTATTGCTAGTTCTAGTGTTGATGTCAACCTTCACCCCTAACTTCAAGCAGATACTGCACTCCAAGTAGACCTTTATATGTATCTCTTTGCTTAACGTGGGGTTTGTGTTTTCTGTGGTGACAAACAAGCAAGCTATTCCATACAGGTGTTTTTGTGGTGGTGTCAGTCGAACAGCTCATGTAAAGCTTCACCACTCCAATGGATTATCATAAAAGTAAAGTGAAGAAAAGGAAAGATTTGTAAGATAATAATCAAAGTTTTATAATGTTGTGGATCAGCTAACCATTGACATAGTACATGAGATTTTGCATAAATCAGGTATCTTTGTGACTGGAATTAGTTATGCATAAATTATTTTATTTGTACTTCCACTGCCTTCTTGACATGTTCTGCATTTACTTTTGTTATGCCCTTATAATTTCTCCTCTCTTTATTGTGTATGTTACGTAGGGTCCTAGTGGGAACTGGGAAATTGTGTTTTGAGACGTTGAGGCCATTGGCTTATAGCCTCTTGGCAGAGCTTATTCATCATGTTCGCTCAGACCTTTCACTCACACAGATTAATTTTGATTTTTTCAATGTATCTCTCCTTGATTTGACCTGATTAATTGTTGTTTCTTTCATTTTATTATTTTGTATTTGCCAACTGCATATTGTTGTAATGTGTAAGTATCTTTGTGCTGTACGTGAACTTCACATGCCAGATTCTGTGCAATGACTTTCCATGGATAAAGCCTGTCAACTCTTGGAACTCATTGAGATAGTTGTTGTACAACTCAAACTAAAATAATCTTGTTAAGAGTTGGAAGACAAACTCAAGAAAATTTTCCCAAGGAACTGAATACGACAAGAGGATTTGACGTGTTACATGTACACGCTCATATTTTGCTTTGGTATCTATTCTTGAAAATGCTTCTGGATATGTTTATTATGTTACCTTGTTTTGTTCTCCTAGAATACTTGTGAGAGTGAGACTGCTTTGGCAATAAGGAAGCTTCCTCTTGTCAAAGCTAAGAGGTATCTCGAGGATGTTCTGGCCCACAAGCAAGCTATTCCATTCAGGCGTTTTTGTGGTGGTGTCAGTCGAACAGCTCATGTAAAGCTTCACCACTCCAATGGTCAAGGACAATGGCCTGTAAAGTCTGCGAAATTCATTTTGAACTTGCTGAAAAGTGCTGAGAGCAGGATATGTGTTGTGATATTCTCTTCAGGTGAAAGATTTGGATGTTGATACACTATACATTTCTCACATTCAAGTCAACCAGGCCCAAAAGCAGAGAAGACGTACATATCATGCTCAAGGACGAATAAACCATAAGTTTGCATTTCATTTGTTTCTTTTGGCAGTGAGTCGGTGTCCATTCAGTATTACTTACTTCATGGATATAAAGTTAGATTAATGATATGTTGTGACTACAAGGATCGTGCAACTGGATACTTTGTAGTGTTTAGATTTATCTTGATACTCATGAACCATGAAATTTCAACCATTTTCTTTTGTTTCTTTTGAATTACTTTCATTGGTGTTTAACAACTAATCCATCATTTTCACAATAATGTTAATGCAGACCATGGTGAAGTCCTTTGAGGTTACTGAACTTCCTGGTACCCTTTTCTCTTTTTTACACCTTTCTCTTTTCATAAAGTACTCAATTGTGACTTCGGTTGTATCGTCTGACTTCGGTTGTATCGTCCTTATGTCTCGGTGTTTTCTCAGAAGTTAGAAGTAGAATTTGTTTATTTAGTTTGATTCATATTTATGAAAGAAGTGGTCGTGTTTCTTGATATTTCTTAGAAATTAGAAAACCCATTATATATATATATATATAATTTTTTAATCGTAAATAAAAGTATACCGCTAAATCCACTATATTCCCGCTACCACTATATCAAGGTTGACCACTAACAACCCACTAACTGCTATTAATAACATAGCTAGAAATCTAAGTTGCTATTGATAGAGCCATTGCAATTTCACTCAACTGCACATTTGAGTTTTGCTAGTCAAAAGTACATTCCAGATGCAGTTCCGCTGGATTCTTAAGAGATTCAAAATTCAATGGTTTAAAGCAAATGATCTTGCAGGACTAAGAATAACATTACATTTCAAAACCACTCAGACCAGAGTTTCTCCCTCACATCTAACTATGCCACCCCAAACCAGACGCATAGACAAGACGAGCAAGCTGAGTTCAAGCTAGATGTAAAAAGAGAAATTGCATTTTAGCATGTGAAACTGCTTGAACTTGAAGCATGAACATCTCAAGCTACAACTATCACTCCACCACCAGCAGAGCCATGCTTTTTCCAACACAAACCAAGTTAAGTTTTGATTTCTTTTTGCTTCAGCTTGTTCAAGCTAAATGAGTTGCTCATGACTTCCTTGCCTGCAAAATCAGCCCACTGTGCACTAGCTTGTTACAAGCTAAACCAAGTAAAGCCACAAGCAGCTTTGTATATTTGCCAGCTCTATTGTGTAACCGTACACAGGTATGCGCACGGTCAGAGCACCTTTGCTTTTACGATTTTGCTCATGTCATGGTTTGCTCAAAGCACGTCCTTAGACATTTGAAATTAAATATACCTTGTTTAGTGCACAAGTCCTAAAATCATTGCAAACTCATTCCTTGGTAGTTTGTATAATAGGCTCTTGAGATAGGTTGCATCATGAAACTCTTTTTCATTGAAACGGCATAGTGGTTTTCTGCACCTCTTCCTAACTCGGAGGCAAATTAGTAAATAATAAGTAGGGGCTACATTTTACGATATTTGGTCATGGCTGGTGAATTTGTTGATGCATGCACAAGTGTAATGTTACAACACAACATGATAAAGCATTGAAGATGCACCTATAGCACTGCAGGAACTACTACAAATGACTGATTATATTATGAGATGTTTGCATAACTCAACTATGTATCTGAAGCACACAGATTTCGTAAAGATGGCATGGATATGTAGGAAGTTCACATTAGCAAGTTCAGATCATGATAATACCTTATTATCAAGCCACATGAGATACTGCACAACTGCGGCACCATCCCGAACATGTGCATTTCTTAATCCATCCAACTCAACAGGATTCTAAGAACACGGAAACAGTGTCAGGTCAAATTGAACCAGGGAATGTTGTTAAGCGAAAAGCGTTCATTCGGTGCTTAAATTAGGGGAAAATGTTAACCTAAAAGTGATTTTAAAAAATCATGCAAGTGAAAGAAATATCTAGCAAAGCAATTATCAAAAACACAGATTACCTTGAGAGCCTTTGCAAGAGCCAAAGGAGACTGCTGCAGAAGAACTTGATCAGATGGAAGGTTAGAATACAAGGCATAACAGCATGAAACTGGGTCCATCCATATGAGATTCTGCTTATTTTCTTCATGTTCTTGAACTTCATGGCCACAATCATTGATATCAGATGTGCACATCAGTTGTCCAGATGCAAGCAACGATAAGTCTGATACCACATCACCATAATCTCTGACCTCCACTCCATTTTCACTGAAATACTTGTGCATCTTTAACAGCAAAGGGTAAAACAGAATAAGATGGGATGCATTAACATGTCAAATCACCAAAAAGCAAAGAATGGCCAGGATTTTTGAGTTTACATATGAAAAGGAAAGGTGGGAAGTGTATGGGTTGAATCCCTCTTCTCTTAGTTAACATTTTCTTCTCAAAAAGAAGATGGGAATAAATGACAAATTAAAATCACAATGTTAGTAAACTCAGTATTCAAGATGCATAAAAGGTGAACATATAAAACTTCATGATAAAGTAAGCGATACATAATTATGAATCACAAATGTTGGCTTGAGCAAGGATATCAAACAATCACAATAGTTAGCATGGGGTTGCATTAGGATATTTAGGTCCAAGCTCCACAAAAAGTTTGAAGCATCCAAATTTAGGATAGATAAGTTGCATTTACACCTGAATTTAAGAAACTAAGTAATTTACAATTGGTCCACCAGCCATTCTCGCTGCACTCCAATTACTTTTATAATAAACCAGAACAGATAATCATCGTTCAGTAAATTGGATTTCTATAATGTGGATGTTTCCAAGCTTTTAATACTTCAACAATTGAGATCATCAGAAGAGACCATTCAAGCGTGTCAAACATTTAAGGGACAAACAATCATATTAAGAATTAGCAGCAACAATTGGAATGTCAGTGAATTGTTGCATCGTTAATGAACCACTATCTTTTTTTTTACAAAAGTGATAGTGTGGAGAAATAATATGTACTATTAACGTAAACCTTAAACTAATTGATACTTTGTAGGAGTACTAAAATAACTGGTACTTTTGTATTCAGATAGTGTATGTCAACTATTTATAAAAAAATCATATCTAATCTCACAAATGCATCTTAAATAGGCCATGGTAAAGGAAAAGGACTGAATAAGCTCCAACGCATGCAATGCCGCTTTATTTGAGAAAATTGGCAACAAGAAAGCATGACAGAGATGAATTTTCTTAACCTAAAAATAATATATATATATATATATATATATATATATATTTGTAACCTTGAAACATAAATTTCAAGTAAATTCATTCTGATAGCATGAAATGTACCATTAAAAGCTACAGCTTCAGCAATACCTCGGGAGTAACTTTCCTTTTGTCCACATAAAGAACCGCTGATTTCCTAGTTACTATGGCAAATGCATGGACCACAGGATTGTAAGACACATCAGATCCCCGAATATTATACAACCAAGCGACCTGGAAAATTAAGATACAGAAAGCAAAATGAAGATAAGGATATAGGTGGAGTCAACAATGGCCTCAATTGGCCCCTTGAGGATGTTGTATCACAAAGATAAAAGCAAAGGCAGTACTTCATCAAGAGCTGCGATAACAATGCCAGAGGCCTTCTCTTGTGCTACTTTCACTCTTAGATTACTCAACTTCTCTTCAATACTGAAGCCAGCAAATTTCAGTGGCTGCACAACAACAGGATGAATTTCTGGCACTGGCCTGCTTTTCCAAACTTCATCTACCAAGTTGATTGGTAGCTGAACCAATGTCAGTCCACTCTTCCCAAAATGTGACTCCCACTTTTTTGCAGTTTCTACAGATACACACCAAGGGTCAACACCAACGGTGCCCCCTTTCTCCAAGTTCTGGAACAAAGCAAACCCGCACATTATAATACCTGAAATCCATGTATCACATAGAAGAATAATACACATCGACATGATTTCATCAAGTATCAGTAAGTTTTCTGTTGCAGCAGATATCTGAAGTTCTGAACAGAAGATGATGATAGGACCTCTTCAAGTCCAAAAGGTCAAACTTTGCTACGCTGGAAAAAGCCAACATCATTGTGCTTTCAGAAGAACAAAAAGTAAAGAAAATGAAGATGCCAACTTGATGAAATTAGATCTATGCACATGCATAACATTCAAAAAGGCAGTGATATTTTGGACCTTTGATCCTACAGCCAACTTTGTGTTTTGGACGCAAGCAGATCAAATAGACTTTCATGTTTTAATATTATAGCCATCCACCACTGCAGTTAAGCTTCCTTTACATATTCAAGAGAGTATTCAATTGAAAAGATCGGCACAGACTTCAGCTAGAGAATGCTTCCAGCAGACACACTTCTTTTAATAACAGGAACTTACATCAACAAGCCAAACTTGCACAAGAGGGGCCTCTCCAATTCTCATGAGCTTCCAACGTTCACTGAGTTGTTGCGATGCCTGCAAGAAGTATCTTCCATCGGTCCATAGTAAAGCCTCGTTCATCGTTATAAGTGCCAAGCCTGAGAAGACTCCAACCCTTAAATTAAACCAAATGGAGATAACAGTAGTTCTGATAAAAGAAGAGAGATTGTGATAACATTCCTTCCAGGAAAACAGCTTAAAAATTAAAACCCGATCATAAATTCTTAAAGCAACCCCTGAAAGAAAGATTTATCACACCAACATTAGATGCTGAGGAAATGCCTTATCTTCACTATGGCATGTAAGTTCATAAACTGTAAGACTATTGATATACCAAGCAAATGAAGTGTACAAAGCCTAAACACCTTCTTTCTGAGACTTTGTGTAGTAAATGAAGAGTCCATAAGAGGGAAAAAAGAATAAGAAGAAGTGGAAGTGGAAGTCCTTCCCCAGGAAACGACGCATACAAGGTAACCACCCAATGATACGAAGAATTCCACTAAGGTGCTTTTGTTCAAAGGTGCAAGCTACGCCTGCAGCTTGAACATCTTCTTCCTATCTATCTCTTCTACTCAATCACTCATGAGTTACTCTATAAGGTCTGCACTTAGTCTAGCTGTTTTGTGAAAATGGATCGCAAGAGCCTACATCTGATCATTAGAAGCTCTGACTCAGTCCCGAGACTCTCAAACGTTCAAACCTCATCTATGTCACAATATATTATGGTCCCATATCGCATCCATTGTAATAGTCATATTGAAATCACTAAAACCACAATATCTAAATGATCACAGCATTATCCATGTCAGAATATTCAATTGAATGTGCAAGTTTTGTCCCAGGCCTAGGCTAAAATATAGCCAATCACAAATTAGAAGAAGAAACCAGAAGAGAGAAAGGGAAACCAATAGATTCTGACTTTCCACAAATGTTGTAATGTCAAGAATGAACGGACAGGGTTCTAATTCTTCAGAAGTATAGGATAATTAGTCAAAGTCAAATATAAAAAAGAGTAGGAAAACTCCTTTGAAGTCATAGTAACATGTTAATATGTGATTTTTCCCATAGATACAAATTTTCCAAAAATATCTTGATATTTCCATTTTTTTCCTTCAATATCCTTTTGAAGGTTGATACCTTTATTTTCATAATCACAAAAAGAAGCAAAAGGTAAAGGTTGATCGCGCAAACCACATGTAATGGCATACAGAAGTAGAAGTACATCAACAAGCAAAATGTCACCTGCACTTCCAGTAAAACCACTGATGAATGCACGCCTTTTGTCCCATGCTGCCACATATTCACTCTGCACATATGAGTGGTTCGGAAGAACTTGTGACTATTAAATGGATGAACCGGCAACGAGCAAACAACTTTGCAACTTTAACATAGTTGTGTCTAAGAAACAGAATTCTAGCAACTTGCCAACATTTGGCAGAAACTAACTGAAAGTCTGAAACAACCGCACTATTCTTCTTTACTTTCTATTTTTAAGTTCCAGGATGAACATATTCAATAATATTTTGTCCCTGGAAACGTACCTTTTTCTCTGCTGCCAGTGGAGGTGCTTAGATTTAATCAGATGCAAGGCAAAATGCAAAAGTGGGTTTGGTGGTTCCAGCAGCAACTACTCTAAGATTCTTAATGGTGGCATTAGAGGATTAGCTTGTCAACCACAGAGAATACATGGTTTGGGCCCATTCATGGTCTAACTGGAGTAATTCATAACGTATAAATGGCACCTTCAAAGAATTAGGACCCAAATTTGATTTCTCCAAGAAGTCAGTGAGAACCAAGGAAAACGAAGATTCTATTGATTAAATTGCACTAGTATGCAGAACCCACTTGTTCATGGAGCATCAAGTCATCAGTTTATTGTGATCCAACACTCGACCACCGTTCAGACGTCAATTAGTCGCCAAGATGGATCTCGTGGTAATAATTTAGGGACGAAGTTGTTATTTTCTGAGAAGAATTTCAATTGAACAATCTGGAAGGTTCAAGCTTAAAATATTCAATGGGCAGGTGATATTTGATTAAAAAGAACAAATTTTCCATCAAAACAATTGGGGTACTTTTTCCCCACGTTTGCTACTTCGACATCGGGTAAGTTCGTTTATCTTAAAAAGGATTCTTGCAGAATCAACATGCGGCATCATGGCTGTAATTTGGCTGAGATAATCTTTGATAGAGAAACACAGAATCACTAACACTTGTGGAAAGGAGAAACGAGAATCAAGCTGGAAAATAACGGAAGGAGGACAATGGGTAGGAAAGAAAGAGAGAAGCGATAGGAAGCAAACCTGATGCGCGTCTTCGGAAGGGACGATGAGGGCATCCAAAGGAGGGGAGTAGGCGGACATCAGCGACCTTATGGCATCCAGCGGATCCTCCATCTCCGTCTTCCCCGATCAATCCTTTTTTGCTAAACGGATTTTCCCACTGCGGGCTTGAGAGCGAGAGCTATACGCTCGACGAAAGAGGAGCAGTCGCTTCCTTCCGTTTCCGGATCCGGGCTTTTTCGTGTTTCATTCTGCCTCCCATTCAATTTGGAAATAATCGCACAACAGGAACTCTCGATAAACCCTAATTATCTAAATGCCCCTATTGCATATTCTCTCTCCTTCCCCTTCGCTTTTCCGTTACACTTCCTTGTGGGGCCCCCCCCTGAACGATCTTTCCTCGTCTCCTTCTGTCCGATAATCTCTATCTTACCCTCTCGCAACCCTTTGATCTCTTTCAATTTCCGTGTCCGAAAATCTCTCTCAATCTTATCCTCTCCTGATGTCTCTCAATGTCACCGTATCTTTCTTTATAAAAGCTCTCTTCACCTCTCTATCTCTCTTTTGAATTTTCTTCCTCTTGAGACACTTTATCGATCTCTCTGTCAGTCTAACCCTCACCATCTTCTCGACCTCTTCCCTTCTCTCTTAATCTCCCTATACCTCAGTTAGAATCTCATGGAAAATCAACTTCCCGAAGCTACAATATTTGAGGCGAGTAGAGTGTCAATCATTGATGAAGAGATGCCCCTAAGGTAGGATTTGTTCAAGAGATAGATGCATCCACGAAACATTGTTTTGAGAGCGACATGTTAAAGGTGCATTTTTATTCAAAATGTGAGTATATGAATTGTGTCACCCCTAGAAAAGTGTCACCAGTAGACCCTTATCGCCACTACAAAGGAGGATACAACCTAACCTCTTATACAACAACTAAGCCTTTTCCAATATTAGATGGGGTCGGCTACATAAATTTTTTGGTTCCACATAGCCCTATCATGTGTCATGTTAGCATTTAACTCACAATAAGCTAGATGATTCTTTATTATTTCTTTCCAACACTTTTGTGGTCGTGTTCTTACTCTTTTAATACTTTCAAAATCTAGTTTTTCATACCTTCTTATAGATTCTTCTTTTCATCTTCTTTCTATATATCCAAAACATCTTAAACCATGCTTTCTCATTTTATCCTCTATTGGTGTCACTCCTAATTTGTTTATAATAACCTCATTATATATGTGATCTTCTCTTATATGATCACTCATCCATCTCAACATCTTCATTTTTGACATAGACATCTTTTGTACATGTTAATGATTAATTATTCAACACTTAGAACCATAAAACATGATAGTTATAATTGTTGCTCTATAATATTTACCTTTTAACTTTAATGGTATCTTCTTATCACAAATAATACTTAATGCTCCTCTCCATTTTAACCAATCATCATTAATTATATGCGTAACATCTCCATCAATTATTCCATCACTCTCAAAAATTGACCCTAGGTATTTAAAATTTTCCTTTTGAAGGACACAATGTGTGTCAATTTTAATTTCTATGTCCTCTGAAGTATCCAAATGATCAAATTTACATTCCATATATTTTTTATTTATTCTACTAAGTCAAAAGCTTTTACTTTCTAATATTTCTCTCCATTGTTCCAATTTTCTGTTAACTTTTTTCTTAGACTCCTCTACTAACACAATGTCATCTGCAACTAACATACACCAAGGTACTTCATCTTAAATATGTTTTGTTAACTCATCAATCACCATTATAAATAAGTATGGACTTACAGTTGATCATTGATATAACCCAATATTAACTTCAAAGAAGTCTATCATTCCTTCATCAGTCCTCACACATGTTTTTGCATCATTATACATGTCTCTTATAAGGTTTATGTATGTTAATGGGAAACCTTTTTTTTCTAATGTTCTCCAAAGAACCTCCCTTAGTATCCTATTATAAGTTTTTTATAGATCAATAAATATCATGTGAAAGTTTTTCTTTTTTTCTCTAAAATGTTCCATAAGACGTCTCAAAAGGTGAATTGCTTCAACAACAGATTTTCCTGGCATGAATCCAAATTGGTTCTTTGTTGTACTCGATATTTATCTTAACCTATGTTTGATAATTCTTTCCCATAATTTCATATTATGGCTCACTAACTTGATACTCTAATAATTTGCACAATTATGAATGTCTCCCTTGTTTTTCTATATGGGTATAAGTATACTCACTCTCTATTCCTCGAGCATCTTTTAGTTTCTTTATATTTTATTAAATAGTCTTGTGAGTCAAGTGATTCCTATTTTTCCTAAGATTTTCTAAACTTCTATAGGAATATTGTTTGGTCCTACCGATTTACCACCCTTTATATGTTTAATAGCCTTTTTTACTTCATTCTTTTAAATATGTTAGTAGAAATTATGATTTATATACTTTTTTGGTTTGGCTAACTCTCATAAGTTAATACTAACATGTTTATTTTCATTAAAAAGCTTACAAAATAGTTTTTTATCTATTTTTTATATTATCACTTGTCACTAAAAATTTTTCTTCCTCATCTTTGATACATCTAACAAAATTAAGATCATTACTTTTCTTATTTCTAACCCTAGTTATCTTAAAAATATCTCTTTCACCCTCTTTTGAGTTTAGTCTTTTATATAAATCCTTCCAAATTTTAGCTTTTGCTTCAGTGACGTGTTTTTTCACTTCTTTCATTGATTTCTTATAAGCCTCTAAAGTTTCATTAGTTTTTTTAGCGTAATGTAATTTGTAACATGTCCTCTTTGCCTTGATTTTATTTTGCACTACTTCACACCACCAAACTTCTTTTTGTGCCGGTACACCTCCCTTAGATTCACCTAACACATCTTTCGCCACTTTCCTAATATGTATAGCCATATTGTTTCACATATCACAAGGTGTACCAACATGATTCCAAGCATCTCCTTGAAGGACTTTCTGTTTAAATATACATTTTTTCTCGCTTTTGAGGTTTCACAATTTAGTCTGAATAGCTCGATGCACTCTTTTCTTCTTTGTGTACTTTTTTACAATTAAATCCATAACTAAAAGTCGATGTTGGGTGGTTAAGATTTTTCCTTGAATAAATAAATATATATATATATATATATATATATATATATATATATATATGTTTGTGTGTGCATGCATGTATACGTATATATACATAGGATTATATTCATATATGCTTGTCACCTTATATGACTTACAATAGATCATTCTATCATTTTTTATCTTTTATTAATTATCCATTAATGTATATTATAGGATACTCGGTTGAAAGCAGTAATTAGATTCTTTTTATACAACCAAATAGTAAAATTATCCATTATGGTGTACATTATAGGCAACAATAAACAATGAGTGGGCTAAATGATCCATTGTTGATTGGTTAGCTCATGATGTATGTGATGGTGCATTTGCTGACTGTACTTTATTTTTCTCTTTTATTTATAATAAATATGGTACTTTGGAGTCCGGATGACCTGATTAAGTATGTAAGAGACGTTAAGAGGAAGCACAACATCGTTATCATCATTTTTTATTTGAAAAATAAAGGTGTAAGAAGTAAGGAATAACTTGAGTGCAAAAAAAGCCACAAAAAAAAAAGCAAAAAAAAGTTGATATTAGAAGTTATTGATCAATTATTATGAAAAAGGTGAAATATTCATTTTTACTTATAAGAGGGTAGAGAAAATGGTTCGTAGAGGTTGAATATGGTTAATGAGATTCATAATCACCCTTTAGATTTGTATCTTAAAGGACATGCATTTACAAGCAAATTAAGTGATGTTGCCATTGAAATGGCTTGATGACTTAAATGTTGGCACATCAAGACACATTTATAATAGCATAATAACAATTAAAGAATTAAAGAGTGCCCAAATTGTCCCAACAATTATTGCATTATACATGACATTGGAGCATATTAGATAAGAATGATTAGTAACATTGTACTTATACATTTTTGGCCAATTCAATTGTTATGTGCATTTCTAGACTTGTTGGAGTTCGGTTGTATGTACGACAGGCATGTATAAGATAATGTTTTTTTGGATTTTGAGAATTATATTAACTAATAATAATTTTATTATGACACCCACATATATAAGATTTCTTCCTTGAGGTTGTGGATCTACCTCAACCAATATGAATTTTTCTTTGGCATTTTCTTTCATGTATATAAAAAGAGGATAATTATGTAGAGGTGTTGAGGTGCCTAAGAGAGTTGCTTATGTCAAATAAATTCTCTTATGTAATTTTTAGAAATTACAATTTGTACTTATTGCTGACACAGTTCCACTCGAATTGTAGAGAATATTAAACTAGATTGGAATGCCGGAAGACATAAGATTTTGTCAAAGAACTCTAACCCTTGTTCTCAAAGAGAAAAAAGACTCAAGTGATGAAATGGGTCTACGAGAATTTGATTGTATGTATCCTATTACCGATAAGGGTTATGTAAAAATGTAAAGCACTCAGTATGCTCAAAAAGACAAGAATACACATTATTGCTACTCCTAAGAAGGTTAAAGGAAAATGAACTACAATGGTATTTATTTTCTAATCCCTGTCTCTGATTACATATACTTATTTATAAACTTTCACATGACCAACAAAGAACATGTCAATCTTTTCAGATGTGATTCTTGATAACTAGCCACTTCTATGTTTATGCCACCCTTTTTGCTGCCATATTGATTGAGATGTGTCAACTGACCTATGATCCATTCTTTATGATCAACTCAAGGTAATGATCCCCTTTCACACGTTCAAGGTTTTGACTTTTCAAGACCCAGGTGTCCCTTTCTTTTTGAAACTTTTGACCTTTTGACATATACCTTCTTGCATTTTTTGGTGTCAGTACATGCCCTCTATGACTCCATATCTTTAGTCATTGAGGGTATGAGTCGTACCAAAATTAATTTTACGTAAGGAAAAGATTGACATATTTGCTTCTTTAGTACGATTTCTTGGGATTCTCTTCATTTGCAATTAGGATCTACAAAGGCAATGACTCTTTCCATACTTTCGTGTATCTCTAGACTATTTTGAAAAAACCTCTTGTGAGAGTTCTTCGTCTTCATGCTTTCATGGCATCTTCTTTTGATGTTGCCTTATCCCCAACTATAGAATTAACTCTTGATCTCACTAATTTTCATATCGGAGAACTACCCTTGACTTGGGATAGCTTTGTGATATTATCCAAACTTTATTGGTTCTTTTCCTATGACCAATCAACTCTATATTGATTGGGTAGATAGGTTTGGAGACCAAAAACTTCACCTCTAGATGCAATGGGGTATTTATGACTTTATCATATTGTCTTATCTGATCATACAATTTGATGGCAACCTCCTCTATTCTTTCTTGTCTTTCTAGATTTTTCTCCACAATCGTTTTTAATTCTCTTTTGGAATGATGTCTCCCACCATTCTGGATATTTTGGCAATCACACGTCTTCCGATCAATAGTATTGACCCTATCTCTTTAGTTTATCATAATTTTCCAACCCCAAAACTCATACTATAACTTTCTTCACATGACTTTATCCATTAACATTTAGGTACTTGACACATGACGGATGACGAAAATCATGCTTTCTTATTATTTGGTTATGTCATTAAATCACTTATATTCATGGAACCGGTATATTTTTGGTATTATATCGAGTACAAAACTATCACTTGTTCCCATGTTTTTTGTCGTAGTTCATCATTCGGTCAAGTATGCTCTCGAGGCCCTCTCAAATAATAGTTCTACCCACCTTGTAGGAGGTCCGTTGTTGTTTCTTCTGCTTTAGATTCATTTATACTTCTTTGAGTTCGGATTCTCATATCTCTCCCATTAACAAATCATTATCAATACATTAAGACCTACTTTAAGCCTCATTCCTCCAACCTTAGCCTCACTATAGAGATTATTACTCGATTATGGCACATCAACCCTTGTGAGGTAATTTTTCTTTATTCATATTTTTACTTTCTTGATTCCAATTCCACCGCCATATTTAAAGAGGATCTCTACAAAATTAGATTATTGAGAATTTTTTCTCATTGGTTCTTATTTTGTAGTGCTTCTCAGTCATCCCTATCCAACCCAATTACTGCTCTCCCTTACCTTCCATACTGTTTGCCCCCTCAATTAGGATTTCATCAAGTATTGTCGGCTATGAGAGAACTTGTTTTAGGATAATCAACGAGGATTCATCTTTGTTCTTCTTGATTCATATCCTTGTTCTGATGAGACGCTAGAAATTTCTTCTTGGTGACAACTATTCTTAGGGAGATTACCAAGATCTTGATCTCTGAATATCCAGAGAGACTCACTGACTATCGCATGGATGAGGCTACTAGAAATAATTACAAGTCTTGATACAAATGTCTCTCTATACATTCCTCTACTTCCTCAACTAGTCACTCTCGCTTGTCAACTCGTCCCTAATTGCAGAAAATAACTTCGAAAAGTGCTTTCTCTACAAGGACTACTAGAATCAAAACATTACCAAAAGCGAGGAATATGCTATTTGAACTCATCATAATAGAGTATCTAATTGATGATATTCAAGATTCTACGCTTAAAGTTGTTGGTGAAGGATCTGCGTTCTCTTCTATACCTAGCAACAACCCAATTCCAGAATACCTCTAGCATAAAGTAATGATTCTAGTACATCTTTCTTTATGTTAGATAGGTCTTCTTCTATCATATTGCAAGACATCCTATCTTCCATGATCCAATAGCTTCATATAGACTTTCCTTCTATTTTTACTCTAAATGTGATTGATTGTGATCTACACATGATATGAACCCTTTGGGGCATATACCTATCTTTTGAGCTGAGAAGGATAATTGAAGAAGTCCCTTGTTTCAACATTAAAATTTGTGAATACCTTGATTCTTACCAGAACCCTTGAGTTGTTGAAACCAAACTTACTTTCATTATCGATAGTGAAGAGCAAATTTGTTCCCTTTCTCGACAAGTTGTTGATGCTAGGGAGCTTCACCATTGTTTTGCTACCCGATTGGTAAAGGTATCTTCATGTGTCACCGAGTTTGAGAATAAGAAATCAACTCTCTAGCTGAGATTTTGGCTCTCAAAAAATAATATCAGTGTTGCCATAAACTATTGGTCGAAGCTTCTTAGGTACTATATGATCTTAGCTCTCTATAGTTTCATGCATCCACCGCTCGCAACACAAAGGTCTCAACTTTTGGAGAGCTCGCTCAAGAATCACAAGAACTTCATACATTGCTTTCTAACTGTGAAGCTCTCAAGAAGGATGCTCAATCCATCATTCTTGATTATAGCAACCTCGAGGAATATTGGAAGAATATGGGAGTGTCTCTATAGAGGACATTGTGATAGATTATGTAGGTAAGTCGAGGGTGTTATAATGGTGATTTTATCATCACTAGTGGTTATCAATGGCTGATATAAAATGTTTAATTTTTTTTGCACACAAATTTGTCAATTCATTTTTTTATACTTTTGCCCTTAACTTTTTGTTTCACCAAGGAACCCATCAAGATTAGCTAAAATGTCATTTATTGTTGCACAATATTCTTTGTTGCCACCTTGTAAAAGAACACATCACCACCTCATATTTCAAACCGAATGACAATGTGGGATAATGCAAGATGACATCGATGGGATATCACTTGTTCTAGCTATAAAACATGATGAATGTCTTATCTTTTTTATCTACTTCTATGAAAATTGCTAACACTTTCTCCGCATCTCAAATTTCTTGTGAAAAACATCTTGAGTGTATTCTTTATCTCTCACTGTCATGACTTCTAGGAATCTAACTCCATCGAGGATCATGAACTCAGGTTACCATGTATTCCAACTTGCTAACTCTAAATATTTCCTTCTTGACCCTACCGTATCCGCTCAAGAAGGCTATAAAATTGTTGATGAGATAATCTTCCTAGAAGCTCTTCCTCTCCATACAAATTGGTATCGACATGATTATTTTCCAAAATACTTTTTTACTTAGTCAAAACCTTCCAAGGAATACATCTAATGGTTCGATAGGGTAGGCTTGAGCATGCAGACAATTGGTATAGGTAGAAAAAATTTGACCTGATACAACTGTCTTTAGTGGCCTTCCCTACTAACCTCAACCTTCTCCTTTGCTTCTTAGGTTTATGATCTAGCAAAATCAATTATTTCATTCTCAAGCACGATATAATTGGTCCTACCCACTTAGATATTCATCTCTCTTCTGATGGTCACGAGTTTCATTCCTTAGTTCTTCCTCTTTTTGTTTCTAATTTATTTTCAAAAATATATCCGAAAAGGATTTTTAGAGAACAATGTGCATTATTCAGGGAAGTAACTAAAGTCGAACATACCAATTTTCTTTTATTTTGGTTGTGTAAGTTTATCATTTACCCCATTGACATAGCAATCTCCAAATAATACCATATCATCATTGAGGTTTAATTCTTTGAGTATCCTTTCAATTTTTGTTTTTTCTAAAGTACTCTTTCTTTGGAGTATATGCACTTTCCTAGTGGTTTCTCTAGTGATACTCTTATTTGGAGTATATGCATTTTCCTAGTGGTTTCTCTAGTGTTTGATATATTTATATTTTTTCTAGTATAAACAAAATTTTTGATCCCATGTGGACTTAAAATTTCGCTTGCAAAAAACATGTGTGAGTGTGCCAACAAGCTTAAACTTATAAAGGTTTGGATATGACTCTAACTTTTTAGGCGAATATGAGAAAGTGGGTTCTTATCGAACTAGGTTAGGAGAAGTTATTTTGAAATCTAAAGTTTTCTCAAAATAATTTTGATTTTAAAAGAGCCTTTTCTAAAACTACATTTTATGTGGAACAAAGTTCAATTATGTGAAAAGCAAAATTGATTCTCTTTCACCGAGTTCACATTTTATTAAGTCATTTTTCGAGGCCTAAAAGTTTCATCCAAGCCAGTGTTGGGTGTAAGATTTTATTGATAGTTTTTTATACTTTTAAATCTTTTGGTGATTAGATAAAAATCAGACAAAGGTTTTAACTAAATGTTATTCGAGAATTATCATTTCAATTGTTCATCTCAAACCAAAAAGTTGAAATGTTTCAAGAGAAAGAAAAAACGTGAAAAACATGGAAAATTGATGTTCTCGACTCAAGGTGGATAGCATGCCAAAAGACTAGAGACATCTATATCCAAGTTGGGGTTCAAGGAGGGTAACTTCAGACCAGTTCTCCAAGAAGACAAGGCTTCTCAAACATCAGCGAAGGTGAGTGTGAGAGAAGAGTTTTAAAAGTGAGTCAAGGATACTTGGATTCTGGAAGCAACATCAGAGGATTTTATAATGCAAATGGCCCATGATCCTCTTGGACTTCCTCTCCTTCAATTTATACTTGTAAAAGTTGCAATAAAAGAACATATTCCTCTTCCACTATTGATAACGGACTTGACTTGAAATATTTTTCAAAGTAATATATTCTTATATTATTAAAGTGAAGAGGATTTACAAATATATTTCAATGGAATATATTCGTTGCATTATTGTAGATACGATCGGCAATTATTTGACACAGATGGCTAGCTTTACAAACAGTAGATTCCCTTTGTCATTCATTTATGATCAGATGAAAAACTCTTTCATGGTTGGTGCATAATCCTTTGGTCAGAACCTGCAGGATTTTACTTTTTTCGGTATTTGTTTCAGTAACAAGTAGTTCCTCTTGTATGAACTTGTATTCACAATATCTTTTAAAATTAGATCTTCATATGTAGAGCATGATTTATAGGAATTCCAAAAATATTCTAATGAACTTCTTGCACAAATTTCCTTCCTATCCAAATCCAACCAACGAATTCAAATAATTCCTTGATACTTTGTTGGGGAAGAGCTTCCCCTCTATGAATTAAGATATCTAAAATATCTTGTTCAGTTATCCATGATAAGAGATCAGTTTCAAAATCCGTCCACCTCAAATTATTCATTAAGCATGTTATTCTTATGCAGTGTAATGGAAATACATGACGAACATGTTTGAAGTGATCATCTTTGGGATCTGTTTTATTTCTTTTGACTTCAACGTGCAACTCAGAATTCCAAAAGGATATAGGTGGTATACCTTTCTTTGCCAAACTTTTGATATAGGTGGTATACCTTTCATCTGCATCTTTTGATCTATTTTTTCCGGTTTCTTCATATTTGGACATCCTCATCTGTGAACATGCTTGCAATTTTTCATCGTCTAAGCTTAGACTCTCTAATTTATCTGTTATTATTTCATAGGATTTGGATGACATCAAAAGTATATTGTGGTTTCACAAGGGTTAGTTTCAACGTCCTCTTCTTCCTTTAATTCATCAAACTTCCCAGATGTTGATGGTCATCCTTCAAACGTTGAAGCCATCTTGACTCGTTCAACCCGTAGTTCATCTTCCGCTATACAGGAACTATTTTCAAACACCTCGTTCATCTCGATGTCTAAGCAAAGCACATTGTTTTGTTGGAAATATTCTGGAATTGTGGTGGTATAGGCTATTTTTAGTGACCATTCACCATTTACAATGTGCCATGCAGTTTCTCCTAAATATTCTTCTTTGATGATGTTTTCCCATTTTCTATCATCATCATTTTGACTGTTGATTATCTGTTTGGAGATCTATCTTCTTCAAAATTACGCATTGTAGACAATACTGGTGGAGTTTCTTCGACTCTTGATGGGGCCTTTGTAGGTACAAATTGCACTTGCCCTTGTCGGCTTGTATGTAATTCTGGATAGACGGAGAACAATGATCTCCATCTTCTCTTTTCTTTATATTTCTAATCTTCCGGCAATTCACTGATTGCTGAGTAACCTTACAGATATTCTTTATCTTCTATCTCCATGCCGATCTGTATAATATTTTTCTTCATTGATAATGGAAAATTCATTCCATAGTCGAGCTTGAAATATGACATCATCGATTGCAGCAAGTTAAATGTACATCTTCACAACACAGTAGCATACACAGATTTGGGGACGAGGTTGATGCCTTAATCTGTATATAGAGTACGAATGCCTAATGGATGTGGGGGTCTTACAAAGAGATTATAAAGTATGGTTTTGCACACATAACCCATATTTGGACAGATTTCTAGTAAAATGTCAAATCATTGCCTGATTCCAATCGTGGTCTGACGTCCAGAAGTAAAATGAGGCTTCACTAGGACATCTACTTGTTCTAGGTGCACGAATTTGTAGCCTTTTTTTTCATGCATCAGCGTTTTCTTTTACGAAAACGGTAAAAACACAGGTCTGATTCCACTTCCTTAGATGGCTAGTGACACTTCTTACGGATCTTGGAATTTCCATCATGTCGTTGAGCAATATAAGTACAAAGTTTTTCTTGGGACAAGGGAATGAGACCTTATTATTTTCAGACAATCATGCCTCTCGCTCAAGAAATGCAGAGTGGATATCTGAAAATCCCTATGACGACCTCATTGTTTGTGCTGGTTTAGACACACAATATCTGCCAACTTGCAACACGTATGAGTCATAGTCATATTCACGGTGATTACCATTCTTAATTTTGTTCGTCTATGGCTTCAATGTCAAGATCAGGGTTATCCGTATTGTATTGTGTCATACGTATCATATCATATATCGCAATAAGTTACTTATCAGGTTCTATTATACAATACAACCTATATCACACGATACAGCCTCCGACCAGGGACCTTTATAAAAGGTTCCTGGCCGAACATAAACCCATGTTTCTTCAGGTTTCTGGAAAGCTCTCAAGGTTTTCTTAGGTAGCTCTCAAGGTGTTCAAGGCTCCAGGTGTTCAAGGCTCCACAGGTGTTCTACAGTGTATGTGGAAGGCTCACAACCCGGGTTATGATATATTTAAACGGTGTATGATAAATATGTACTAAATTTTTGCATTATACGAATCCTTTACAATTATCATATTTTTTATTTTTCTTATTTTTTAAATTTTTATAATTTTTAGTATTAAATTACGATAAAGAGCGATACGATATGATACATATTGTATCATGGAACAAAACGATACATGATATGATATATATCAAACAACACTGATCAAGATCTCAATGTAACGAGATTCTTTCTTCTTTGGGTGAATGCTCTCTAATATATGGGATTCCAATGAATGGGGAGATCATAACAGTTTCCTCTTGGATTTTCTTCCACTCCTTCTCAGTTGGAAGGTTTTTGCCTGTGGCACATGGTTTTTTGCTTTGTCTTCATTAAGTCCCTCTAAATGTTTTGACTCGTCATCATTCAAAGTTGTTTTCATCATAGGTACATGCGACTCAAATTGGCCCTATCAGTTTTCCAAAGACTAGAATAACTTTGTTGCAGAAATGGTTCAACAGAGGGACCAAATATTTGAGACCATAGGAATTGGAGACTACATTAAGGCTTTCCAAGATATAACTTCAGACAAATCCATAGGCTCGCCAGGTCATTCCTCATCTAGCTCCAATTCATGTGCTCTTGGAATAAATACAACTCGGTCTCAAGCCCATATAAAGGAAGAGGATAACATTAGACTTTTGATAGCCAACGTAAAACTTGTCGGATTTATCCACTATGGATTCTAGATATTATGAGTATTGTATTGAGACGTTCTCTCTGAGTGATGCATTGGAGAGTCCGAATGCAATGAAAAGTAAACGAGGACTTTTACATCTTCGCACATATATAATGAATCAATTGCATAAAGGGTTCACACATCATAGATAGACGTGGATAAAGAAGTTAGTTTCACTACATTACCATCCAAATATACTCAATAAATTATAGAGAGGGTCTCCATATTTTCAGCAAGAACGAATGCTGGTGGTTAGAAAGCTACCCTAGATAAAAAGATTTTGATTGATACTTAGAATATTAGAACATTGATTGGTAAGCAAATAGAGACTGTAGATTCTATGATTAGGAGAAAGATTAATATTCTATATTTACACGAAACAAAGTAGGTTAAAAAAAAGTAGAGAAGATTGAGAACACATGTTTTAAATTATAATACTCAACAAAAGAAAAGACTCGAAATGGAGTTTGTATTATTGTAAATAAAAATTTAAACGATAGTGTAATAGACATACAACGGTATGGTGACCTAATTTTGATAGTGAAATTAGTATTAGGAGTAGAAGCTTTAAATATATTTTGTGATTATAGACTCCAAATATGACTAAAAGATAGCATAAGGAATGTATTTTTTGAAGAGTTAAATAAGATAATTTAAAATATTTCACAATGAGAGATGATTTGTTTATGAGGAGATCTAATTGAATATGTTAGTAAAAAGGCATTAAGATATCAAGGCATTCATAGCAACTACGAGTTTGAAAATTTAAATGAGGAAGGTAAGAAAAATTTAAATTTTGCTATAGCATATTATTTATTTTTAGCTAATACAATTTTTAGAAAATGAGATGAATTAATTACTTATAAGAGTGATTTGCCGCAAGCACAAATTGATTATTTTGCCTATAGAAAAAAGATAGATCGGCTTGTAAAGATTACAAGACAATTCAAAGAGAAAGCTTAACTACCCAAAAATGGTAGAACTTGAAAGATTGTAATAAAGTAAAGAGTACATAGAGTTACTCAAAATAAATGGTAGAACCTTAAAAATGAGAAAGAATATATATTTAAATAAAGAGATCTTCAAGGAGATGCTTGAAATTATATTGGTACACCTTTTGATATGTAAAACAATATGATTAAACATATTAAGAAAGTAGCAAAAGATGTGTTAGATGAATTTAAGAGAGGCATATCATTACAAAAGGAAGCTTAGGGGTGGAACGAAGTGGTGAAAGATAAGATCAGAATGTTACAAACTGTATTATTCCAACAAGACTAATAAAACTTGAGATTTATAAGAAAGAAAAGAAAGAACGACATTAGTAAAGCAAAAGCTACAATTTGGGAGGGATTTATATAAAGTTTAACTTAAAAGAAGGTAAAAGAGATATTTTAGGATAACTAAATCTAGATATAAGAAAATTAAGAATCTTATTTTTTATTAAATATATCAAAATTTTAGTTAAATGATTCCACTTTTGTATTTTCATAGGTGAAACAATTTTGGAAGGACACAAGGTTTAGTTATAGGAAGTAGAGAAGCGCTAGCCCATATTTCACCCGTCATGCTCTCAAGTAAGGGAAAAACAAAGAATGCAAGAAATTGTCAAAAACTAAATATAGGTCCTCAAAATTAAAGTAGCACCTTGGCAACAGAAAACAATATTAGGACGATGGAAATGGGGGTGGAGAGGTGGCAATGATGGAAGTCGTAAGAAACAGAGAGAGAGGGTTATCGTTAGGTGGTGACCAGGTGGCGATGATAAAAGTCATAGAAGAGAAAGAGAGAGGTGAGACTCTATTCTAATCGATCAATTAGGGTATACATTTGGTAGTTGTGTCGAGTCAACACATATCCATTAGATTGACCCGTATGCTATCGACAATAAGACAGTTTGCTATAGTGGTATACAATAGGGCTTCTTAACAATGCTAATAGTATCATGCATGGATAGCCGCTAAATGTCAGCCATTATAACGTGCATAAAACCGCTAATACACTATAGCACGCTATTGATAACATAGATTCGATGGCCTATAAATTTGTTTATCCCATCTCTTATTTCTTATCTCTCAAATAAAACAATGTTGCTCTTCTTTATTTTTTAAGTTAATCTATAAAATAAAATAATGTAATAATTAGCATCATGATTCTCAATTCCCTTACTCTTCTCTCTTCCTGTAATAATGTCTTCATTACTTTGTGATAGATAGAGCTTTCATTCTAAGGCCAAACTATTCTATTTCATTAATCATTGTTTGGAAGCTAGGCAATATCAAAACATTGAAGGAGACACCATTTTGATATATCTACCTACTAATAAATATGTATTTTTGTTCTCTTTCTTCCTTGTACCGATTTTCTAAAGTGATCTATCATAGTGGGTTGGGCGAAGGATGAACAATTGAATCCATAGGTCCCTTAGAAATAAGTGGCCGTGAACTAAATGATAAATATGTTAGAGCATGTTAGGACCTAAGTTAACTTTAGGGCTGAAAGCTTCTTCTTAATGTATTTTTTATAAATGAAAATAAAGTATTTTGACCCATTTTCTTTTTTATATCCCACACATAGTCATAAATCACTCTTTTAATTTTTTTGTTCTATCCTATGACTAGAAGAAAGATTTGTATTTATATTTATAAGGAACAAAGTAGGTTATAGAAAAAGCAAAAGAAATTGAGAATACATGTTTTAAATTATGGTATTAAAGAAAAAAAAGGCTTCAATAGAGTTGGTATTATTGTAGACAAAAATTTAAATGATAATATGATAGACATACAACGACATCATGATCAAATTATGATGATGAAATTAGTATTAGAAATAGAGTCTATGAATATAATTTTACTTATGTATCCTAAGTATGACTAAAAGATATTATAAAGAAGATATTTAGAAAATAATTAGATAAGATAATTAAAAGAATTCATAAAAAGATGATTTGTTTGAGAGAAGATCTAAATGAATATGTTTGTAAAGAAACATTACCATATCAAGTATTCAAGGAAACTATGGTTGTGCAGATTTAAATGAGAAAAAGGAAACTATGGTTTTGAAGATTTAAATGAGAAATGAAAGTAATTTTAAATTTTACTATGCCATATGAACATAGATTAAGACAAGTATCGAGTACAATAGAGACCAAATTTAGATTCATGTTAGGCAAATCTATTATTAAAACGATTCACCTATTGAGACAACTTATAGAACATTTTAGAAGAAAATAAAACATTCACATGTTATTTATTAATCTAAAAAAAGATTATGATAGTGTGACAAAAGATGTTCTTTGGAGAACCTTTAAAAAATATTTCATTGATATACATAAATCTTATAAGAGATATGTATGATGATACAAAAACGTGTGTGAGGACTCATGAAGGAATGACAAACATCTTTAAAATTAATATTGGATTACATTATAGATCAACTTTAAGTCTATACTTATTTATATTAGTTTTTGATAAGTTAACAAAACATATTCAAGATAGAGTACCTTAGTATATGTTCTTCATGAATAACATTGTATTAGTGAATGAGTCTAAGAAAAAAGTTAATAGGAAATTGGAACTATAAAGAGAAATATTAGAAAGTAAAGGCTTTTGACTTCGTATATCAAAGACAAAATATATATAATGTAAGTTTGATAATTTAGTTACTTTAAATGATATAAAAATTAAGATTGACAAATATTGCATCTCTCGTAAGGAAAGTTTTAAATATCTAGATTTAATTTTTCAGAGTAATGGAGAAATTGATGGAGATGTTACGCATAGAATTAATACAGGTTGGTTAAAATGCAGAGGTGCATCAAGATTCTATGGCAGAAGAAGATACCATTAAAGATTAATATTATAGGGCAACAATTAGATGCGCTACATTGTATGATTATGAGTGTTAGGAAGTTAATCATCAACATGTACAAAAGATATATGTGTAGAAATGAAGATGCTGAGATAGATCAATGGTCATACAAGAGAGATCGTATACGTAACAAGGTTATTATAAACAAATTGAGAGGCACTAATAAATAACAAAATGAGAAAAAATCATTTAAGATGGTTTGGACACGTAAAAAGATGACCAAGAGAAACTCTTGTTAGCGAGAAACAAGATCATAAAAATGTTAAAAAAAGAAGAATACTACAAAAGTGTTGAAAGGAAACAATAAAGTATGATTTAGCTTATGTTGAGTTAACGGTTAAGCATATTATCGAGCTCTATGGAAACAAAGAATCCATGTAGCTTACTTATATAGTATGGAAAAAGACTTAGTTGTGGTTGTTAATATGTATTTAATTTATATTTAAATACTAATTACAATAATAAATATAAACTAAGACCACAACTTTATATCTACCATAAGCTGACGTGGTAATTGACATAGCATAAGTACCATGTCAACATGTCTATGTTGATGCCATGTGAGTAAAAACTTACGTCTGTAGGATAAAGGTCTTTTCTTATTAATGGTGGAAACATGAAGTCTCGATTTTATTAAATGAGAAATTTAGGTCCGAAAACATTAAAATAAAAAATCATATAATACTTTTATAAATTTCCTAATTTTTATTTAGTTTATTCCAGAGGCAATGACTTTTTAACCAGGATTAGTGAAACCAATAGATCATATACACTTGATGTAAACATGTATACAATGTCACTAAGAAATATCAAGTTGCAAGACTGACTTCTGAAGTTTATAGCAGAATGAGACATAGAATACATCATTTTATGGTTGACAATCTAAATGCAGTGAGAAGTGCAAGTTAAAAGGAGAATCATTTGATTTGATCACCCCCTGCAATCTGCTGCTTCTCCTCTTCTACTTGCGCTAGCAACTCCTCGATTTCGGCTTCTGTTAGTCCTTCCAGTCGTTTCTGCAAAACAAGTTAGCTGATTAAAAGAAAACTTCAATTGCAAGGAACGAGATGAAGTAGGCTAACACCACAACCAAGATGCATTGAGATACAAGCATGAAACCAAATTTTGGCAACACAAATGTGAAGCATTATTTAGTATGATTCGTAGTTTGCGTATGTCTGCAAATAGGTTTCCTTAATAGTAGCTGTCTTATCCAGATTTACAGCAATACAGAACAACGCACAAAGGTTTAGAACCAATGTGAATATCAGCCACACAACAAGAAGAAAGGGCACCACACCTGCATGACTTTATTCTCATAGTCACGTAGTTGCTGAGCATAAGTCATTTCTTTGTTAGACACTCTGAAGATGTACGTAGAAATCCACCCAACCGTCAAACCCAGAACCACCACCAACTGAACAGCATTGCCTGCTTGAAGAGAGTCTACTCCAAGAAACTGTTGTCATATATATATGGAAGTTAGTACAGGAGATACAAACTCCCCTAAGGGTTTTAAGATGATTATCATCAAATAGATGCACACAAACACACATACACACACACATGGAAAACTCTAATATCAAACAGAAAATGGATACAACTTGAACAAGTTACAATCATGATCACCTCCAATCCACTTTTAAGAGCCACGCCAGCAACTGTAACACCAAGGCCTGTCAGCAACACATCTTTTCTAGTGTACCCAAAGGGCGTCTGCTAACCAAAGAAGTAATTTTCAGATATACTATTGACAATAATGTGGATAACCTAATCTATATAGTAAGAACCAGAGGACAAAGTAATAAAGAAAGGAATTCTAAGAAATGTGAGATTTCTCCACATTTGCAAGCTTCCTATCATTTCATTGGTGTTTATATCACAAAGATCAACGGAACAACACCAGATGAGGTAAGCAAATACAAGAAAGTGAGTTCCATGTATCAATCGCTCAACGGAGCCTTATAACAAGAAAGGACTGGTGTGTGTGTATATGTATGTCTGTTTTCACACACAGAAACACATGTATACAGGCACACAGAGATATGCACATATATGATGCGTGTGTATGTATATAATTTTTATGTGTTTGTGTGTATGTGTGTACATGTGTTTATATACATAAATGTTTGTATCTGTATGCATGTACACATGTATTTATATACATACAAACATTATATACTATATATATGTGTGTAATTGTTGTAGTTGTTGTTATATATATATATATGCAGACCAACAGAAACAGAGACAACCTACACCTTCTCCTGTGTTTACCTTTTCCTGCTCAGAAGGATATTTCACATCACCGTCTGTACTCTCTGGTGATTGTAGGTCAATGGTCTCAGATGTCTTGGAGAACATGTTTGACTTAATAAAGGTACTTTTGCTTGAGAGGGCTACAAAGTATGAAGACCTAAAAGCTGATGTGCGTTGCCTTCCTGCAATTGACGGATGTCCTGTAACACATAAATACTCAAGATCCAGTACTATTTTTTTTTTTAAAAAGAAAAACTCAAAGCAATGAAGGGCTAAATGGTTAGTCTAACAGATTGCACGGTTCTGCATCAAGAATCCACAAACTGAGATTTTTCACGATCTCCAAGAACTACTGTGAGTCTCATTTCCAAATATAAACCTGAAAGAACTAAAAATAGATGATACAGATCATGCTTTTGTCAAGGGCAACTAACATAAATATGATCAAGATGCTACCTCTCTATTTTGCTTGCTAGTGAAAGAACTAAGAGAAACTCTACAGGAAGAAATAAAAAAATATTGAGATTAGAAGCGTGACTTCAGAGAGACGAGCTTTTCAAAAACACAAGAGACAAATCATAAGCATGTATCATGAATAACCCCTTGACAGACTGTAAATAATTGTTGATAATCGAATGTTGAATCGGCAAGTCACAAAACGTCAAAGTATTGGTTGAGTCGCCAAGATATAAAAGCATCCAAATATGGTTGTCACAAATCAAGAATGCAATAAGAGTCAAGAGCGAGAGAGTCAAATCACAAATCAAAGGTTGTACTAGACAGGATGTTATTGGTATTGATTAAGGCTCTATTTATAAAACAAGATATTACATCAAGTGAGAAAGAAATGAAGAAGAAGGAAGACTAGTGTTGGCTGGCCAGCACCAATCAGCACCAATCTGTCTAGCATTAGCCGTTGAAGGCTCCCTCCAATGATTATTACATTTAACACCCTCCCTCAAACTTATGGTATATATATCAAAAGTTTGAACAACAACAAGTGAAAGCGAGTAGCAGAGAGAGATTTGGTGAAGAAGACAACTAGTTGTATCTCTGATGTGGCATAATATAGATTGATCTTTTTTTGTAAACACTCTTCATGAATAAAATGATAATTTATCTATGCTTCATGCGTTCATGAAAGGTGTTGTTGGAGGCAGTGTACATGGTGTTTTTATTGTCACAATACATAGTGGTTGGTTATTAAGGAGTATCTCGCAAAACAATTGTAATCTAAGAAATCTATGTAGTATCAATCAGTGTTGTTCGACGTGTATCGTATCGTATATCATTTTTATCCTCGGTACAGATGTATCATATCGTACCGTATCGTATTTTAATATTAAAAAATAGTAAAAATCTAGAAAAAGCAAAAAAATATAGGAAAAATTTGATAATTGCAAAGAATTCATATAATGTAAAGTTTAGTACATATTGATGATTTGATCATTCACCATTAAACAATTGAAACAAATTACATATTTTGAAGCAAAAAATAAAATACATTTGCATTTACATATTGTAATCTCTTCATCTTCTCCTTGCTAAAGATCCTCACACCCTTCTGTTTCAAAATCAAAATCTTCATCTCCTTGATAATGTTGTTACGCTCCTTCCAAATTAATTAATGCAATGTCTTCTTCAGTTAGGAGGGCATTTTCTTCGCTATCTTCTATAATCCAGTCTTCTAATATATCAAAATTATCAAAACTTATTGGATCAAATTGGCTTTCTTCTCTATTTACCTTTTCAATTGCCTACAAGAAAGAAATATAAGTAATTAGTAAAGAATATTAAACAATATATTGAATTGAATCTTTAAGTACTAACTAATACAATATTACCTTTCGTGAAGCCGCATGTTACAACGAATTAAAACTAAGTCATTCAGCCACTTATGTTCCAACCTGTTGTGCTTTTTTATATGAATGTGTTGAAAGACACTCCAATTCCTTTCATAACCTATTGCACTATAGGTTTGACTCACAACTCTTACTGCAAAATCTCTAAGGTTATCATTTACAAACCTATTCCACCAAACATCTCTAAAAAAAGGCAAATATTAGATACTTAATCTATAATAATATAAGATTTAAGAAACTTAAATACAAAGATAAACAATTTACCTGGGTGCATATTAGTGCTGTTGCGAATTAATATAGGCAAACCCATTAAGTGAAGAGTATTATCATAGATCTTCATCTCTCAATGTATAGCATCTGCTCTACTCTCATCAAGGACTAATCTATCTATACAATCAATGTTGTCTCGATTAACTTCACCGTCCCTTTTAAAGCTTGTTGAGTACTTGAATACTGGTTTTAGATAATATGTTATTGCATGAATAGGCTGATGCAATTGTTTGTTCCATCTATTATCTATAATTTTCCACACGGGTACATAATCTCTCTTTTTTCCATTAAAATTATTTCTAATATCTTCTTTTAACCTATCCATGGCTTCAAAACGTCAAAGTGTTGGTTAAGTCGCCAAGATATCAAAACATCTAAAATATGGATGTCACAAATCAAGAATGCAACAAGAGTCAAGAGAGAGAGAGAGTCAAATCTCAAATCAAATGTTGTACTAGACAACTTGTTATTGGTATTGATTAAGGCTCTATTTATAGAGCAAGATATTACATCAAGTGAGAAAGAAATGAAGAAGAAGGAGGACTAGTGTTGGCCAGTCTGTCCAGCATTAGCCGTTGGAGGCTCCCTCCAACGGTTATTGCATTTACGGACAACCTAAATAACATCTTATATTACTGAATCACTAGTAAAAGAGCTAAAGAAAAATGCATAATACATGCAAGCATACATGGATTCATGACTTCATGTTTGACCACGTACTTTCCAACACAATTTCCTCTCTTTTCCTCATCTGAATCAATAAATTAGGTTGAGTACATGGTTATGCAAATAGTTTATGGCATCAATTTCCAGCACATAATTGCATATAGCGGAACCACAATGGAAAAGAAGAAGAAACGAAAATTAAAAGAACATTGTGATATGAAAGTGCAGGTTTAAAGGGCTGACTGTTGACATAGCTTTACCAACGAAGTTCATGTAGATGCACGCAGAAGGTATAAGAAAAAGTACCTCACCTGTTATACAAAACTATCTGCAACTCTCCATGATATGGTTTATCTAAGTCTACATCCCCAAGTTGCTTGATCTCAAGACACCAAAACTAGAAGACTAAGAGTTACTGGAAGTTACTAGTACGAAGGAAACTCTGTTGCAGAAGAAAGCCTCTCACCTGCAAAGCTTTAAAGGAATCTTCTTGTACATTTCCAATGCTCTTCTGGATTTACATTTTTTATGCTTTTGTATGTATTTCTTTTTTTACTCTATCCATGTAAAGGATTGCCCATGGTGATCCAAAGCCTGGATAAAGGAAGAGGGTTTCGTTAGGCAAGCAACAACCATAAAAACTTTTGTTGGGTCTCAAGGGGTGAGACATTTCAACCATGATGGCACTGGATTCCAACCGAACTCCGAAAAGCATTCTTGCACGAGAACAGTATTAGGATGGTGACCTCCTAGGAAGTCCTGTTGGTTGCCCTCTAGCCGGCCCCACTTAGTTTTGAAAAAGGCTTAGGTAAGTAAGGAAGGGCACTTTTGTATGTATTTTAGTATTTCATGTGAAGCTTATTAGCTTTAAGATCTCAAATATGTTTAAGTCACTTAACAGCTGCATAACAAATATAATTTTTACTTTATAACATTTTAAATATTATGAAAGTCTCTAACACCCCTTCCTGCCATCTCAATTGAGCACTTTAATTAAATAAAAAAACCTAAAAATAAAAAACACTTCATAAATCCCCAATCTTCACATAACAATCAAATAGAGTGTCTCCTACTTCATGAATGCAATAAAAATCATATCCACACACTTAATAACTTCATATTTTATCATTCAAAAAAAGAAAAACACAAATAACACAAAAAAATAAATACAAAGAAAAAAATTCAAAAAAACACTCAAAATATATCACAATCTGAGTTATAAGGCTTGCACGGACACCGTAAAGCACTTTTTTGGGGGCCTTGAACACCAATGAGGAGGAAAACCACCGGTAGAGAGGTTGAAGTGCTCCTAAAAAATTACATAAATCCACAATAATGTGGGTTTATGTTCGACCAGGAACCTTTTATACGGGATCCTGGGCGTATCACCTCTACGATACGACACGATAACCTATACGATAAAGGTTATTATATCGTATCGTGGTTTCCCACGATACGGATAACACTGGCAGCAGTAGCCATGATTGGATATTCTTCTTTGGTAGAAGAGAGCGACACCTTTTATTGCTTCTTGAACTTCTAAGATATAGTGATTCACCTAGAAAAATATAAAAATCAGTCGTAGAATGTTTGTTGTTGACATCTTCATCCCAATCAGCATAAACATACACAGATAAATCAAAAGACGAAGAAGAAGTTAAGAGTAACCCTTATTTGTAGAATTTTTCATACATCTAATAATTCACATAACACTCATATGAATAGTGGTAGGTGCTTACCGAAATTGACTAGTTGTATGTACTGCATGAGAGATATCAAGATGGGTAATAGTAAGATAGGTAAGGATACCTATAGGTAATATATAATTTTTCTCAATCAATAGATCTTAACTTAGTACCAAGAACTTTAACAATTTTGTTGTCTATGATACCAGATCTTTCCATTATATCATTTGCAAATTTAGTTTGAGGCATAAAGTATTCACAATTGTTTTTAATAATTTCAATACCCAAAAAATAGTTAAAAAGACCTAAATCTTTCATGTTAAATTCCTGGTGAAGGTTATATTTAACCTTTGTAATCCCTACTTCATCATTCCCAGTGATTATCATATCATCCATATATAAGAGTAAAATAAAATACATGCATCTGTCTTTTGCACAAACAAAACAGTGTTAGTATAACAAGATATAAAGTTATGCAGATATATGAATTTTTCAAATTGATCAAACCAAGTCTTGGGGGCTTTTTGAAGCTATACAACACCTTTTATAGTTTAAGAACATGATACTTGGGAACGTCAAATCCTAGAAGAGGAGTCATATAAACATCTTCAGTTAAATATCTATTCAAAAAGACAATTTTTACATCAAGTTGATATATATCCCAATTTTGAGTAGCACTATCAGTTATGAGAATTATAATAGTAGGCATTCTACCAACAGGAGCAAAAGTTTCATCATAGTCAATTTGTTGAAGGCATTCTACCATTAAGTTTAGTTGAAGGCATTCTATTGATAAGGTATACAATAGTAAGAGTAGCATTTGCCCATAAGAACTTAGGCACATTACTAGCAATTAATATAGTTCTACATGTTTTTATAATGTGCCTATGATTTCTCTCAGCCAAGCCATTTTGTTGAGGAGTTTTTGTACAAGATTTTTTATATAAATTTCCATTAGTTTCAATAAATTTTTAAAAATTATTTGACAAGTATTCTCCTCCTGAATCAAATCTAAAAATCTTAACAGTGGAATCAAATTGATTTTTTATCGTATTGCAAAAGATTAGAAATTTTTCAAATACTTCCGATTAATATTTTAAGAGATATATCCAAGTAAAGCAAGTAAAGTCATCTATAAATATTATATAATATTGAACTCCTTTCTTGGAAACAATAGGGGTAAGACCCCAAACATCAAAATATATTAATTCAAAAGCTTTGCTAGGTACATAATTTCTTTCTTCAAAAGGAAGATAATGCATTTTTTCAAGAACACATTATTTAGATTCAAATTTTTGTTTATCAATTTTTTTAAACAAAGAAAAACTACATAGTTTATACATATCCAAATGCCCGTCATTTATGCCAAAGTATAGCATCATGAGTTATACTATAAGATTCAAAATTTGATATAAGTAAGCAATTCATTTTGTATAGTCCACTTTCTCTATGGTCTTGACCAAATCACTTTATTCAATAGGTGATCATGCACCACACAATGCTTCAGAAAGTGACTATATAATTATTATCACAAATGTGAGCAACCGAAAGTAAGTTTAAATTGAGTTTAAGTATAAAACTTATATTTTGAATTTTAAAATGATCTTTTTCAAAATTTTCAATTTTTTCAATTTTAAATTTTGTGCATGTTTTCCAAAGATATCTTGAGAATTGTTTAACGATTTATCATAATGGGTCATATGAAAAGAAACACCTGAGTCTAAGAACCAAGACATACATTGAGAAGTGGAAATAGCATTTTCGAAAATGCTTGCATTCTATTTGAACATTTCTTCTATGTATGCTTTGATGTTGGTAGGCAAAGCTCCTCTATCCTTGTCCTCCACGACTCCCACATTTTCATATTTCTTTTGAAGAAGAGGACAAGTGGTTTTGATATGACCACTTTTTTTAAAATAATGACATATTGTATCCTTGTTTGGCCATGGTCCCGTGGTTTTTTGTTTGCTCCTCTTAGTCTTTCAGAGTTTTTCATGTGAGGAGACTTGTATATCTTTATATTTGCTCCCGGTTTGGAGACAACAAAAATGACTTTTTTTGTAATATTGATGTTCTTTAATCTTATTTTCTCCATAACAAGATCGGTCAAAAAGAAGTCTCTCTTTGGTCTAGATTTTCTATGTATTAAGTTGTATCTAATGTTTTCAAATTCATCCCTTAAATTATGCACAAATAAAAAGAAATATTGGTTGTCTAAAAATTCTTAAAATTTATATATTTTTTGAAGTTTTTCAAATTTATCAAAACTTCTAAGTTGAGTCTATAATTTTGAAAATTCATTGTGAGTCTCTAATGCTTAAATTCTCTTGTTTAAGTATTATCATCATTTCCATTAAATCAATTTGAAAGGCAAAATCATCTTGAGAGTAGATCATTTTCAAATACTCCCAAGTTTCAAAAATACTTTTGAAAATATTAATTCTATTTCTAAGTTTTTCATCCATATTTTAACAAATAATCCAAGTTATTTTTGGATCCATCCTTTCCCAAGTTTTAGATCTTCCTTATATTTTTCTTGTGCCTTGAAAGCATCATCATCATCCAAATCTTCAATGTTTAAAATCAGTTCTTAAATTATCCCGTCAACGTAATCTCAAAAATCTTTTAACAAAAAATATTTTTTCATAGTTTTTGCCCAACTTTAATAGCGTTTCGAGTCAAGAATGCATCTAAAAGATTCATTTTTGCTCTCTATTTTAAGCAAAAATCAAAGGTCTTAGTGTTACCTTAAGTTTGGAGAGATTTCACGAACTTTGCAATCTTGGCATGTTTCTCAATGTGCTCGAATTCTTCAAAACGAGGTTATGGTACCATGTAAATAATTATTGATAATCTAATGTTGAATCGACCAAGTCGCAAAATGTCAAAGTGTTGGTTGAGTCGCCAAGATATCAAAGCATCCAAATATGGATGTTACAAATCAAGAATGCAACAAGAGTCAAGAGAGAGAGAGTCAAATCACAAATCAAACGTTGTACTAAACAACTTGTTCTTGGTATTGATTAAGGCTCTATTTATAGAGCAAGATATTACATCAAGTGAGAAAGAAATGAAGAAGGAGGACTAGTGTTGTCCAATCTGTCCAGCACTAGCCGTTGGAGGCTCCCTCCAACGGTTATTGCATTTAACAACAGACAACCTAAATAACATCTTATATTACTGAATCACTAGTAAAAGAGCTAAAGAAAAATGCATAATACATGCAAGCAATACATGGATTCATGACTTCATGTTTGACCACGTACTTTCCAACACAATTTCCTCCCTTTTCCTCATAAGAATCAATAAATTAGGTTGAGTACATGAAATTTCCAGCACATAATTGCATACAGCGGAATAGTAATGGAAAATAAGAAGAAACGAAAAATAAAAGAACATTGTGACATAAAAGTGCAGGTTTAAAGGGCTGACTGTTGACATATCTTTACCAACGAAGTTCATGTAGATGAACGCAGAAGGTATAAGCAAAAGTACCTCACATGTTATACAAAACTATCTGCAACTCTCCATGATATGGTTTATCTAAGTCTACATCCCCAAGTTGCTTGATCTCAAGACACCAAAACTAGAAGACAAGAGTTACTGGAAGTTACTAGTACGAGGAAAACTCTGTTGCAGAAGAAAGCCTCTCACCTGCAAAGCTTTACCTAATGCTCCTCTCCAATTTAACTAATCAGCATTAATTATATGCGTAACATCTCCATCAATTCTTCCATCACTCTTAAGTCGGAAGTCTTTGCTTTCTAATGTTTCTCTCCATAGTTCCAATTTTCTATTAACTTTTTTCTTAGATCCTCCACTAATACAATGTCATCTGCAAATAACATACACCAAGGTACTTCATCTTGAATATGTTTTGTTAACTCATCTATCACCATTATAAATAAATACGGACTTAAAGTTGATCCTTGATGTAACCCAATATTAACATCAAAGAAGTTTGTCATTCCTTCAAGAGTACTCACACTTGTTTTGGCACCATCATACATGTCTCTAATAAGGTTAATGTATGTCAATGGGATACCTCTTTTTACCAAAGTTCTTCACTCCACCACCAAACTTCATCTTGAATATGTTTTGCCTTGATTTTATTTTGCACTACTTCACTCCACCACCAAGCTTCTTTTTATGCGAGTACACCTCCCTTAGATACCCCTAACACATCTTTTGCCACTTTCCTAATATGTATAGCCATATCGTTCCACATATCACAGGGTGTAGCAACATAATTCCAAACATCTCCTTGAAGGACTTTCTGTTAAAATATATATTTTTTCTCTCTTTTGATGTTCTATCATTTAGTCCGAATAACTCGATGCACTCTTTTCTTCTTTGTCCATTTTTTTATTTGTAAATCCATAACTAAAAGTCGATGTTGGGCGGTTAAGCTTTCTCTTGGAATTACCTTGCAATCTTTACAACACTCTCTATCTTTTTTCCTACAAATAAAGTAATCAATTTGTGTTTGTGATAAGCCACTCTTATAAGTAATTAAATGTTTATCTCGTTTTTTGAAGATTGTATTGACTATAAAGAGATCAAATGCCATAGCAAAATTTAAAATCTCCCTACCCTCCTCATTTATATCCCCTAAACCAAAGTTTCTATGAATACCTTGATATCTTAATGCCTCTTTACCAACATGTCCATTTAAGTCTCCTCCTAAACAAATCATCTCCCTTTGTGGAATCTTGTGAATCACCTCATCTAACTCTTCCTAAAAAGCTGTCTTTATACTATCTTCTAGTCTTACTTGGGGTGCGTAAGCACAAATTATATTCAAAACCTCTGCTCTTAATACTAATTTAAACATCATGATTTGGTCACCATATCGTTGTATGTCTACTACACTATCCTTTAAATCTTTATTTATGATAATACCAATTCTGTTTTGAGCCTTTTCTTTACCTTAGTACTATAATTTAAAACTTGTATCCTGTATCTCTTTTGCTTTTTCTCCAACCCATTTTGTTTCTTGTAAACATAGAATATGAATCTTTCTCCGAATCATAGTATCTACCACTTCCATTAGCCTACCGGATAATGTTACGATATTTCAAGAACCAATACGAATCTTATTATCTAGGACTAACTTCCTTATTCCCCCGCATCCGTCCATATTTAAAATGAGGAGACCCTCTCTGAAAATTATCTAGAACCAATAAGTTTTACGCTGGCTGTCGGAAGCCTAACACAACCCTCCTCCTTTATCTGGGCTTGGGACTGGTAATGCAAGGATAATCCCTTACACGGGCGGAGTTTTGATAGTAGATACTAGATACTTTGCATAAATCTGAATCGGTTCTCTTTATTACTTGAAACTTGCCTCAGCCTTCTCCTTCCTGCTAGAACTCTTTCCCATACTTTACTATGTGGCTCATTAACTTTATACCTCTATAGCTAGCAAAATTTTGGAAATCTCCTTTGTTCTTGACTCCAACCTCAAATTCATCATTTGTTTTGCTTCCCAAACTACTCTTCATAACCTCCGACTCTTCATAACGCTCTATCTTTCCAAATTGCTTCTCTTTAGCTATGCGTACACATTTATCTATTGTTATTTCAAAATTCTCCATATACCTTACAAGTGTCATCATTTTGTGGCCTCCTAAAATTTCTCTCTAAATGGTCATATAGTGCTAAAATGTCGATTTCGTTTTTAGCAAATCATATTTAATATTTAAAAGTATGGACCGAAACGGTTGAATTGTCAAATCTGTTAGTGTACTCTTGCTTTATGCTCTAGTGGAATCAAAACTTTCTAATAGCATGTAAAATGTGCACTGGTAAGGTACATGGCCAACCTTGGTATGTTGGATCTGATTGCGATCAAACAACAACAACTAATCCTTTTCTCATACTAGACGGGGTCAGCTACATGGATTCTTTGTTTCCATAGAGCCCTATCATGTGTCATGTTAGGAGTTAACTCACAATAAGCTATATCATTCTTTATTGTTTCTTTCCAACACTTTTGTGGTCATCCTTTACCTCTTTTAATATTTTCAAAATCTAGTTTTTCATATGTTCTTACAGGTTCTTCCTTTGATCTTCTTTCTATATGTCCAAACCATCTTAAACGATATTATCTCATTTTATCCTTTATTGGTGCCACACATAATTTATTTCTAATAACCTAATTATGTATATGGTCTTTTCTTGTATGACCACTCATCCATCTCAACATCTTCATTTTTGACACAGACATCTTTTGTACATGTTAATGATTAATTGTTCAACACTTAGAACCGTAAAACATGGCAGGTATAATTGTTGCTCTATAATATTTACCTTTTAACTTTAATGGTATCTTCTTATCACAAATAATACCTAATGCTCCTCTCCATTTTAACCAATCAACATTAATTATATGCATAACATCTCCATCAATTATTCCATCACTTTCAAAAATTGACCCTAAGTATTTAAAATGGATTCTGTTTTATCCTCTTACAAATCAAGAGTTGATATTCAAAGGAGAAAATTAAATTCGGATCCACACACCAATGGACATTCCCTTAAAAGAACATTTTATGGACGATGAGCAGTTGGAGAAACAAATTAAAGTGCGACGTTTATAGGGCTATTTTATGTCCCTTTCCAGGTTGAATTACGCTGTCTTGGAAAAAATGAACATCTTCAATGTTTTAGCAATTATTGTATTCCATATGATATTGATAATCACACACCCAAAAAAAAGAAGGTTAGTCAGTTTTAGCATGTTATCCACGATGTAGTCGGCCCCATGTTAACAATAATTTGAATATGATAACCAAGCTTACGACTCGGACCAGGCCCTTATCAGGTACTAGTTTGAAGTTTCCTCATTCTTTAGTAATTTCATATAATAAATATAATTATTATAATACAATAATATAATTCATGTTGCTCCACATCATCATCATCCACATCGGGCTCCATATCGACAACATTAACATATTGATTGTTTCTATTCTATTGCACAAACCTCAAGCACCTGCTAGATCGCGTGAGAAATTTGGTGCTTTCTTCACCAAAAAAAGAAAATCCAAGTCACAAGTCCTTTGCGCAATTGCTTGATTTGGTGACAATGGCATTAGTTTCATTATCTCTGTTATGTCATGTGTATATATATATATATATATATATATATATATAGAGAGAGAGAGAGAGAGAGAGAGATTCTCATGCAAATTTTATTATTGAAACGTGAGTGAGTTGTTGTTGGAGTGTGTATGCAATTTATTCATCAACAATCATATATGAACCATCTTGTTGTACATCTGAAAAACATTTTAGAGTGAGATGAATAAGCCCACGGTTTTAACCATGGGTATCAACCATGGCATGCATTGTTTTATTAACTGAACCTGTTTTTACGAGCTAGAAAAGTAGTCCACACTTGCAAAGGTGGAGCACGATACTGAAACCGATCCAAACCAGGATCAATTCCTAGTAGGTCAGTTCTTAGTATGATGAATTAAACCCGGCCCAGATCCGAATCAGACACTCACTTGCTAGTTTTCCAACAGTGCCCTGAGTGGGGAAGAATTGGAAGTAAAATATTGGCTTGGGAAGAATCATATCCCATAAAATGTTGGTTCGTGGTGTTCAATATTTTAAACTTTTATGTACACATTTTAAGTTGACTTACTTAATTACAGATAGTTGCTAAATTCTCTAAATAAATTAATAAGACACAATCATGCTTGTGGTTATCTATTTCTGACACGAAATGGAAAGACACGATACAATATCAGTTGAAGCTTTTAATATAACATCAGACAAAGGCATAATCAAGAAAGTCTGTGTTTGTGTCCAACCAATCGATCTTGACCTGTTTAAGAAACACGAAAAATTGCAAACTTTCAACCAAAACTCTGGGACCATATTAATGTATTGAGTGGGGTCAAAGGCGGTGGTGCATTATTATTGATTCACGTCCAAAAGCAGGCTTTCTTGATAAAGATATGTAATCTTTGCTGTAAACTGCAAAGGGCAGTGGTACAATGGGGTACCATTAGCGGTGCACAAAGAGCAATAGTGCACCAGGTTAGGGGGCCAACTCACAAGAAGAAGGTTATGAGTTTGGTACAGGGGGCATGCCAGCCCCAGCTTGGCCTTCTCCATTACATATTAACCTTGGTTCTGTGTCAAACCCACAGCTCGAATTCAGCATGATTTCTTGCACAAAACTCAGTCACCGCAAGCGAATGTGCAAGTAGTGCACTTATTTTTGGAAAAAACACTATATTGGTTTACATCATATACAAAGTTTACTTAACATCTTTAACCGATCTTGTCAAAGGTTAATCGAGTTTTTCGTTTTTTCAAATTAAACGAGAAAGAAGCTTAACCTGAGCGGCCACCATGTTCCCCGTAGCTCAGGTTGTTCTTCCAAAAATCCGATCCCAAATGCCCATATTCATGTCCATCAAAACTGAAGCCAATAAAAATGGGTCGTGTTGGGATTGACTTGTTTTTGGAAGAAAAAAAAAACTCCATAACACAAGATTTCTGCAAATTTTAGACCCGGCATGAAAACCGAACTTTAATGCAATTTAATACGCTAAATATTCTCGTTCACACAAAGATACATCAATAAGAATGGGGTTGTGTTCCGTTGACCTGTTTTGGGCTTGAACATCAGCTGACACGACACGAGCACCATCGCAGAACATGACGTGATGGATGAAAAAGAAAACTCATTTGGTGTGGAATTGAAGTCTGGAAAGTACGGACGACCGGTTGGTCCCCCTATTAATCCAAAAAGCTACCACACTGATGGGACATCAAGTACCACGGTCTTCCAACCACACGGTGGATCAAACTATTGCCAATACTGGTAGGATGGGTAAGCATCTAAGATCATAAGAAACTTCAGCCGGCACCTCCCAGCTCCAATTGATCAACTACCAGCTTTAATTAAGCAATAATCTCCTCACCAATCATCCTTAAAAGGCACCTAACCTCATTACTCAGCCTTGGGTGATACCGAGTCTGTTGTTTTGTTTCCTCACATTATGTATTTTGTATTTAAATCTATTTGGTGCAGTGGGTTGTCTCGAGTATAAATAGGGCTCCACTGAAAGAAAGATTCAGTTGGTTTTGTCTCTCATTTTCTCTCATCCGAGTTATATAGGATTCACTAGCTCTTATTACCCAAGGTTTGCTTGAGTATGGTGAGTGCACTCTTATCATTCTAGCCACTTACTAGAGTGCAATGAGTTACTAACTTTGAGCATCTTACAATTTTCATCCTTAGTCTTGGATGGTACCTAGTAGTTTATTTGGTGATTTCATTCAGATTTTTAGATGTTCGGAACAGTCATGGCATGACGGATTTCCTTATCACGCAAGGTTGTTTTACGACAAACAATTTCTCATAGGTAAGTCTAACACTTATCGTCTTTGTCACCATCCTCCCACAAACCTTTCTTCTCAAACGTCCTTTTGTACATCTTCCATTTCCTCCCTGATTCACACAAAAGCCCACCGTCTCTACACTTCAAGAACATGTCCAGCTCGGGACGTGACACTCCATACCATGAAGGTCCAACTTGGGCATCCTAAGGCTGGTTCGTCGACCAAGCCATTATCCTTGGCCTCCAACGGCAACAAGAAAATATCCAATGGCAGCAGGAAACCATGGCCACCCAACTTGCAAAGATATCCCATACCCTTAAAAGGATGAATATAAATCATTCACTTGAGGAAGAAACCGATCTTAATCACCAATGGGATCAGCAACCTACATGGGTTCCTAATCGTCCTCGTGCAATGGATGATCAACACATCAAAATCTAGGCTCTAGTTCACCAGATGACTACTTTTACACCATATTTGAATTTTGTCACTATTTCGAGAACAAAAAATGACGACTTGCAATGTTGGAATCCATGGGGTATGCCTCACTTTTGTGGACGAATTCATCAGTGAGTCTGTCAGTCCCTGTGTAGTACTGACTCTCCTAGTCTCCAAGAAGGATGAGACATTATGTATGCATATGGACGGTTGGACTGTTAACAAAATCATCATTAAGTATCGACATTCGATCCCTTGACTAGACGATATGCTAGACGAATTGACGGTGCTACCATTTTCTCTGAAGTTGATTTCAAAAGCGAGTATTACCAGATTTGGATGCATGAAGGGGATAAGTGGAAATCTTCATTCAAAACCCGATATGGGTTGTATGGGTGGCTGGTCATATCATTTTGCCTCACCAACTCGCCCAACACATTCATGAGACTCATGAACCACATTCTATTAGACTTCATTGGCAAATTTGTGGTAGTGTACTTCGATGATATCTAGGTTTATAGCCAATATTGTTGAGCACTTATCCCATCTTCTATTTGTCTTTTAAATACTCTGGCTACAACAACTATTTGGGAACCTAAAGAAATATCAATTCTACTAGCCTCAAGTAAGTTTTGTAGGGTACATTGTATCCATGCAAGGGGTAGAGGCTAACCCCGAAAAGATCAAGGTCATTCAAGATTGGTTGATTCCCAAAAAGATTGATGCTACAACTTTCACAACTCACCTCATTCTATCGTAGGTTCATTAAGAACTTCAATAACATTATGGTACCACTTACGGATTTATTAAAAGAAGATCAGGAGTTTCACTGGATCCATACCGCCCAACACAACTTTGAGGAAATCAAAAGATTTATGTGCTTAAACCCAATACTCACGCTTCCCAACTTTGGCCAAATTTTCAAACTAGAATGTAATGCATAAGAAATAAGGATTGGTGTCGTCCTTCTTAAAGAAGATCATCTTATAGCATACCCCCCTTTCTCCTCGGTTCATAGAGACAAAATGTAGGACTGGTGCCAACAGTTCATCACAGTGCACTTGCCACACACAAGGAAACCCTGAGTGATAAGAGCTACTGAATCCTATGCAACTCGGACAAGAAAAAATAAGAGACAAAATCAACTTAATATTTCTTTCAATGGAGCTCTATTTATGCTCAAGACAACCCCTTGAGATAGATTATTGCACCAAACATATTTAAATATAAAATAAATAACATGGGAAAACAAAAAGTAGACTGGGCATCACCCAAGGCTGAGTAATGAGGTTAGGCACCTTTGAAGGATGATTGCTGAGGAGATTAATGCTTAATTAAACCTGCAATTGATAAAATGACAAGTGTTAATTAAAGCTGACATTTGGTTAGTTGGAGCTGGGAGGTGCCAACTGAAGTTTTCAAATGATCCTAGTTGCTTCCAATTGGTGGGTTCTCAAGTTGGCTTGGACCAATCCTACCAGTGTTGGCACTTATTTCGTCATGGACCTAGTGATTCGTCGTGTGGTTGGAGGGTCATGGTACTTGATGTCTATATCATCAGCTCAGAGTAACGAAAGATTCATCCCTAAATCGAGATTGTTGATGTCCTCTAGGTAGGGACTTAGCTCTCACACATTGAAAGAGGGAAATATGTTGTAACCCTTGAGTAGATCCAGTTGATAGGTGTTGTCATTGATTTGGGTGAGGACTTTGAAGGGTCCCACAACACGGGGTGAGAGCTTAGAAGTGCATAGATATGGGAAGCGCTCTTTGCACAAGTGTAGCCATACCTGATCTTCTGGTTGAAATTGAACAATTTTCCTCTTGCAGTTGGTAACATGGGCATAAGAGTGTGTGTGTTGTTCGATGTAACATCATGCTTGTTCATGTAATTGCTAGAAGTTCATCACAGCCTTTTCACCTACCGAATTGGTGGTATTGGACATGGGTAGTGTGGCCAGATCTAATGGTGTAAGTGTATTATAACTATAGATGATCTTGAAAGGGTTAGTTTCAGTGGTATGGTATACAACTCGATTGTAAGCGAATTCAACCCAAACAAGACAATCCTCCTACTTTTTTGGGTTATGTGGTATAACAACAACATAGAGAAGAGCCCCTAGGGTATAGTTGACAACTTTGGTCTATCCATTCATTTGGGGATGATAGGTCATGTTGAAAAGAAGTTTGGTGCCGATATGCTTCCATAATGTGTGGTAGAAATGGCTTAAGAATTTGGGATCTCAATTGGATACGATGGACTTGGGAACGCCACTGAGTCGTACAATCTCTTTGAAGAAGATATTGGCGATGTGAGCATCATCATCCATTTTTATGCATGGAATGAAATGGGTCATTTTAAGAAACGATCAACAACTATAAAAATGGAGTCTTTACCTTAGGCAGTCCGTGGCAAGCCAAGAATAAAATCCATGATGATATCCTCCCATTGACCATTGAGAATTGGAAGGGGGAGGTACGAGCCTTATTGTACCACTTCGTGTCTCTTAGCTTGCTTGTAGTTGGGGTAGAGACTGACCACTCCATGTATAATCTTGCACATGCTCTGCTAGTAAAAGTGTTCTTTTAAGGCATTTAAGATCTTTTGTTCTCCAAGGTGAGTAGTTATTCCTCCAATGTTAGTCTCTCTTACTAGTAGTTCTCGTATGAAGCTTTTGAGAATACATAGTTTTCCTATAAAAACAAAAAACCTTCCTCAATGTGATAGCCCAAGGTGGAGTCCGGGCTGTTTAAGACATGAGGAGCAAATTCAGAGTCAACTCGATATAACTCCTTGAGATGCTCAAAACTAAAGTACCGAGTTCCTAGTTAGTGAGGAGAGTATGCTGACGGGATAGAGCATCAACTATCACATTGGACTTGTCCTTCTTATATCTGATGGTGTAAGAGAAAACCTCTAAGTACTCCACCCACTTGACATGACGCTTGTTGAGCTTGTCTTGCTCCTACAAAAATCTTAAAGATTGGTCAGTGTGGATAACAAACTCCTTAAGGAGGATGTACTGTTGTCATATCTATAGGGCTCACATTAGCACGTAGAACTCCTTGTCGTAGGTGGAGTAATTTAGGGTTACTCCTTTGAGTTTCTCACTGGAAAGAGGATTGTAACATGAGAGAGCAAGGAGGTTAACCTGTTTCAAATATACAACACAGATTCTGGCAATGCAATGTAGTTTCAACCGCTCACTAGAGTGTGGTGAGTTACTATCTCTAAGCATCTTACAATTTTCATCCTTCAAATATTGGACGGTACCTAGTGGTTTGCATCATACAGATCATATTTACGTACGTATGAAATCTGGAAAAATGGACCCAAGATAGATCAATTGATGATAGATTTGATCCTTTTCAACATTAGGATCTTCGTCTTATTCAACGTAGTTGGATGCAATTAATTAATAAAAAGCCCACTTCGCATCAAGAGCCACAAGTTAAGCTTAAAAATTCCTCAAGTAGCCGTATGTTCCACAATCTGGCGTCTTTTCGTACCAGGCTTCACAAGCAAGTCTGCTTTCACCTAGTTAACTAACTTGGGCCTGAAGTGGCCTTTAGCCGATGAATGTTGATATCTTGACTGATTATCAGTTGGAGTTCTCATCAACTCCTTTTGGGGGTAAGGCTACAGACTGGAAATTGTTTCATTTCCCATCGTTGTCCTCATCAAGGTGGGCCACAGGGGTTCTAGTTCCATAGTCCTGGCCTCCAACCATCCATGGGAGGGGTTGGTTCGACTACCTGGCCTCGGGCAGGCCGAGCTAGCTCCGCGTTGCATATTTCTCTGTTGTGACCATACTTTCTGCACGAACAACGGATGGACTGCAGTCCCTGGACTCTCTACTCAGGAGAACTACGATGTTGTGGTTGGAGATGTCTCACGCTCCCCAATCAGTTGTTCTAAAGTATCTTCATCTTACGTATTTTCTGGATTTAAATGGATCAGATATATCCGATTCTGAATCTGGGTAGTCACGTTTTGTCTTTGGCATCCCAAAACAATGTGGTGTTATTAAGCAAATTGGATCTAAATTTTGATTATCCAGCGAGTATTTGGCGGATTGGCCTATCCGAACCCTATTCTAGTATACGATGATGGTTCTTTCTCGTCCAATTCAACCTTTTGTAAGTCGATCCCGAAACTTTTCTAGAAAATAACATTTCAAAGTTCTAGCAAAATTTCTCGGCGCATTGGAGGCGTTATTATGTAGAAAAAGGAATTATAAAATTAACGATGGTCTGGAGGTGCGGGGAATCGAACCCCGTGCCTCTCGCATGCGAAGCGAGCGCTCTACCATATGAGCACGAAATGACTTTAATAGTAATACTTGTGAAGGATTCAAACCCTGCCCAACCGGACCTGGGTTCAGGAGGAGAAGTCCGGCAGCCAGTGGGGAATCGACTCAAACATTTATTTAAAGCAGTGCCAAGGTTCTGTTCTCAACATGTAGACGGAGATAACTAATTGGATGAGTGATGAAGAGAGAAACCAGCATATATCGTGGATCTATCAGTATGTCCATTTAGATCATTATTTGGATCCAGAATTGCAATTTATTATTAATTGTTTTTCCATTTGGATCAATCATTTCCAGGAAGATATGAGCCCTCTTGGATATTCCCAATCATCTTACCCTGCAAAGATTTTGGATCTAGTCCAATTATGTTTTAGATGGACTTGCTTGAACCAAGTGTTATCTAAGGAGGCACATCCACAAGAAGAACGAATCATTTGGATCTTCTCTCGGCGATTAAATCTTGCAAACAAGTTTTAAGATTTATAGCAATGGTTAATCTAATTGCTCCGGTGATTTAGAATGTGAATTTCTTTTAGGGATTACTATTTACACACAAATGGTTAATCTAATCACTCAATCTCTAAAATATATTTTTTTTAATATCAAATATAAATCGGTAAGACCTAAAATGTGTGAGAAGGAGACTTTGAACAGTTGCCGAAAGCTAAAGGAAGGAGAGAAATTGTATTGGAGTTATTTTGGATATTTAAAAAAAGAGTGTGGATAGTGAAAAGGGACTACAGATGGTAATTATGTCTTTCTATTATCACATCCGTCTTTTTACTTTAGCCAACTTTTTAAAACGTGTGGTTCTCACCTTGTGATTGTCCGTTCTTTACTAAATTGGATATGTACTTCGATCTAGATTTTTATTTACTTCCGTGTTCATTTTAGCTAATTTCCCATATATGTTTCTCTAGATTCACTAGTATGAAGGTACGACATGTAGCAACTTTTTGTTTTTAATTGGCAAGCTGTAGTTAATTAGGTAGATTTTTAGATGCAATATATATATATATATATATATATATATATATATATATATATATATATATATATATATATATATATATATATATATATATATATATATGTAAGTATACTCTAACCCTCGCTCTTCAAATGAGGGTAGTGTCAATGGTGGGAGAAGACCAGCAGCAGCATGTTTTGGTTCACTTCAGCTTGACTGGAGAAGCTTGTTGGAAATGGCACGCCGGTTACAGGATGACATACTTGAAATATTTTCTAGTAAGAAGGTACTTCGTGTACGCTGCTTTTCTGTTCTGAAAATCAAGCATGAGAAAGTGGAAGGAAGCAGTCAAGGAACGGCTGCATGGCGGTCCCGAGTCTTCTTTACCTCAATGTCCAATCACGACCACCATCGACTGACCACCACCGATCGACGTCTCTCTCTCTGGTTTTCACACTGAAAGTGGATACACAGCGTTATCCTCCCCTGCCCAATCACGACCACTATTCACCAGTCTCTCTCTCTCTCTCTCTCTCTCTCTCTCTCTCTCTCGGTTTTACAGTGAAAGTGGACACCATTGAAGCACGGGTACGCGCTACTTAGGTGGAATACTTGTACCGGGTATGGGTATGCATACCCATCATGGGTAGTTAATTTCTTTGATTTTATAAGAATAGATCAGAATCATCAGTATCCAAATAAGTTAATCTGATCCAAAACTTATTAGTTTCTTATGAAAGATATGATAGCACACCCTTTGACAAACGGTATATTTAAAGACTTGTTTGCTAAACATGTTACTAATATGGGATTAGGACATATTTAGGATTTCTAGTGATGTAGAAACATGCAAGAAAAGCATATTGATTAGAAAAACCGTATAACAAAATAACTCATTGGAGTTGTTTTAAGTACAACTGAAAAATGATACAATTGAAAAAGTCACTAAATAGTGAGAGAAAATCCATTTAAGATCGGCTTATATAAGCAATTGGGAGATGATAACTTCTAAAGTTATGGACTGTCATAAGACCTCACATGTATAATATGAAAGGAGGGTCCCCTTCCATATTGTATATACGATTATTGTTTTTGAAATAAAATGATTTAACATAAACAAATTGTTTCTATTTAAAAAATAATGTATGAGGCGAGGAGCCATTTCTTCTAGCTATAACGGACATCTAAGGAAGGTATACACACAAGAATAAAAGAAATGATGAGAAATCATATAGAGAGAGAGAAATTTTTTACACCGTTCTTGTATTGTGCTCTCTGTCTCGTTCTTCTTGTTCTACTCGAGAATCCTCCTTAACGAGTCTGTGGTAGGCGATTCAAGCCCAACGGTGCTGGTCTACTGCAGATCAACAATCAAAATCAATACATGGGCCTTGGTTTGTCTTCCAGCAAAGTCATGTTATTGCACATCGTGTAGGTTTGCTGCATTTGTCGATCGCCGAGCCGCTATGAAACATGATGTTTCATTGTAAAATTTTGCAGGAGTTGCCGTGAAACGCCGAGTGTTTCTGCATGCCGCTTGTATTTTAGTTTGGATTTGGACCTGCTCTAGTTTCGCAAAATTGAACCCAACCCAATTAACCTTAAAATGAGTTTGATTCTAGGTAGAGTCTATTTGAAATCAGATAGTATCTGACTTGCTTCATTTTGGATTGATTTGGATCCTTTTTGCATTTGGATTCAAATATGTTTCAACTTCGTGTCTCAACCATTTAATGATAGACGCAGGTCAGATATACTCAGTTCTATGGTCCTGATTGGACCAAATTAACAGGGTGAATCTATCCAATTTATCTGAGGTGGATCTGGATCTTTTGTATTGGATATAAACTCGATTATGGTTTTACCTTAGTCATGGATTTGATCTCAGTTTGAAGCATTGGCTTCAGTATTCTCTGAACTTCTAGATTGGCAATATATTCAGAGAAAATTTTCCAAAAATACCATATGGTTTCCCAGAATTTATACTTAGAGACCTCAAATTCTCAATATTTTAAGAAAGACAAGGTTTTCATTGTTAACTGAATAGATACCAGAGGTTTCTATCATTGACCAAATACGAACCTAAAGTTGACACATTTATAAAAACTGATGTCATTGTGGTCCCTATTTGATTAACGATTCAAAACTCGGGCCCTTAGTTGATTAGTGGTGAAAACCTCATGTCCCTCTAAAAATATTGAGAAATTAAGGTCCCAAAGTGTACATTTTAAGAAACCACAGGATACCTTTGTGAATTTTTCCATATATTTATGCATGTTTAATATCAAAATTATGGTTTTCTAATGAATTATTTGGATTTATAAGTTGGATCCTACACATATTTCAATGTCACCAACAATTGAACATATGTAATTGGAATATTTACTTACACTACCAAATCTTTGAATGATCTACATTTCAGTGTGTGAAAGTTCTGTTTCTACATGCATGTGTTTGTTCGTTATGAGACATGGCTTGTTTAGCATGTAGAAACGGATAAATAATATGATATTATGCATATAAAGGGTGTTTAATTGGCACATGAGTATGTTAACTAATGGATGCTTGATGCATATTCTAATATGTTTATGGTAGGTCATTGCATATGTTATTGGTTGACTGAGTCGGTATAGCCAAGCAATCTAAGTTAAGACAATTGGCATGATGAGTATTTAAGTACTAAAAAATGATTAATTATAGATTGATCTATAATTGTAACACCCTTCACTTTTACAAGGAAGGCTATATGCCAATTGGACAAGCTTTCATTAGATCATACTCCTACAAGTCCCTGTTTTGGCTAATGGTGGGGACATAGTTTCTTATAAGTTAAAGAAACTAACAGCATTGTTAATTCCACGATGATTGCAGTTTGCCTCTTGCTTTCTGATATGGAACTAATATCAATGAACTTTTGAAGAAGCAAAGCCAGTTATAGTTGCTTGAAAGTAATCTAAACTAAAAGTTTTTATTTTATGATATGTGGATTATAGTCAGTTGTATAGATGATTTCTATATATATGTGTGTGTGTGTGTGTGTCAGATTTGATAAGTACAGAGTAATTTCTGTTATTTTGCAAACCTTAGCACTTTATAACCTCAAGTCTTGGGTTAAATAAGCAAAAGTAAACCACCAAAGTGATTGCAGTACCTACTAAGTAATTAAACATGCCAAGGTATAAGTTACTTGGACCCATAAGGACAGAAAATGAGAAGGTTTAACTTTAATTTTGTTCTTAATAAACCTATAGAATATGTCTGCTAGAGTGTTTATTATTAGGGTATTCCTAATAGAGTTTATCTATATGAGTGAGGTGAGGTGAGGCTGCCTTACGGAGTTTAGGGCTTGAACTCTTGAAGCACACGTGAATAAGGATAACAAGGCCATAAATGTGTCATATTTGAAAATGGCATTTGATGGTAATGAAATATTATTGTAAGTTGTACACCTTAGTTAATATGGCTCGGATGGTTCAGAGTTGGTCTGTCATTCTTTTTAGGTTTAGTGAAAACTTTGACTTAACTAAAAGTTTAAGTCGCAAAACTTTTACTTCATTTCTATTATGTTCATGGTAAGACAGTACCCATGCCTTGAAGGCATTGTGTATTACACTTTCCTTATTTCTTTGTTGCTTTCTATTATGTAAACAGTGGTGAGATGTCAATAGCGGGATCAATGGGCTCCAACAGCATTGGCAATATCTCTCATGTAACCGGCTCCAACAGATGATTCATGTGTGGAAGAGGGGGCAACTATGCAGAGAATGGCTGTCAGTTTCTTTCAAACATTTCTATCGAGGAGACTCAACATGATATATGGAATCAAACTACATGCACCTTTCCTTCTTTATCTGATCGACAGTTAGCGTGATTAGGTACGGAGATCATAGAGCAATAAATTACGAAGGCCATATTTGATAGTAGCAGTCTCAAGGCACCGAGAGGTGATGGTTTCCCAAATGGAACATGGCAGTGCCTTGTATAGACAAATCGATCAAGCGAGCCCTTTAACACACCAATGAGATCGACCAACTGAATGATACCCGCCTTGTCCTAACAACACTGTAGTGGCCCAAGAAGCGATTCATTTGATAACCTGACAAAAAATAAACCGATGTCATTTGACAACCACACCCCTCACACCTTGAGGAGGCATGCAGCAAGGAGATCCAGTATTTCTTTATATTTTAGCTGTTTGCATGGAAAAGATTTCTCATTTAATTAAGGAAGTTAATAATCAAGATGGTCAGGGATTAAGGTTGGTCCTAATGGGCCTTACTTTAAGCATCTTTTACCAAGCATTGTACTCTAAGAGTGCTGTCTGGCCACAGAAAAGCAGGATTTTCTTTTTCAGGCACATGCCAAGTGATTATCAAGGTCCAAGTAGTCAGTATCTCGGGTTTTCGGGAAAAAGCAAGCTTGGATAAATACTTGGATGTGCCAATAGGCACAAGTCCGTTCAGAGACACTGCTTACGAGTACCTAATGGGAGGATTGAAGCAACGGTTGGCTGGTTGGAAGGTAAACTGCCTACCGTTGGCCGGACGAATTACTCTCACCAGGTCCGCCCTTCCTTCATTGCGTATATATCCAACGATGACTTGGTTGCTGCCCACGATAGAGCGTTATCAGAGATCTTCTTTTTGGGATCATAGTCCTGGTACTAACACTTCCATCCCTAAGGCTGGTGGAGACCTTGGTATCTGGAGTCTAAGACCAACGAGTGTTGCCTGTCTTGTGAAGCTGATTTGGCGCATCTATAATGGCGACAGACCTCTCTGGGTGAATCTCTGGCAAGCTAAGTATAACATAGGTGCCTTGCTTTAATTTAGGAAGCCCTGCCTTCAAAGAGAATGTGTCGGTTCTCTGAAAGGTACTCACAAGAATCTGGACTACCATGAGTTATAGGTACTGGCGAAAGCACGAGCTTTTGGCGGGACCGGTAGGTCGCAACTGATGTAGTCCTATTGGATGATAATCCTTTTGTATCTTGATGCCCCTGATTCAATGGAGGGTAGCTGATGTACTACCTCTTCAGGTGTGTGGCTGCTTTATCTCCAACATAACCGTATGGTAGCTCCTTCATCTCCAATGCATGAGGCAGATGGATGTTGTTGGAACCTTGAATCCAATGGCAGTGCGGATCGGTTACTCTCTTATTATGAGTCGCAAGTTGGGCAGTCCTTTCTACTGGAAACTGGTGTGGTGCTGGCCTGGACCAGAGTGCGTTAGATCATTCTCATCATCAGCTTCACATAACAGGTTAACAACAAACTCCTTTTTCCTCCACCCGTTTGGGAGTTCACCCAATTGATGTATTGTAAAATGACCCAGTTGTGGAACCGTCTACTTCTAAGTGACTGGCTGGTATGGTTTTAGGGTTATAGTCTAACCGAGTGGTTAGCTGGGATAGGATGCATCGGCTTCAGTTGTGGGGATAGAGTATAGAGTGTAATTTTGTATCGCATGTTAGTTCCTGTGGAAATGGAGAAACGCGGATGTCTTTGAACCGTCTCCCGTTTTCCCATCTAATGCAGATCAAACAGTTATAAATTAACTATGCAAAATGAGTCCCAGTGTAATAAATCTTCACACTCGGGTATTGATATTCATCCGAGCGAGACTTTTGCTGGCTTCCACCTCCAGTTGGGTGGATTAAACTCAACATGGATGGTGGGAATCCGAGGTCCACGAGAAGTGGCTGAGTGCTTTGCTGCTCAGCCACATCTTAAGTGGCGCACAACCAGCTATTCAGGCTTGGAGCTATGCTGGTTCAGAAGGATCCACTGTCCCTTGCCCAAATAATATTTCAGGAGAGGAAGACTTGCTATTCTGAAACAGATGACAAAAAGCGGGTTGTTAGATCGGAACACACACCACGAGAGGGTAATCTAAGCAGAGCAGCTCATCAGCTCGCCCACCCTTGGTAGCATGTTTGGTACACTGTTCCAGATCAGATCCGCCCACCAACTTGGAAGAGGCTACGGATGTTCATTTAGATTCCTAACGTTTTCCAGCTCTGGGACTTGGCTAATTCGACTGCCTTTGTGTTACACGCTAAAATATTTACATTCAATTCGAGCCTAACTGATACCCTGCATGTTTAATCTAATTGAACTTAACAAGCTTTTCTAATTAGTCAATCACAACAGATAGGCAAGAACACCAGTCAGGCGATTTATCCTTCTTATGGGATACGTTATCTTAGTTAAAAAACATGGTGAACGGTTCGTTAACAGAGAGAGTACATAGTTTAAGGCCAACTTCAACTACTTTGTCTGAACACCACACCAAGTGTTGACCAAGTTTTCGGTCCGTCATGATTTCTGTCTAAGATATTTCACCAAGGTATCTCAAAACTGATTACGAACACAGTTGCTCAAAATTTGACATCGATTCAATTCAAAACAACTCGCACATTAATATTGAATACAGATTTTAAATCAAAGCAACTAACTTTACTGAATTATGCCAATTGCATTTAATGCAGTTGAAACCAAATTTCCTGCGGTATGTGTGACCATGGTTCTTTGTTCAGACTCAATTGCATGTCCTCGAGGGCCCCTAACTGAGGCATGCCAAATAATGTTCACCATGTTCAGAACCTTGCACAAGCCTCCTTTGAAGAAAGCACAAGAAGCCTCACCATCTTGGTCTGCTGAAGGAAGTTTTATATCATGTTTTGTTCAACGATTTTTTCCAATTTTTTGCAAATAAATTACGCATAAAGAGTCAACAGAATGAAGAGATTTACCCAAATAAAATTAAACGAACTGCTCACAGATTCGTGACTATATGTCTGGAATATAAAATATGGCCATTAAAAACAATGATTTTCATAATTCAAACAAATCAAGCACCACATACTAGGGGCTCCGTCGATTTCTTCAGCCATGCAATATCTGATTCATTCAAGTACGGTGCTAAAATTTCTTGACATTTAGAATGATATGTATCAACCCACTCTATCTCTTGTGGTGTTAACATTGACAGGTCAATCAATTTTTTCTGGTATGGTACCTGCAAGTCATGAACGTGAGCAAGAACCAAGAAGAGCAATGGGAAAGATGACAAGAACAATTTGTTAAACAATGAGTTCCTTGACCTTGTTCCATCTAACATCAAGACGTCTAAGTACCTGTTACGTACGCAGGGAACAAAGTTGATCCACTACCAACCAGCCTTATACAGTTACACAATGGTTCATGAATAGCATACCCAGTGTAGCTGAACGTCTCAAGAACGAAAACTTACCCACGTTATATGCTCGAAAGAAAGATAACCCTTTTCTCCAAAATTATATTTTGTGTCAGCCTCCTTGACTACAAGAACATTCTCCAATCTTATGCCAAAGTTCCCATCCTCATAGTAACCAGGCTCTGGAAAGTCAACCCCGAATCAAAGATTAATGTACTTGTAAATGCCACATACACTACATAAAACTTGAAAGGGAATAACATGCATATGATTATGCATAGCATGCAAAACAAAGGACACCATGTCAAACACCTTTATATGAACAGGAAAGCCACATAATACCTGAAGTGAACACGGGACTCCAACTTGAAGAAATTATAGAAGTTCAGGTACTTCATATATCAAGAAACATAGGACAACTCCCTGTTGTTAACAGTATGTGTGACATTAGTCACAGAAGCTTGGCTCACCTCGCAGAGCAAGAACAGGCTTTGCTCGTGTAGTGAAGACTTTGCTTTATGAAGCTTCTACAGAGTTGCTAGTCGTGTTTTAAGCTAGTGGGTTCAATGTAATCTATTCCGAACATCATAGAGTTGCTAATCGTGTTTTAAGCTAATGTGTTCAATGTAATCTTTTCTGAACATCATCTTCTGTCAACAGGCAGCCCTCACTCATCCAGCAGCTAAGTGAGCACAGACTTCAACAGATATAGCATTAATCATGTAACCACAACATTCAAATGTGATTAAGTGGTTGTGAGGTCTCTCACAATCAATGTTGTACGTTATGTATCGTATGCTAGAGTGACACGATAGAGGTAAGTGTATCGTTTTCAAGTATTTATTGTCCTATACCATATGAGTCGACGTCGATTTCTCTGAGTTTATAAACCCAAGACCCACGGACTTTTTTGTCAAGCCTGCTCCCAAACCCTTTCCTTGTATTTGCTCCCAAACCATTTTCTTATATTCAATTTGCTTAGTTTCATAGAGAAAGCACATGTTTTTTTCTCAAACTCATGAAAATTCATAGGGTTTTTATGGAATCCATGACATATTCACTTCCTTCATCTATAATCTTTCTCAACTGATTTTTCACTTGAAAATTTTGTAGTTTTTATAGATTCCGAGATTCCTCAATTTCGTAAAGCCTTTTTCATATTGTGGTTTATAGTCAATACAATCTTCAAAAAACGAGATGAACATTTAATTACTTATAAGAGTGGGTCAATCACAAACACAAATTGATTACTTTATTTGAAGAAAAAAAGATAGAGCGTGTTGTAAAGATTGTAAGGTAATTCTAGGAGAAAGCTTAACCACTCAACATCGACTTTTAGTTATGGATTTACAAATAAAAAAGTGGACAAAGAAGAAAAGTGTGCATCGAGCTATTCGGACTAAACGGTGGAACCTCAAAAGCGAGAAAGAAGATATATTTAAACAGAAAGTCCTTCAAGGAGATGTTTGGAATTATGTTGGCACACCCTGTGATATGTGGAACAATATGGCTATACATATTAGGAAAGTTGCGAAAGATGTGTTAGAGGTATCTAAGGGAGGTGTACCGGCACAAAAAGAAGCTTGGTGGTGGAACGAAGTAGTACAAAATAAAATCAAGGCAAAGAGGGCATGTTACAAATTACATTATGCTAAGAAAACTAGTGAAACTTTAGAAACTTATAAGAAAGCAAAAAAAGAAGCGAAAAAGGCCGTTAGTGAAGCAAAAGCTAAGATTTGGGATGACTTATATAAAAAACTCAACTCAAAAGAAGATGAAAGAGATATTTTTAGGATAGCTAGGGCTAGAGATAAGAAAACTAAAGATCTTAACTATGTTAGATGCATAAAAGACGATGAAAATTTTAGTGGCAAATGATGATATAAGAAATAGATGGAAAAACTATTTTCATAAGCTTTTTAATGAAAATAAAGATGTTAGTATCAGCTTAGGAGAGTTAGCCAAATCAAAAAAGTATATAAACCACAATTTCTACCAACGTATTCAAAAGAATCAAGTCAAAGAAGCTCTTAAACATATGAAGGGCGGTAAATCGGTAGGACCAGATAATATTCCTATAGAAGTTTGGAAAATACTAGGAAAAATAGGAATCACTTAGCTCACAAGACTATTTAATGAAATATGGAGAAGCCAAAAGATGCCCGAGGAACGGAGAGCGAGTACACTTATACCCATATATAAGAACAAGGGAGACTTTAAAAATTGTGCGAATTATCAAGGTATCAAGTTAATGTGCCATACTATGAAATTGTGGGAAAGAATTATCTAACATAGGTTAAGACAAGTATCAAGTAAACCAAAGAACCAATTTGGATTCATGCCAAGCAGATCTACTGTTAAAGCGATTCACCTTTTGAAACGTCTTATGGAACATTTTAGAGCAAAAAAGAAAGACCTTCATATGATATTTATTGATCTAGAAAAAGCTTATGATAGGAAACCGACGGTCGTTCTTTAGAGAACTTTAGAAAAAAGAGGTATCCCATTGACATACATTAACCTTATAAGAGACATGTACGATGGTGCAAAAACATTTGTAAGGACCCACAAAGGAATGACAGACTTCTTTAAAGTTAATATTGGGTTACATCAAGGATCAACTTTAAGTCCATACTTATTTATAATGGTGATTGATGAGTTAACAAAACATATTTAAGATGAAGTACCTTGGTGTATGTTATTTGCAGATGACATTGTATTAGTGGAGGAGTCTAAGGAAAAAGTTAATAGAAAATTGAAACTATGGAGAGAAACATTAGAAAGCAAAGGCCTCCAACTTAGTAGAACAAAGACAGAATATATGAAATGTAAGTTTGATCATTTGGTTACTTTAGAGGACATAGAAATTAAAATTGGCACACATTGCATCCCCCAAAAGGAAAGTTTTAAATACCTAGGGTCAATTTTTGAGAGTGATGGAAGAATTGATGGAGATGTTACGCATAGAATTAATGCTGGTTGGTTAAAATGGAGAGGAGCATCAGGTATTCTTTGTGATAAGAAGATACCATTAAAATTAAAAGGTAAATATTATAGAGCAGAAATTAGGCCTGCCATGTTTTATGGTTCTGAGTGTTGGGCAGTTAATCATGAACATGTACAAAAGATGTCTGTGACAGAAATTAAGATGTTGAGATAGATGAGTGGTCATTCAAGAAAAGACCATATACATAATGAGGTTATTAGAAACAAAGTAGGAGTGGCACCAATAGAGGATAAAATGAGAGAACATCGTTTAAGATGATTTGGACATATAGAAAGAAGATCAAAAGAAGAACCTGTAAGAAGGTTAGAAAAACTAAATTTGGAAAGTTGGTTAAAATGGAGAGGAGCATGAGGTATTTTTCCATTAAAGTTAAAAGGTAAATATTATAGAGCAGCAATTAGGCCCGCCATGTTTTATGGTTCTGAGTGTTGGGCAGTTAATCATCATGTACAAAAGATGTCTGTGACAGAAATGAAGATGTTGAGATGGATGAGTGGTCATACAAGAAAAAACCGTATACATAATGAGGTTATTAGAAACAAATTAGGAGTGACACCAATAAAGGATAAAATGAGAGAATATCATTTAAGATGGTTTGGATATATAGAAAGAAGATCAAAAGAACCTTTAAGAAGGTATGAAAAACTAAATTTGGAAAGTATTAAAAGAGCTAGAGGATGACCACAAAAGTGTTGGAAGGAAACAATAAATAATGATCTAGCTTATTGTGAGTTAACTGCTAACATGGCACACAATAGGAATCTGTGGAAACAAAGAATCCATGTAGCGGACCCCGTCTAGTATGGGAAAAGACTTAGTTGTTGTTGTTGTTGTATGGAGAAATCAAAAGATACCCAATGAATGGAGAGCGAGTACACTTATACCCATGTATAAGAACAAGGGAGATATTCAGAATTGTGTGAATTATCGAGGTATCAAGTTAATGAGTCATACTATCAAATTGTGGGAAAGAATTATCGATCGTAGGTTAAGACAAGTATCAAGTACAACAGAGAACCAATTTTGATTCATGGTAGGGAGATCTACTATTGAAGCGATTCACCTTTTGAGACGTCTTATGGAGTATTTTAGAGCACAAAAGAAATACCTTCACATGATATTTGTGGATCTAGAAAAAACTTATGATAGGGTACCGAGGGAGGTTCTTTGGAGAACTTTGGAAAAAAGAGGTATCCCATTCACGTACATTAACCTTATAAGAGACATGTACGATGGTGCAAAAACATGTGTGAGGACTCATGAAGGAACGACAGACTTCATCGAAGTTAATATCGGGTTACATCAAGGATCAACTTTAAGTCCATACTTATTTATAATGGTGATTGATGAGTTAACAAAACATATTCAAGATGAAGTACCTTGGTGTATGTTATTTGCAGATGACATTGTATTAGTGGAGGAGTATAAGGAAAAAAATAGAAAATTGGAACTATGGAGAGAAACATTAGAAAGCAAAGGCCTTTGACTTAATAGAACAAAGACAGAATATATGGAATGTAAGTTTGATCATTTGGTTACTTCAGAGGAAATAGAAATTAAAATTGGCACACATTGCATCCCCCAAAAGAAAAGTTTTAAATACCTAGGGTCAATTTTTTAGAGTGATGGAAGAATTTATGGAGATGTTACGCATAGAATTAATGCTAGTTGGTTAAAATGGAGAGGAGCATCAAGTATTCTTTGTGATAAGAAGATACTATTAAACTTAAAAGGTAAATATTATAGAGCAGCAATTAGGCCTGCAACTTTTTATGGTTCTTAGTGTTGGGCAGTTAATCATCAACATGTACAAAAGATGTCTCTGACAGAAATGAATATGGTGAGATGGATGAGTGGTCATACAAGAAAAGACCATATACATAATTATTTTGTTTTTTGATAAATTATTATTACTACTTTAATTATTATGACTTGTATTGTTTCTTAAGACTTAATCCTTTTGTTTATTATAATTTATTTTAGATGAATGATGAGCCCATTTTGGTGTAGATGCACCGAACTTATCGAGGTGTGCTCAACATATATTAAGCCAACCATATAGTTTGAGCGGTTGGAAAAAAAATAGTTTTTTTAACACATTTACATAAAGAAGAGAAACACATTAGAGCATGGTCGTTTTCGTGATTTGGTATATATTGCATGTAATATGAGATTAAGGCAAAGGTAATAATTTAATTATAATATGTTTGTTACTCTTTACTTATACTCGTAACATTCATATCAATTTGAATGATTTTTTAAGTACATAATATTATTATATTTTTTCTTTTAATTTTTTATAGATAAATACAAAGAAATGCAAGAAGGACAATGAATGTGCTATATGACTCACTTAGCTACAAAAATATTAATATTCTTGATGATTAGGTCAAAGAAGAAGAGACTCCATCAATTTAGAGGATGAAAATTGGAGAGCAATAAAGCAGGGATTGGAGATGATGACGTGGAAGGCATTAGAGTGGAGGACCCAATTATAGAGGGAGAGGAGGGAGATGATGGTAATGATAGCCATGATGATGTTGATGATGTCCTTGACTATAATACTTATGATTCATTTGTTAATTATGATCCATGTTTTGTGGAATGAAACATTGAAATTAAACATTGAAGTCTAAACTTTGTAATTTGTATTTGTATTTTATAAATTATAATATTAATCCTAACTATAATGCTTATGATGCATTTGTTGATTATGATCCATGTTTTGTGGAATGAAACATTGAAATTAAACACTTAAGTCTAAACTTTGTAATTTTGTATTTCTATTTTATAAATTGTTATATTTAAACAGAAAGTCCTTCGAGGAGATGTTTGGAATTATATTGGCACACCCTTTGATATGTGGAACAATATGGCTATACATATTAGGAAAGTGGCGAAAGATGTGTTAGAGGTATCTAAGGGAGGTGTACCGGCACAAAAAGAAGCTTGGTGGTGGAATGAAGTAGTACAAAATAAAATCAAGGCAAAGAAGGCATGTTACAAATTACATTATGCTAAGAAAACTAGTGAAACTTTAGAAGCTTATAAGAAAGCAAAGAAGGAAGCGAAAAAGGCCGTTAGTGAAGCAAAAGCTAAGATTTGGGATGACTTATATAAAAAACTCAACTCAAAAGAAGATGAAAGAGATATTTTTAGGATAGCTAGGGCTAGAGATAAGAAAACTAAAGATCTTAATTATGTTAGATGCATAAAAGACGATGATGAAAAAATTCTAGTGGTAAATGATGATATAAGAAATAGATGGAAAAACTATTTTCATAAGCTTTTTAATGAAAATAAAGATGTTAGTATTAGCTTAGGAGAGTTAGCCAAATCAAAAAAGTATATAAACCACAATTTCTACCGACGTATTCAAAAGAATCAAGTCAAAGAAGCTCTTAAACATATGAAGGGCGGTAAATCGGTAGGACCAGATAATATTCCTATAGAAGTTTGGAAAATACTAGGAAAAATAGGAATCACTTAGCTCACAAGACTATTTAATGAAATATGGAGAAGCCAAAAGATGCCCGAGGAACGGAGAGCGAGTACACTTATACCCATATATAAGAACAAGGGAGACTTTAAAAATTGTGTGAATTATCAAGGTATCAAGTTAATGTGCCATACTATGAAATTGTGGGAAAGAATTATCTAACATAGGTTAAGACAAGTATCAAGTACAACAAAGAACCAATTTGGATTCATGCCAAGCAGATCTACTGTTAAAGCGATTCACCTTTTGAAACGTCTTATGGAACATTTTAGAGCAAAAAAGAAAGACCTTCACATGATATTTATTGATCTAGAAAAAGCTTATGATAGGATACCGATGGTCGTTCTTTAGAGAACTTTGGAAAAAAAAGGTATCCCATTGACATACATTAACCTTATAAGAGACATGTACGATGGTGCAAAAACATTTGTGAGGACTCACGAAAGAATGACAGACTTCTTTGAAGTTAATATTGGGTTACATCAAGGATCAACTTTAAGTCCATAGACCAGATAATATTCCTATAGAAGTTTGGAAAATACTAGGAAAAATAGGAATCACTTAGCTCACAAGACTATTTAATGAAATATGGAAAAACAGAAAGATGCCCGAGGAATGGAGAGCAAGTACACTTATACCCATATATAAGAACAAGGGAGACATTCAAAATTGTGCGAATTATCGAGGTATCAGTTAATGAGTCATACTATGAAATTATGGAAAAGAATTATCGAACGTAGGTTAAGACAAGTATCAAGTACAACAGAGAACCAATTTGGGTTCATGCCAGGCAGATCTACTATTGAAGTGATTCACCTTTTGAGACGTCTTATGGAACATTTTAGAGCAAAAAAGAAAGACCTTCACGTGATATTTATTTATCTAGAAAAAGCTTATGATAGGGTACCGAGGGAGGTTCTTTGGAGAACTTTGGAAAAAAGAGGTATCCCATTGACGTACATTAACCTTATAAGAGACATGTACGATGGTGCAAAAACATGTGTGAGGACTCATGAAGGAACGACAGACTTCTTCGAAGTTAATATCGGGTTACATCAAGGATCAACTTTAAGTCCATACTTATTTATAATGGTGATTGATGAGTTAACAAAACATATTCAAGATGAAGTACCTTGGTGTATGTTATTTGCAGATGACATTGTATTAGTGGAGGAGTCTAAGGAAAAAGTTAATAGAAAATTGGAACTATGGAGAGAAACATTAGAAAGCAAAGGCCTCCGACTTAGTAGAACAAAGACAGAATATATGGAATGTAAGTTTGATCATTTGGTTACTTCAGAGGACATAGAAATTAAAATTGGCACACATTGCATTCCCCAAAAGGAAAGTTTTAAATACCTAGGGTCAATTTTTCAAAGTGATGGAAGAATTGATGGAGATGTTACACATAGAATTAATACTGGTTGGTTAAAATGGAGAGGAGCATCCGGTATTCTTTGTGATAAGAAGATACCATTAAAATTAAAAGGTAAATATTATAGAGCAGCAATTAGGCCTGCCATGTTTTATGGTTCTTAGTGTTGGGCAGTTAATCATCAACATGTACAAAAGATGTCTGTGATAGAAATGAAGATGTTGAGATGGATGAGTGGTCATACAAGAAAAGAACGTATACATAATGAGGTTAGTAGAAACAAATTAGGAGTGGCACCAATAGAGGATAAAATGAGAGAACATCGTTTAAGATGGTTTGGACATATAGAAAGAAGATCAAAAGAAGAACCTGTAATAAGGTTAGAAAAACTAAATTTGGAAAGTATTAAAAGAGGTAGAGGACAACCACAAAAGTGTTGGAAAGAAACAATAAAGAATGATCTAGCTTATTATGAGTGACATGGCACATGATAGGGATATGTGAAAACAAAGAATCAATGTAGCCGACCCCGTCTAGTATGGGAAAAGGCTTAGTTGTTGTTGTATTTTATAAATTGTAATCTTAATTTTGAATCGACGTGGTAGTTTCAATTCCAACTTGTAGTTTAACAACTTTAACTTTCTTACTCTTATAGTATGTTGATAATATTGAATGTGAAATGGCATTATCATGTCAATGCTTAATTGCTTATTAATTGGATTTTGATTGTGTTACCCTATGTTTTTGAATTTCAAGTTTTTCTATTTTTTAGATTTTTTTGAATTATTACAATTTTATAAAATTGTATAGGATTAAATATGTTGTATTGTACCATACGATACGGCATGATTATCTAGTATCGATGCCATGTGCGATACGGGCACCGATACGAGTATTACAACATTGCTTAGAATACGATGTATAGTGGAGAAAATAAAATGACATCATCCTAGCAAGAGGGGAGCATAACCAATTAGATAACCGATTTTGACAGTAAAACCATTGCATGTAGAAATATCAACAGTTAAATTATAAGATAATTCAAATTTCATAAAGGTTTAAATCCACAGGCACACGGACAAAGTAAAACATATAAGCACCAAAGTACTAAGTTGTCCATAGAATATCACGTCACCTTGTCCAGGTACAATAAAAATAGCAAACGAATATCTATGGATCCCAGGGGTCAGAATGAGGAAAGATAAACTTTGTACAATAAAGCTACATACCATCAGTCACAGTCATTGAAGCTTGCAGTGGAACATTTCGAGCATGTGGCCTGAAACTGATTAAGTGAGGCCCTGTTGTAAATGAGTCAAATAGTTGAATTAGACAAATTGGAACGTATGGGCTAATTATTCGAGATGGATGAAACAGGTTTGCAAACAAAACTTGACGCATAATAATTGTAACCATGGTACAACATAACCAGGTTTTTCCAAGTTCTTGTTTTAACTCATCTAACCTTCATGGACGTTAAGGTAAGAACCAACCCCATGACCAGTACCATGACGATAATCAAGTCCATCCTTCCAAAGAGGGACCCGTGCAAGAATATCTAATGCATGTCCTGCGAAGATTGGTTTCAAGTTTCCAATCAATCAGATCACGTTCTCGCATCTCCATTTATCATTGTTTCTTGGAATACACAATAGATGTTAACAGAAAAGGACAATCACATAGAAAATATAAGAGTACCTGTAGTGCCATTAGGAAAGATAGCTGTGTCCAGCGCTATATGTCCTTTCAGGACCTAACCCAACCAGTTGAGTGACGAATGTTCAATTATAAAGACAAGCAGGAAAAACAATGGACAGCTTATTAGATCGGTAAAGAGTAAAAGATTTTTGCCAAATGACATAATCACAGTGCTTTAGCAGTCAATACATTATAATATCAGAAAACTGAAATGAGCAAGAAAAGTATCAAGATATTCAAGGAAAACAGAATCACTCGATAAATAATTGGTATTCAAAGAGGTGCCATAATTGTCTTGTTACATGTAAAGTATTTAGGGTGCAATACGCAAATTTAGCGCAAAGCTTTTTCTCTTAATTCCCTCACAGCTTATAAGATAATGTCCTGAACAGGCCTTATATTGTGTAGTGGATGCATAGATCAGTGTTATGTGCATCGCCCTATAAGAATTTATCACCCCGTATCATGTGATATGGGATGTATCCCACGACTCTTATTTATAAAAGCACTCAAACAGGCCACACGCTCACTGCGATTCCTGCTTGTTTGGGTTTTGTGTTGAGTGTTGCATGGTTAGTGTGACCCTTCAAACCGTGAATTGTAAAAGCCTTTTTGTCCTTGTAAAAACTCTCGTTTTGAGGGAAGAGTTCCGAAGAAAATCTTGCGTGTTGGGACAATGCGTTCCTGTATGCTATAAAGAATCACGTTGCCTTAAAGTATCCTTGCACTTGCTCTCTTTTTGCCTCTTGCTTTTGCCGTTTGGGTGTGTGAGTGTCCGAGTGTCAACATCTTCACCAAGCTCACACTCGGGGAGGGACTCTCACATTCTGTTTTGGGAGATTGTTGCCGACTATAACACTTAGGTAAAATCCGCTAAGGCTTGCTTGGTCCCGAGGCCAAGCGCCGGTTCCGAATAAGCCCGTCGGCATGCCTAACATCAGTTTGGTCATGAGAAAAGTGATATCTGAGCAAGTTTAATCTTTCCTTAAAGTCATCAAGCTTAGTTGCAATGGATCGAAAGTCTTAAAAGCCTCATCCCATCATTGTAACTTATACTCCCCGAAACGAACAAGGGACGTAAGAGAGACCTGCAACCGAAAAGGCCATGATCGAAAGTCGACTACGTAAAGTGGAAGCAGACGTAGCCAACTGTGAAGCTAACCTTAAGACCTGAAGAGATGATGTCTACCACATAAAGAACTTTGTGACACAAGAGTTTGAGCTGATACGTGGTACCATCAACATCTTCAAGGAAAATTAGGACGAAACTTTAACGAATCTGAAAGAACGGGTTGAGGGCCTGACTGTCCGTTGTGTCAACTGTGATGGAAACAACACGACCGTTGAAAAAAGGCTGGAAGCCCTCGAGGCACACAACGGGACACTCGACCAAGCTATCGTTAGCGGGATCACAATCACCTCCTTTCGAGATGATAGTATCTGAAGCCTACTCAGGAAATCGAAGTGCCAAAGACTTGGGAAATTTTCTATAGCAAGTGGACGAATACATCAAAGCCCGAGAGATTAGACGGGAGGATAGGAGGATCGGTACGACAACATCGTTCCTCAAGGAGATGCCCTTTTTTGGCGGAGACGTCTCTCCACATATGTCAATCAAAAACTCTGCACCATCGACACTTTTGACGACTTCAAATGGGAGATACGGAGGAAGTTCCTTCCCAAAGAACCCGAAGTACTTAGCTCGAAAAGAACTCATGCAGCTGAAACATGAGTGATCCATCCGTGAGTACATCAACCGGTTCACCTCCCTGATGTTGAACATCACGAGTATGGCAGAAGCGTATCGTTTCTTCTTCTTCATGAATGGATTACAATGTGGGTGAAAGATTTGGCTTCGGCCATTAGTGCGGTTGAATGCCTAGATGATGATGAACCGCGAAAGGAAGATCGACTCCGTCGACCTTGGAGTGCAAAGAAGCCTGTGAACAACAATGGCGGTCATTCAACTATGCTCCAAGGGAGAATGCGAAGAGAGGGGGGATGATCGCAGGCCGCCTCAAAATAAACACGTTGGAGGTAGGCCACATCAAGACAAAGGAAAGGTCGTCCTCAAATCCTACCATTGCCAAGGGAACCACTATTCGCAGGACTCTCCCACGGGACCATCCACCCAACAGGTGAATGCAATGACCATTGCAGAGCCCCCGAAGGTAGAAAATGGGAGTGAGGAACCAGTGCATTATTATAGTGCACTCCCAGCACTTAAGGCACACCGCCAACGTCACTAGGTACTTATGCTGAAAGAACAAAATGGGTTGTTCTATGTTAGGGTGCGACTAAAAAGAACAAAGGCACAAGCTCAAGAGCTACACATAACTTCCTTTCCCTAACGAAAGCACGCCAGCTAGGACTTCACATTTATGAGACCGATGCATATATCAAACACGTGAATCAAGTGAGCAATAAGACAAACAATGTCATCCTTTTCATGAGAGAATGGCGCATACGGGCAAATTTCTATGTGGCAGACATTGATCACCCCATGGTCTTGGGTTCGACATTCCTTTATGCAGAAGATGTTTACTCCAACCTTGTGGAATGTCTCTACTTTAAAGATGACAGTGACTAGGACAGCACCACCACTTCATTGTCAGACAAGTCAAAGGAGAGATTGACCCTTAAAGGCACCAAAGGGACAGTGTTCCCTGCAGCTGCCCCATCCAATTGCACGAAGGGAACTCTGTAAAGCAAGACATTTACCCAAGCCCCACCAAAGGGACGCGCTTCTGTCTGGTATAAAGAATCACATTGCCTTTTAAGTATCCGTGCACTTGCTCTCTCTTTGCCTCTTGCCTTTATCGTTTGGGTGTGTTGAGTCTCCGAGTATCAACGTCTTTGGGAAGCTTGACACTTAGGGGAGGGTGTCTCACATTCTATTTTGGGGGACGATGGCCGACTACAATACTTAGGTGAAATCCGCTAAGACTTGCTTAGCCCCAAAACCAAGTGTCGGTCCCGATCAAGCCCGTCAGCGCACATGACGTTGAATTGGCCATGACAGTTAGGGAGAAGATCTCCGACGGTCCGACCTCGATGGCACCACTACTTCGGTGGCAACCGTGGTGGTAGTGTGGCGGTACCTTTTCTTTTCTTGTGGTATATTATTTTATTTATTTTCTATATTTATTTTCTATATACTTATGTCATTCATTTTTTTCTTTTTAAATGATAATATATAAAGTGAGTGGATATGTTTTTTATGAATACGTGGCAATCTATGAGGTGGTTGAATGTTTTTGGGTGTTTTAGCGGCTTATGAAGTGGAGATTTATGAAGGAGTGGATTTGTGAAGATTTATAAAATGCTTTAAGGTTTATTAAGATTCAAGAAGATAAATCAATCGATATGTCAGGAAGAATAGGTTCACATATCTCGGTCTAAAAAAAGTCATGAATGGTAGAGTTTCTAAATTGAAACATCACTTACCATGAACTAAGAAAGAGGTTTTTCCTTATACAGGCAGAATTAGGAGTGCCAAAAGTCATTAAATGATAATGTTTACAAATGATTTGATGTAAATATTTGTCGATATACGAATGTTGAAGCAGCCCGATCATGTATAATCAAGTGTCAAACCAACAAGTCAAATACAAGCATACCCGATAATGGGTGTTTCGAGTCGAAAACAAACCAAAATCACAAGTCAAAGTATTGTCCAAAAAAACCATTTTATTGATGTATAAGAGAGCTCTATTTATAGCGCAAAGAGGAAGTATTTACAGCATTTGAGAGAGAGAAGAAGAAAGTAAGAGGACAGGAACAAAGGCCATCATCCAACGACTAGTGTGTTGGCCTAGCCCAACAGCTAAAAAAACTAGCCATTGGGCTGCTGGCCGTTAGCTGACTGGCTGGCCTAGCAACTGGTAGGTGATGGCAATATCAGGTGGCGGTAGTGAGTGGCGATAGTGGTGGTGGGCAACAGTCCTTCTGACACCTATTACATATAGAACAAAAAGATAAAATTGCAGACCCTAGTGACCTACCCTATACATTTTAACGTCCCCCTCAAACTTATGGTAGATTATCGAAAGTTTGCCTAACAAAATCATAACTAAAATAGAGCTCAATTCTGATGTTTTCTTGTGACAAGAATTTTCATAATAATAGTATCCAAGTTGTCACAGCCTATGTTAACAATAGTGTGCTATAACGACTGCTATAGCCCGCTATAGTGTTATAGCAGATAAAAAACCGCTATAACGCATTTTCTATAGCGAGCGTCCCTCCAAGGCGATGTTAGCATACAATACAGTGTTTTATATTATTTGGATTGGGTCGATGCAACTGAACCAAAAAATATAAAACACTACTGAACACGAGTTAGGTTATTTATGTTTGCATCTCACCTCTCTCTCCTGCCTATCTATAGCTATGTCTGCTCTCTTCCACCGACAGCCACCACATCCATTGTCTTCCTCCACTGGAGGTAAGCTATCTCTCCCTTTCTCTCTTCTCTCTCCCTTTCTCTCTTTCTCCACCTCCGCCGCCTTCTCTCTCTCGTGAAAATGTTATATGAGAATGAAAAGCTGGAGATACTGAAGTTCAAACAGAGGAGAGTCTAACGATACCTTCAAACCAAGACATAGTATTGGTGGAAAGTTGGAGGGCAATGACGAAGCCGGTGAGGCTATAGCAGGCAACTCCTTTCCAGTGACAACAATCATAACCCTCCTTCCACGATGTGAGTTTGCCAAGTTGGAGGTCGAGGCCTTGCTTAAATCGGAGTAAGGCAGAACTCTCGTTGGAGTGGCAAAGAGTTAAAACTACTAGTGCTCTCTCTCCCAAAGCATAGGTGAATACAAAGATGGTAAAGATGCCTGTTATGAGTAGAAAAGATAGAGCTTGATATCCCATTATTGTAAAATTTCAACCAAACCTATATGCTCTCTGCACATGCCACATTCATTGCTGAATTCAGATATTTGAAGGCGACTTCCGTATAGACCAAGGAAATTTTATGATGGGTCGCCATTAGTTTAACCTATCTTCCAATTTCTAAGTGGTTTCTCTCCTTATTTTGTCATCCTGTGTTGCACAAATTGGATCATGGGACAAGATGTCCCTCTATGCTTGATTTTGACCTAATTGGGTTCTTTAAATCATGCAAATAAAATTAATTGAACTGAACAAAGCCATTATTAATGATCGAAGCTAAGCCATCCCGACACCATACCATAAAATAAACCATGTTCATACTTATTGAACAATATTGCTTTTTGTGATTCTATATTGTGTTGAAAGTTTTAATTGATATAAAATTTTGTAGACAATATGGTCGAAAAGATTTCCATGACACAAGTTGATATTCAAGAAAATGAGAAGCTCTTATTAGTAGATAACAGAAGACTACTACAACATAAAGTATGCAAGTCTCTAGCTTTATTTTTGTTGTCTAGAGTTTGATGCATCTGTTTTTTCATGTGATTATTGATTAGTACATGCAAACTGTTTTTTATGTTCACGGCTAATTGTGGATAATTCTAGAGCAAAACGTGTAATGTGCATACCAGCTATGAAAGAGAAGGGCCAAGCTTGGCGACACCATATTCACCATACAACATTTGAGAGAGAGAAGAAGAAAGTAAGAAGAGGGTAGGAAGGAGGGCCATCACCGATTGGGTGTTGGCCTGGCCCAATGGGTAGAAAAACTAGTCATTGGTTGGTTGACTACAAGGTTGGCCCAACAGCTGGCAGGTGATGGCGGTATCAGGTGCCAGTGATGGCGGTATCAAGTGCCAGTGGTGGCGATAGTAATGGTGGGCAACATTCCTTCTAACACCTATTACGTACAGAACAAAAAGATAAAATCACAAGCCCTAGTGACCTGTCCTATCCATTTTAACAATTGAGAGTATGGTTGAGAAAATACAAGAAAAAGATATAGGAATGTTTGAGGAAGAGTTAGTGGATGTTAGGATAGCATTCCTTCTGATACTAGGCAAGAGGTTGGTAATAGTACTCAACCAGCTAAGAAAAAGTGGATTTATGGAAGAAGATGAAAGTTGTAGAAAACATTCTTACATCAATTCATTTTCTCACCTACTACTATACCTCGTGTTTGGCCCGAAATTCGTGTTGCTAAGAGCAAACAAACCTTGAAATAGATAGGTAGTTTTATGATTCATGTATTCCCTTTAATATGAAGAATTCATTTCATTTTTATATAATGAGAGATGTCATAGCTAATATTGGCCCAAGGTATAAGATATCCTCTTATAATAAGTTGAGAGAAAAATTATCGGATAAAACCGTTCTTGAAGTATAAGAGTATGGCTCGACTTTGAGGGAGTCATGGAAGGAAACAAGATGCATTATCATAACATATGGATCATAATATATGGATGGATAGATAGGCGAGGAAGGACTTTGTTGAACTTTCTTATCTATTGTCCTAAACGACTTATGTTTTTTAAATCACTACATGTAAGAAGAGTGTCATACTGTAGAGGTTCTAAAGCAAGAATTTGATAAGATAATATTAGAGGTTAGGTATGAAAATATAGTCCAATTAATTATAGATCGTGCAATTAATTTCAAAGTAGTTGCATGAAAAGTTATGGTACTTTTATTAGATATCATGTGCAACCCATTCTATAGCTCTCATTCTTGAGGATAGTAGAGAGATGGGTGAGGTAAAGGCACAAAGTAAATATTATCAATATATCACCAAATTTATTTATAACCATGCATTTGTATTATGTATGCTGAGAAGATATATTGATGATATAGAGCTTATTTGTATTGTTTTTACAAGGTTAGTAACTAATTTTTTGTCTATATAGAGCATTGTGAAACAAAAGCAAGCCTTAGAGAGAATGCTTACTTTAAATGAGCGATAGCAGTTTGCAAGAAGATTTAAGAGACGGTCTTCGTATTACATTATTAAAAATCATATGTCCTTTGGTAAAGGTTTTGAGAATGACTAACAGTAAGAAGTCATCTATGGGCTACCTTTATGAAGCCATAGATAGGGCTGAGAGGCTATCTGGAGCAATTTTAATGAAAGAAAAAACGATTATATACCCATATGGAGGATTATTGACAATAGATGAAATAGACAATTGTATCATGAAAACAATAACTTACTACCTAAATCAAGCATTTAGGTACTCAATAACATTTAAAAGAAACAATGAGATCAATAGAGGTATCACTGTTTGGATAAATAGATTGGTCCATGACAAGAGTAGAGCATGTGCTATACATCGAGAGATAGAGATTTACAATAATTCTCTTCACGATGGACTTGCCTGTAGTCATTCGCAATCATACTAATATGTGTTAGGTAAGCATATGAATCATTTATCTTTATATTTAAGTTTCTTAAATCTTATATTTATAGTGAAATAGATCTTTATATTTATCTTTTTCTATTAGATGTTTGGTGGAGTAGATTTGGAAGTGATTATCCAAACCTAAGAGATTTTACAATAAAGGTTCTAAGCCAAACATAGAATGCATCTGGTTGGAAAAAAATGAGATGTTTTTTAACACATCCACACAAAAAAGGCACAACATGTTAGAGCATAGGCCGCTTAATGATTTAGTATTCATATGATACAACATGCAGCTACAAGACTGGTAATTAATGGAATAGTTATTAATTAAGTATTCAATTCAATGTTTTAATTTAAGTTGTTATTTTTTACCTTCTAGTTTTAATTTTTATTTACTTGTTATTTTTGCAGTCAATTAAGAAAGTTTTTGTGTTAGGCTTTCGACAACCAATGTAAAACTTTGTCGGACTTATTTACCATGGATTCTAGGAATTATGATAGGGTTATGTGACAATAAAGAATCCACATAGCCAACCCCATCTAGTATGGGAAAAGGCTTAGTTGTTGTTTAATCTTGAAATAGGCATTAAAACCAATTTGATTCAATAAGTCTCTATAATTCCGATGTCTTAGAGGAGTGGATTATGGAAGATGATGTAACAAATATACTCCTAATTCAAGAAGACATCCGGGGGATCAATCTGGAAGGAGCACAATAATGTAAGGAGATGATGACATTGATTTTGCTGTTGAAGGTGGTGATCTTTAAGAAGGAAGAGGAGGAGGAGAAGAAGAAGATCATTTAATTGATATTCTGAATAAAATATGTGATTCTTCTTTTTTAATTGTGAAAGTTGTAATTTTAAAGAATATTTGTTACTTGTTCAATTATGAAAATTGTGCTTATAATTTGTAACCAAATTTTGATTTATAGGAATTATTTAGAATTGTTCTTGATTTTTTTAATTTTTTCTGGTTTTTTATATTCTCTAATGTTTAAAATAATTTTTTAGAATTTACGATGCGTACAATATACCTGTCTACTGGAGAAAAATGATGTACATTATGATACGGTACAAACAATATTGGTCTAGATATAGGAACTGGCAACAAGTTCATTCCTTGAAATAAAACACAGCTTTTCCTTCTTCAGTCTAGTTATCACACTGCCCTCCTGCTTGAAGGAGAGGAACAAAAGGCACATATAATTATAAAATCATTAAAATGAAGCCCAGACACTCTTTCTATTAATCGAACCATTTGACAGCGAAGAATTTGACAAAACCAAATGCCCAAGGGCCTTTTATGTGTATCGTGGCCCCAAAGAATGGCACGAACCTGAATCAAGGTACACAATGAAATGGCATAGACTACAAAAGCTAATAGAATAATGCTCGATCTTTTAAGTAAGCACCAACACAGCAATAACAATGACAAAAGAGGCTACAATCAGCAAGCTTCATACAGGGGTTTTGCTTGATAAAAGTTTTGCAAGCTCAAATAGTAGAACCACATCTATATGTTAATTGCAAAAATCTCTCATGCTTCTAACAGAAAAAAAAATGAAATGCATTTGGAAAGACAAAACACGACAAGAAAAATAGGGCTAATGAAAAAGAATATTGTTTGGTCAAACTAATCCACTTACTGCAGTGTAACATGCTTTTTCACGAGCTGATGGCTTGCCAAAATGTACGGTCCTTGTTACATCAGTGGTTCCATCTTGATACTTCAACATCCAGTACATAGTCAAGCATCATGGCGTCCAACAATCACATTGAAAAATAAGAATATACCAGGAGTCATAGTGGACAAACCTGTGCCCCTGAGTCTACGAGATAAATACTATCAGGATCCATTTCCGCACAAGTGCTCTCCTCAGGTGAGTAGTGGATGATTGCGGCATTTGGACCAACTGATGAGATAGTTGGAAAACTCAGCCCCTTAAACAACTGTAAAAACCAGTGTCATAAGGAGATGAGTTTGGAGAAGTCACAAAGACTGAGACTGTTCTAGAACAGAGTAAACAACATAAACCACTGGCAACAACAATACAAACCGGTTTCTGGTCAACAATGATAATCACCACAAGATGTGACAATCAAGCTAATATCTACCAACATAATTTTAGGGCATAAATCTAAACTTATTTTAGGTCAACATAAAATTTTCCAGGTTCCAATATTCTTTCAATAAATGTAGCAAACAAAGCTTCAGGCAATCTAGTACCGCAACAACAAAATAATTGTACCTCTTGCCTGGAACGAAAACTCTCCAACATATCACTCACAGATACCTCAGTTAACTTTGCAACATCTCTGCAGATTTTATATAAAAATCAAGTGTCAAAAACCTTACCAGTTAATTGTTGATTCAACAGCTAATTCATGCTCAAAATGACACATTAGATATGCCAATGCTCAAAACAACAAAATACCAGCAAAACTCTGTCAGGAAGAAATTCAATACTTCGACCTTCAATGTGTGGATCGTTACATGCATGCAATCATGTGACACAATATGCTAATTATTTTCATGCTTAAAATCAATTTTGTGGAACTACTGCAAGAAAAGGGCTGCGCAATATATTAAAAATAGAAAACTGTGCTTGGTCAATAACATTGACTTAGCCTTGCCATGTCAACAATTCCATTACAACTAAATCAAGATAATTTCAGACAAGTGAACTTAAGTACAACTTGAAGAAGAAAAGCGAGCTTACAAATACTTTCTCCTGTTTACATCTTTCAACTCTGAAAAGTAACCTGGAGCCCCGTAAGTCTCTTGCATCTACATATCAAAGTGTGATAAGCTCAAACATGACAGAAAGGCGCTCAAAAGTAGAACAAGAAGAAACATTTAAAATTAACATGTGATATTTTCTCCCGTATTAGAAGCTCCAAAAAGAAAGAAAGATATCTAAAGAGTAAAGGATAAAAGAAGTGAAGTGGTGAAAGGGCACTAGAAATCTATGTTATCAATAACGCGCTATTGTGTTTTAGCGGATCACGGAGGCTCGGACCGCTATAGCGCGCAATAGATAGCGGGCGACCTGCTTGGGTACAGTTAGCGCTGCTAACAGCGCTATAGCAGTCCGCTATAGCGCTGGTAGCGTACAAAAGTTTTTGGGTCGGGTGGATCAACCTGACCCAAATTAAATAAAACCTAACGCTAACGCCTTTGCTCTCTTTCTCCCACCTCTGCTATCTCTCTCTCGCCTCTCGCCATCTCTCTCTCCCGCCTCTCACCTCTGCTTTCTCCACCACCCGCACGCACGTCGACGGCCACCACCACCCCCGCTCTCTCCCTTTCTCTCTTTTCTCTCCCTGTCTCTCCTTTCTCCGCCTCCACAGCCTATTCTCTCTTTGTCTCCTCCTTCCCTTTCTCTCTTCTCTCCCATTCTTTCTCTGTCATCGTGCCAGTGTGGCGTGGGAGCGGCTCCACTCACCTGTCATTGTGGCATGGGCTATACTCCCTCACCTGTCAGTGTGGTGTGGGCTTTCCTCAACCTGGCAGTGTGGTGTATAGGAACTGCAACTTAGCTTATTGTTGAGCAACCTGTCATTGCACAGGAACTCTTGGTTTAGTGTTTTATTAAGCAGCAGCCACTCCTCACGTTGCAAATATTTGAAGAATTTAGACCTTCACACTTGGAGTTAATTATGCTATTGCTAGTTCTAGTGTTGATGTCAACCTTCACCCCTAACTTCAAGCAGATACTGCACTCCAAGTAGACCTTTATATGTATCTCTTTGCTTAACGTGGGGTTTGTGTTTTCTGTGGTGACAAACAAGCAAGCTATTCCATACAGGTGTTTTTGTGGTGGTGTCAGTCGAACAGCTCATGTAAAGCTTCACCACTCCAATGGATTATCATAAAAGTAAAGTGAAGAAAAGGAAAGATTTGTAAGATAATAATCAAAGTTTGATAATGTTGTGGATCAGCTAACCATTGACATAGTACATGAGATTTTGCATAAATCAGGTATCTTTGTGACTGGAATTAGTTATGCATAAATTATTTTATTTGTACTTCCACTGCCTTCTTGACATGTTCTGCATTTACTTTTGTTATGCCCTTATAATTTCTCCTCTCTTTATTGTGTATGTTACGTAGGGTCCTAGTGGGAACTGGGAAATTGTGTTTTGAGACGTTGAGGCCATTGGCTTATAGCCTCTTGGCAGAGCTTATTCATCATGTTCGCTCAGACCTTTCACTCACACAGATTAATTTTGATTTTTTCAATGTATCTCTCCTTGATTTGACCTGATTAATTGTTGTTTCTTTCATTTTATTATTTTGTATTTGCCAACTGGATATTGTTGTAATGTGTAAGTATCTTTGTGCTGTACGTGAACTTCACATGCCAGATTCTGTGCAATGACTTTCCATGAATAAAGCCTGTCAACTCTTGGAACTCATTGAGATAGTTGTTGTACAACTCAAACTAAAACAATCTTGTTAAGAGTTGGAAGACAAACTCAAGAAAATTTTCCCAAGGAACTGAATACGACAAGAGGATTTGACGTGTTACAAACTTACATGTACACGCTCATATTTTGCTTTGGTATCTATTCTTGAAAATGCTTCTGGATATGTTTATTATGTTACCTTGTTTTGTTCTCCTAGAATACTTGTGAGAGTGAGACTGCTTTTGCAATAAGGAAGCTTCCTCTTGTCAAAGCTAAGAGGTATCTCGAGGATGTTCTGGCCCACAAGCAAGCTATTCCATTCAGGCGTTTTTGTGGTGGTGTCAGTCGAACAGCTCATGTAAAGCTTCACCACTCCAATGGTCAAGGACAATGGCCTGTAAAGTCTGCGAAATTCATTTTGAACTTGCTGAAAAGTGCTGAGAGCAGGATATGTGTTGTGATATTCTCTTCAGGTGAAAGATTTGGATGTTGATACACTATACATTTCTCACATTCAAGTCAACCAGGCCCAAAAGCAGAGAAGACGTACATATCATGCTCAAGGACGAATAAACCGTAAGTTTGCATTTCATTTGTTTCTTTTGGCAATGAGTGGGTGTCCATTCAGTATTACTTACTTCATGGATATAAAGTTAGATTAATGATATGTTGTGACTACAAGGATCGTGCAACTGGATACCTTGTAGTGTTTAGATTTATCTTGATACTCATACAACAACAACAACTAAGCCTTTTCCCATACTAGACGGGGTCGGCTATTTATCTTGATACTCATGAACCATGAAATTTCAACCATTTTCTTTTGTTTCTTGTGAATTACTTTCATTGGTGTTTAACAACTAATCCATCATTTTCACAATAATGTTAATGCAGACCATGGTGAAGTCCTTTGAGGTTACTCAACTTCCTGGTACCCTTTTCTCTTTTTTACACCTTTCTCTTTTCATAAAGTACTCAATTGTGACTTCGGTTGTATCGTCCGACTTCGGTTGTATCGTTCTTATGTCTCGGTGTTTTCTCATAAGTTAGAAGTAGAATTTGTTTATTTAGTTTGATTCATATTTATGTATGGGAAAAGGCTTAGTTGTTGTTGTAGTTGTTGTTGTTGTAGTTTGATTCATATTTATGAAAGAAGTGGTTGTGTTTCTTGATATTTCTTAGAAATTAGAAAACCCATTATATATATATATATATATATAATTTTTTAATCGTAAATAAAAGTATACCGCTAAATCCACTATATTCCTGCTACCACTATATCATGGTTGACCACTAACAACCCACTAACCACTATTAATAACATAGCTAGAAATCTAAGTTGCTATTGATAGAGCCATTGCAATTTCACTCAACTGCACATTGAGTTTTGCTAGTCAAAAGTACATTCCAGATGCAGTTCCGCTGGATTCTTAAGAGATTCAAAATTCAATGGTTTAAAGCAAATGATCTTGCAGGACTAAGAATAACATTACATTTCAAAACCACTCAGACCAGAGTTTCTCCCTCACATCTAACTATGCCACCCCAAGCCAGACGCAAAGACAAGACGAGCAAGCTGAGTTCAAGCTAGATGTAAAAAGAGAAATTGCATTTTAGCATGTGAAACTGCTTGAACTTGAAGCATGAACATCTCAAGCTACAACTATCACTCCACCACCAGCAGAGCCATGCTTTTTCCAACACAAACCAAGTTAAGTTTTGATTTCTTTTTTGCTTCAGCTTGTTCAAGCTAAATGAGTTGCTCATGACTTCCTTGCCTGCAAAATCAGCCCACTGTGCACTAGCTTGTTACAAGCTAAACCAAGTAAAGCCACAAGCAGCTTGGTATATTTGCCAGCTCTATTGCGTAACCGTACACAGGTATGCGCACGGTCAGAGCACCTTTGCTTTTACGATTTTGCTCATGTCATGGTTTGCTCAAAGCATGTCCTTAGACATTTGAAATTAAATATACCTTGTTTAGTGCACAAGTCCTAAAATCATCGCAAACTCATTCTTTGGTAGTTTGTATAATAGGCTCTTGAGATAGGTTGCATCATGAAACTCTTTTTCATTGAAACGGCATAGTGGTTTTCTGCACCTCTTCCTAACTCGGAGGCAAATTAGTAAATAATAAGTAGGGCTACATTTTACGATATTTGGTCATGGCTGGTGAATTTGTTGATGCATGCACAAGTGTAATGTTACAACACAACATGATAAAGCATTGAAGATGCACCTATAGCACTGCAGGAACTACTACAAATGACTGATTATATTATGAGATGTTTGCATAACTCAACTATGTATCTGAAGCACACAGATTTCGTAAAGATGGCATGGATATGTAGGAAGTTCACATTAGCAAGTTCAGATCATGATAATACCTTATTATCAAGCCACATGAGATACTGCACAACTGCGGCACCATCCCGAACATGTGCATTTCTTAATCCATCCAACTCAACAGGATTCTAAGAACACGGAAACAGTGTCAGGTCAAATTGAACCAGGGAATGTTGTTAAGTGAAAAGCGTTCATTCTGTGCTTAAATTAGGGGAAAATGTTAACCTAAAAGTGATTAAAAAAAATCATGCAAGTGAAAGAAATATCTAGCAAAGCAATTATCAAAAACACAGATTACCTTGAGAGCCTTTGCAAGAGCCAAAGGAGACTGCTGCAGAAGAACTTGATCAGATGGAAGGTTAGAATACAAGGCATAACAGCATGAAACTGGGTCCATCCATATGAGATTCTGCTTATTTTCTTCATGTTCTTGAACTTCATGGCCACAATCATTGATATCAGATGTGCACATCAGTTGTCCAGATGCAAGCAACGATAAGTCTGATACCACATCACCATAATCTCTGACCTCCACTCCATTTTCACTGAAATACTTGTGCATCTTTAACAGCAAAGGGTAAAACAGAATAAGATGGGATGCATTAACATGTCACATCACCAAAAAGCAAAGAATGGCCAGGATTTTTGAGTATACATATGAAAAGGAAAGGTGGGAAGTGTATGGGTTGAATCCCTCTTCTCTTAGTTAACATTTTCTTCTCAAAAAGAAGATGGGAATAAATGACAAATTAAAATCACAATGTTAGTAAACTCAGTATTCAAGATGCATAAAAGGTGGTCTAGTACATAAACATATAAAACTTCATGATAGAGTAAGCGATACATAATTATGAATCACAAATGTTGGCTTGAGCAAGGATATCAAACAATCACTATAGTTAGCATGGGGTTGCATTAGGATATTTAGGTCCAAGCTCCACAAAAAGTTTGAAGCATCCAAATTTAGGATAGATAAGTTGCATTAACACCTAAATTTAAGGAACTAAGTAATTTACAATTGGTCCACCAGCCATTCTCGCTGCACTCCAATTACTTTTATAATAAACCAGAACTGATAATCATCGTTCAGTAAATTGGATTTCCATAATGTGGATGTTTCCAAGCTTTTAATACTTCAACAATTGAGATCATCAGAAGAGACCATTCAAGCGTGTCAAACATTTAAGGGACAAACAATCATATTAAGAATTAGCAGCAACAATTGGAATGTCAGTGAATTGTTGCATCGTTAACGAACCACTAGCTTTTTTTTTACAAAAGTGATAGTGTGGAGAAATAATATGTACTATTAACGTAAACCTTAAACTAATTGATACTTTGTAGGAGTACTAAAATAACTGGTACCTTTTGTATTCAGATAGTGTATGTCAACTATTTATAAAAAAATCATATCTAATCTCACAAATGCATCTTAAATAGGCCATGGTACAGGAAAAGGACTGAATAAGCTCCAACGCATGCAATGCCGCTTTATTTGAGAAAATTGGCAACAAGAAAGCATGACAGAGATGAATTTTCTTAACCTAAAAATAATATATATATATATATATATATATATATATATATTTGTAACCTTGAAACATAAATTTCAAGTAAATTCATTCTGATAGCATGAAATGTACCATTAAAAGCTACAGCTTCAGCAATACCTCGGGAGTAACTTTCCTTTTGTCCACATAAAGAACCGCTGATTTCCTAGTTACTATGGCAAATGCATGGACCACAGGATTGTAAGACACATCAGATCCCCGAATATTATATAACCAAGCAACCTGGAAAATTAAGATACAGAAAGCAAAATGAAGATAAGGATATAGGTGGAGTCAACAATGGCCTCAATTGGCCCATTGAGGATGTTGTATCACAAAGATAAAAGCAAAGGCAGTACTTCATCAAGAGCTGCGATAACAATGCCAGAGGCCTTCTCTTGTGCTACTTTCACTCTTAGATTACTCAACTTCTCTTCAATACTGAAGCCAGCAAATTTCAGTGGCTGCACAACAACAGGATGAATTTCTGGCACTGGCCTGCTTTTCCAAACTTCATCTACCAAGTTGATTGGTAGCTGAACCAATGTCAGTCCACTCTTCCCAAAATGTGACTCCCACTTTTTTGCAGTTTCTACAGATACACACCAAGGGTCAACACCAACGGTGCCCCCTTTCTCCAAGTTCTGGAACAAAGCAAACCCGCACATTATAATACCTGAAATCCATGTATCACATAGAAGAATAATACACATCGACATGATTTCATCAAGTATCAGTAAGTTTTCTGTTGCAGCAGATATCTGAAGTTCTGAACAGAAGATGATGATAGGACCTCTTCAAGTCCAAAAGGTCAAACTTTGCTACGCTGGAAAAAGCCAACGTCATTGTGCTTTCAGAAGAACAAAAAGTAAAGAAAATGAAGATGCCAACGATGAAATTAGATCTATGCACATGCATAACATTCAAAAAGGCAGTGATATTTTGGACCTTTGATCCTACAGCCAACTTTGTGTTTTGGACGCAAGCAGATCAAATAGACTTTCACGTTTTAATATTATAGCCATCCACCACTGCAGTTAAGCTTCCTTTACATATTCAAGAGAGTATTCAATTGAAAAGATCGGCACAGACTTCAGCTAGAGAATGCTTCCAGCAGACACACTTCTTTTAATAACAGGAACTTACATCAACAAGCCAAACTTGCACAAGAGGGCCCTCTCCAATTCTCATGAGCTTCCAACGTTCACTGAGTTGTTGCGATGCCTGCAAGAAGTATCTTCCATCGGTCCATAGTAAAGCCTCGTTCATCGTTATAAGTGCCAAGCCTGAGAAGACTCCAACCCTTAAATTAAACCAAATGGAGATAACAGTAGTTCTGATAAAAGAAGAGAGATTGTGATAACATTCCTTCCAGGAAAACAGCTTAAAAATTAAAACCCGATCATAAATTCTTAAAGCAGCCCCTGAAAGAAAGATTTATCACAGCAACATTAGATGCTGAGGAAATGCCTTATCTTGCCTATGGCATGTAAGTTCATAAACTGTAAGACTATTGATATACCAAGCAAATGAAGTGTACAAAGCCTGAACACCTTCTTTCTGAGACTTTGTGTAGTAAATGAAGAGTCCATAAGAGGGAAAAAAGAATAAGAAGTGGAAGTGGAAGTGGAAGTCCTTCCCCAGGAAACGACGCATACAAGGTAACCACCCAATGATACGAAGAATTCCACTAAGGTGCTTTTGTTCAAAGGTGCAAGCTACGCCTGCAGCTTGAACATCTTCTTCCTATCTATCTCTTCTACTCAATCACTCATGAGTTACTCTATAAGGTCTGCACTTAGTCTAGCTGTTTTGTGAAAATGGATCGCAAGAGCCTACATCTGATCATTAGAAGCTCTGACTCTCAGTCCCGAGACTCTCAAACGTTCAAACCTCATCTATGTCACAATATATTATGGTCCCACATCGCATCCATTGTAATAGTCATATTGAAATCACTAAAACCACAATATCTAAATGATCACAGCATTATCCATGTCAGAATATTCAATTGAATGTGCAAGTTTTTGTAAATGTTTGTCAATGAGCGAAAGTTGATGTCGCATGAATCAAGATCACAGAGTCAAATGGTATTCAATTCCGAATGTCGATCTTCAAGAATAACAAATAAGAGCGAAAGCACAAACAAGACAAGTCAAAAAGCAGTGCTAGACTGCATACTTTATTCAAGTGTTGAAGTAGTATTTATAGACATAATACAAGAGGTTTGAAGTAGGAATCAAGAAGAAGAAAGACATAGAGTGGTGCTAGTGCTGGCCGGCCAGCACTAGCCGTTGGGGGCAGCTCCAACGGCTAGTAGCCGTTGGAGCTCCCAACGGTGGTGGCCAGGGCCATGGTGGCCCTGACCCCTGCTCCATACTTGGGCTGCACGGGCCTTAGCGGCCCGTGTCCCTATTACATTAACACCCCCCCTCAAACTTACGGGGTATACACTGAAAGTTTGTCTAGTAGAAACTGAAATCGAGAAGCTGAAAGGGATTTGGTGAAGAAGTCTGTGAGCTGCATCTCATATGTGACATAACAAAGCGAGATCTTATTTAGACACTCTTCACGAACAAAGTGACAGTCCATCTCGATATGCTTTGTCCTCTCATGAAAAGTGTTGTTGGAGGCAATGTACATGGCGCTTTTGTTGTCACAATACATTATGACAGGATGTTGTACAGTGACTCTCATGTCGGCTAGAATGGTTGTGATCCAAGAAATCTGTAGCCATGGCTCGATATTCGGCTTATGTGGATGAGAGGGACACCTTCTGTTGTTTTCTGAACTTCCAAGAAACAAGAGATTCACATAAAAACACACAAAAATCAGTCGTAGAGTATCTATTGTTGACATCTCCACCCCAATCAGCATCCGTATATATAGACAAATCAAGAGATGAAGAGGAAGTAAAGAGGACCCCCTTGTGGGCAGTGTTTCTAATATATCGAATCATGAGCAAGACAACACTCATATGAACATAAGTGGGTGCCTGTTGAAATTGGCTTGCTATGTGTACTGCATGAGAAATATAAGGTCTAGTAATGGTGAGATAAGTGAGTGCGCCTATGAGCTGTCGATAAGGAGTGGGATCCTCCAATTTCTCACCATCAGTGGATCGTAGTTTGGTGCCTAGGATCTCCGGTGTGTCAACAACCTTAGTATCCGTAATACCAGACCTTTCACCAATGTCTTTAGCAAACTTGGTTTGAGACATAAAGTATCCACAATTATTTTTGGTTATCTCAATACTTAAGAAATAATTCAGCAAGCCCAAGTCTTTCATATCAAATTCGTGATGAAGATTAAGTTTAACTTCAGTAATTCCTGCTTCATCACTTTCTGTGATGATCATGTCATCGACATACAAAAGCAAGATAACAATACCACATTTTATTTTTCGTACAAACAATGCAGTATCAGTATAGCAAGTCACAAAATTATGCAAATGCATGAATTTTTCAAATCGATCAAACCAAGCTTTCGGAGCTTGTTTCAGAAAATACAAAGCCTTTCGTAATTTAAGAGCATGACCAGGAGGGAGATTGACACCAGGAGGAGGACTCATGTAGACTTCTTCATTCAAGTAACCGTTCAAGAAAGCATTCTTAACATCAAGTTGGTGTATATTCCATTGTTTAATTGCACTAATGGTTATGAGAATTCTAATTGTGGTCATTCTAGCTACTGGGGCAAAAGTTTCATCATAGTCAATTCCATATTCTTGGGCATAACCTTTAGCAACTAGTCTAGCCTTGTATCTCTTAATGTGACCATTGCTATGAGTTTTGATTTTATATACTCAACGACATCCAATGACTTTCTTATCTTTTGGTATGGGTGCCACTATCCATGTCTGAGCCTTGTGTAGGGCGTTGAGTTCATCATTCATAGCATCTTCCCATTCTGGAATACCTTTAGCTTGATAATAGAACCTAGGTTCCTTAACTTGACGAAGGATGGCAATCAAGTTTCTTCGTTGTGGTTCGAAAGATTCATAGGACACAAATCGCTGAGGAGGTCTTGAAACCCTGGGTTCTAATCTTTTACTATCAAGTTCAATGTGGACATCATTGGTTTCTCTAGGTCGTCTTGTATAGTGTGAGGGTATCAACAGTTGTGTGTGAAGTGTCATTATCTTCAACATGATTTTCTTGAATGTCTTGATGATTTACTGAGTCACAATCATTATCTTCTTCTAGCTCAAAAATATCTTGAGGAACGAAAGGTTCAGAATTTTCCAAGGATTTGAACTCATAATAAATTTCATTCTCAAAAAATTTTAAATCCTTGAACATATACAATTTGTCTTCTATGGGATCAAAACACCTATACCCCTTCTTGTCAATGCCATAACCAAGGAAGACACATTCAATAGCTCTAGGTGACAATTTATCATTTTTGTCTATATACACAAAACATCTACATCCAAAAACTCTAAGTCGTTCATAGTATGGAGAGATGTACAATTTTTCGAAAGGTGAAGTATTTTCAAGGTTAGATGAAGGCATTCTATTTATAAGGTATACTGCGGTAAGAGTAGCTTCGGCCCATAAAAATTTTGGAACCTTACTAGCAATTAGAATAGTTCTACAAGTTTCAATAAATTTGTAAAATTCATTAGACATGTATTCTCCTCCCGAATCGGATCTAAAGATTTTAATGGTTGCTCCAAATTGGTTTTTGATCATATTACAAAATACTACAAATTTTTCAAATACTTCAGATTTGTGTTTTAATAGATATATCCAAGTAAAACGAGTAAAGTCATCCACAAAAATCACATAGGATTGAAATCCTCCTTTAGAAATAACGGGCGCGGGGCCCCAAAATGCTGTAACGATTACCAATAAATCCTTTACAATTATATATATATATAGGAGACTAGAAGCACAAATGAGATAGTTATTCTTTCAAACGACCGACAGTGGGGCACGATTTCAAGATACAGAGAAACAGAAAGGAGAGCAATTAGAAGAAGAACTAATTCGACGACTCTGATTTCCAAATTGAGACCATGTTGAGAAGGAGATATGTATTTGGGAGGGGATCCGTGTAATGCAGCAGGAAAAATTGCATCTCGACGTGTGCTTGATTTGGTCATCCTGGCATAAAGGTGGTGCAAGGGCTCGAGCGTAGACCACCAGAGAGGCTCAGTTGGGCCAGGCGTACCCGTGTCCGCGATCACTCTCTATGTTGCACACAAGTTCCCAGCAGGCCGCGATAGCCATATCGAAATTAGTTGCCCTAGTTCGACCGTCCATCTCGCGCTGATTCGAGACGCACGTGATCATGCACTGGAGGTCGCTATGGTTGGCTGAGCCCACTTGCACCTGAGACATCACCACCAACAATGCCAGAAAACAAGCCAACATTATCCTGACCATGGACGGCCCTTTCTTGATGATTGCCATCTTTTTCTCTCTACCTTTCTTCTTCTTGCTCTCTTTCTTTATGTGCAGAAGAGAGGAACTTCTCTCTCTCTCCTGTGAATGTTGTTTCTCTTACTGAGATTGAGCTGCCCTAGCTGGGGTGGGCAGGACCAAGGCGTGGAATTTATAGGAGCAATTTATCTTTTTCTACTTATTTTTTGTAATTGAGAACTTTTAAAACCTCAAGCTAACACGGCAACCATGCCTTATTTATAGGAGCAGTTTTTTCCTTTTCTATTTTAATTTCCTTTTAATTAATAATCTTTAAAACTCCGAGATGACAGGATGACCATGACTTCCATGCCCTACCAAGAAAAGTTAATTAAGAGCACACACAAACTAGTGCGAATATGAGGAGCACTTCGTTGGGGTTTTGTTTCGTTTTGATGGTGAGGATCAAGGCCGTTTATCTTGGCCACCAGTCTAAAAATAGAGTTAATAGCAAACTTGATCCCTCCGAATGTATTAGATCAAAAGCTTTCTTTGGTACATAGTTTCTTTCTCCAAAAGAAAGATGATGCATTTTTCTAAGAATACAATCTTTACATTCAAAATTTTTCTCTCTAATGCTTTTCATCAAAGGAATATTACATAATTTTTGAGAGTCCAACTGTCCAAGTCTTTTATGCCAAAGTGTAGCATCTTGGGTTATGTTACAAAAACTGGAATTTGGCATAACAAGATAGTCCATTTTGTATAGTCCACTTTCTCTATGGCCTTAACCAATCACCTTCTTCGATAGGTGATCCTGCACCACACAATGTTTGGATGAGAAAGTGACTATACAATTATTATCACATATTTGAGCAACCGAAAGAATATTTAAATTAAGTTTAGGTATAAAACTTATATTTTGAATTTAAAAGTTTTGTTTTTCAAGATTTCCTAATTTTTTTATTTAAAATTTTGTTCCATCGGCCGTAAACACATGCTTTCCAATGGTTTTACAAGAATTAATCAAAAAATCTTCACTATGTGTCATATGAAAGAATGCACCGGAATCTAAAAACCAAGACATACCTTGAAAAGTAGATAGAGCATTCCTGGAGATGCTTGCTTTTCCTTAAAGATTTCTTCTATATATGCTTTGATGTTGTTGGGCAAGACACTCCATTCTTCTACGGCTCCCGCATTTCCACTTCTTTTCCGAAGTAAAGGACACGTGGTTTTAATGTGTCCATTTTCCTTGCAATAGTGGCAAATAGTGTCTTTGTTGGGCCACGGTCCCACGGGCTTCTTTGACATGCCCTCATTGTTCTTTGCATGCGGAGGCTTGTAGGTCTTCAAATTTGCTCCCGGTTTTGATGCGGCAAGCACGGCTTCCTTAGCCACATTCATGTTTTTCAATCTCGTTTCCTCCATAACAAGGTCGGCCAAAAAGGAATCCCCTCTAGGACTAGGTTTTCTATGTATAAGGTTTGATCTAATATTTTCAAATTCATCTCTCAACCCACGCATAAACAAAAAGAAGTATTGGTTGTCTAGAAATTCTTGAAATTCATCTAATTTATAAAGATTTCCAAATTTGTCAAAACTTCTCAATTGAGTCCATAATTCCGAAAATTCATTATGATAGTCTCTAATGCTTAGGTTCCCTTGTTTAAGCATTATCATTCTTTCCATTAAGTCAATTTGAAAAACAAAGTCATCTTGAGAATGAAGTTTTTTCAAATATTTCCAAGTTTCAAAAGCGTTTTCAAATGCACTAATCTTATTTCTAAGCTTTTCATCCACATTTTGGCAAATAATCCATGTGATTTTTGCGTTCATTTTTTCCCATAATTTTAAATCTAACTTGTATTTTCATGGGCTTTAACGATTTCATCATCGTCTAAATCATCAATGTTCAAAATTGGTTCCTTTATGGTTCCATCGATATAATCCCAAAAATCCTTTGACAAAAAATACTTTTTCATGATCCTAGCCCAACTTTGGTAGCATTTCTGGTCTATGATACATCTAAACGACTCATTTGTACCTTCCATTTTGCAAAAAATCACAATTTATGAACTAACCTCAAGTTTGTTAAAATTCTTCAAATTTCGCACCGATGGCATGCTTCCCAATGCACCTGATTTCTTCAATCCGATGCTCTGATACCATGTAAATGTTTGTCAATGAGCGAAAGTTGATGTCGCATGAATCAAGATCACCAAGAGTCAAATGACATTCAATTCCGAATGTCGATCTTCAAGAATAACAAATAAGAGCGAAAGCACAAACAAGACAAGTCAAAAAGCAGTGCTAGACTGCATACTTTATTCAAGTGTTGAAGTAGTATTTATAGACATAATACAAGAGGTTTGAAGTAGGAATCAAGAAGAAGAAAGACATAGAGTGGTGCTAGTGCTGGCCGGCCAGCACTAGCCGTTGGGGGCAGCTCCAACGGCTAGTAGCCGTTGGAGCTCCCGTGGTGGCCCTGACCCCTGCTCCATACTTGGGTTGCACAGGCCCTAGTGGCCCGTGCCTCTATTACATTAACACCCCCCCTCAAACTTACGGGGTATACACTGAAAGTTTGTCTAGTAGAAACTGAAATCGAGAAGCTGAAAGAGATTTGGTGAAGAAGTCTGCGAGCTGCATCTCAGATGTGACATAACAAAGCGAGATCTTATTTAGACACTCTTCACGAACAAAGTGACAGTCCATCTCGATATGCTTTGTCCTCTCATGAAAAGTATTGTTGGAGGTAATGTACATGGCGCTTTTGTTGTCACAATACATTATGACAGGATGTTGTACAGTGACTCTCATGTCGGCTAGAATGGTTGTGATCCAAGAAATCTACATTGCAGTTGTAGCCATGGCTCGATATTCGGCTTCTGTGGATGAGAGGGACACCTTCTGTTATTTTCTGAACTTCCAAGAAACAAGAGATTCACATAAAAACACACAAAAATCAGTCGTAGAGTGTCTATTGTTGACATCTCCACCCCAATCAGCATCCGTATATATAGACAAATCAAGAGATGAAGAGGAAGTTAAGAGGACCCCTTGTGGGCAGTGTTTCTAATATATCAAATCATGAGCAAGACAGCACTCATATAAACATAAGTGGGTGCCTGTTGAAATTGGCTTGCTATGTGTACTGCATGAGAAATATAAGGTCTAGTAATGGTGAGATAAGTGAGTGCACCTATGAGCTGTCGATAAGGAGTGGGATCCTCCAATTTCTCACCATCAGTGGATCGTAGTTTGGTGCCTAGGATCTCCGGTGTGTCAACAACCTTAGTATCCGTAATACCAGACCTTTCAACAATGTCTTTAGCAAACTTGGTTTGAGACATAAAGTATCCCCTATTACATTAACAGTTTTTTCCCAGGCCTAAGCTAAAACATAGCCAATCACAAATTAGAAGAAGAAACCAGAAGAGAGAAAGGGAAACCAATAGATTCTGACTTTCCACAAATGTTGTAATGTCAAGAATGAACGAACAGGGTTCTAATTCTTGAGAAGTATAGGATAATTAGTCAAAGTCAAATATAAAAAAGAGTAGGAAAACTCCTTTGAAGTCATAGTAACATGTTAATATGTGATTTTTCCCATAGATACAAATTTTCCAAAAATATCTTGATATTTCCATTTTTTCCTTCAATATCCTTTTGAAGGTTGATACCTTTATTTTCATAATCACAAAAAGAAGCAAAAGGTAAAGGTTGATCGCGCAAACCACATGTAATGGCATACAGAAGTAGAAGTACATCAACAAGCAAAATGTCACCTGCACTTCCAGTAAAACCACTGATGAATGCACGCCTTTTGTCCCATGCTGCCACATATTCACTCTGCACATATGAGTGGTTCGGAAGAACTTGTAACTATTAAATGGATGAACCGGCAACGAGCAAACAACTTTGCAACTTTAACATAGTTGTGTCTAAGAAACAGAATTCTAGCAACTTGCCAACATTTGGCAGAAACTAACTGAAAGTCTCAAACAACCGCACTATTCTTCTTTACTTTCTATTTTTAAGTTCCAGGATGAACATATTCAATAATATTTTGTCCCTGGAAACGTACCTTTTTCTCTGCTGCCAGTGGAGGTGCTTAGATTTAATCAGATGCAAGGCAAAATGCAAAAAGTGGGTTTGGTGGTTCCAGCAGCAACTACTCTAAGATTTTTAATGGTGGCTTAGAGGATCAGCTTGTCAACCACAGAGAATACATGGTTTGGGCCCATTCATGGTCTAACTGGAGCAATTCATAACGTATAAATGGCACCTTCAAAGAATTAGGACCCAAATTTGATTTCTCCAAGAAGTCAGTGAGAACCAAGGAAAACGAAGATTCTATTGATTAAATTGCACTAGTATGCAGAACCCACTTGTTCATGGGGCATCAAGTCATCAATTTATTGTGATCCAACACTCGACCACCGTTCAGACGTCAATTAGTCGCCAAGATGGATCTCGTGGTAATAATTTAGGGACGAAGTTGTTATTTTCTGAGAAGAATTTCAATTGAACAATCTGGAAGGTTCAAGCTTAAAATATTCAATGGGCAGGTGATATTCGATTAAAAAGAACAAATTTTCCATCAAAACAAGTGGGGTACTTTTTCCCCACGTTTGCTACTTCGACATCGGGTAAGTTCGTTTATCTTAAAAAGGATTCTTGCAGAATCAACATGCGGCATCATGGGCTGTAATTTGGCTGAGATAATCTTTGATAGAGAAACACAGAATCACTAACACTTGTGGAAAGGAGAAACGAGAATCAAGCTGGAAAATAACGGAAGGAGGACAATGGGTAGGAAAGAAAGAGAGAAGCGATAGGAAGCAAACCTGATGCGCGTCTTCGGAAGGGACGATGAGGGCATCCAAAGGAGGGGAGTAGGCGGACATCAGCGACCTTATGGCATCCAGCGGATCCTCCATCTCCGTCTTCCCCGATCAATCCTTTTTTGCTAAACGGATTTTCCCACTGCGGGCTTAAGAGAGAGAGCTATACGCTCGACGAAAGAGGAGCAGTCGCTTCCTTCCGTTTCCGGATCCGGGCTTTTTCGTGTTTCATTCTGCCTCCCATTCAATTTGGAAATAATCGCACAACAGGAACTCTCGATAAACCCTAATTATCTAAATGCCCCTATTGCATATTCTCTCTCCTTCCCCTTCGCTCTTCCGTTACACTTCCTTGCGGGGCCCTCCCCTGAACGATCTTTCCTCGTCTCCTTCTGTCCGATAATCTCTATCTTACCCTCTCGCAACCCTTTGATCTCTTTCAATTTCCGTGTCCGAAAATCTCTCTCAATCTTATCCTCTCCTGATGTCTCTCAATGTCACCGTATCTTTCTTTATAAAAGCTCTCTTCACCTCTCTATCTCTCTTTGAATTTTCTTCCTCTTGAGACACTTTATCGATCTCTCTGTCAGTATAACCCTCATCAACTTCTCGACCTCTTTCCTTCTCTCTTAATCTCCCTATACCTCAGTTAGAATCTCATGGAAAATCAACTTCCCGAAGCTACAATATTTGAGGCGAGTAGAGTGTCAATCATTGATGAAGAGATGCCCCTAAGGTAGGATTTGTTCAAGAGATAGATGCATCCATGAAACATTGTTTTGAGAGCGACATGTTAAAGGTGCATTTTTATTCAAAATGTGAGTATATGAATTGTGTTACCCCTAGAAAAGTGTCACCAGTAAACCCTTATGGCCACTACAAAGGAGGATACAACCTAACCTCTTATACAACAACTAAGCCTTTTCCAATATTAGATGAGGTCGGCTACATGAATTTTTTGGTTCCACGTAGCCCTATCATGTGTCATGTTAGCATTTAACTCACAATAAGCTAGATGATTCTTTATTATTTCTTTACAACACTTTTGTGGTCGTGTTCTTACTCTTTTAATACTTTCAAAATCTAGTTTTTCATACCTTCTTATAGATTCTTCTTTTGATCTTCTTTCTATATATCCAAAACATCTTAAGCCATGCTCTCTCATTTTATCCTCTATTGGTGTCACTCTTAATTTGTTTATAATAACCTCATTATATATATGGTCTTCTCTTATATGATCACTCATCTATCTCAACATCTTCATTTTTGACACAGACATCTTTTGTACATGTTAATGATTAATTGTTCAACACTTAGAACCATAAAACATGGCAGTTATAATTATTGCTCTATAATATTTACCTTTTAACTTTAATGGTATCTTCTTATCACAAATAATACTTAATGCTCCTCTCCATTTTAACCAATCAGCATTAATTATATGCGTAATATCTCCATCAATTATTCCATCACTCTCAAAAATTGACCCTAGGTATTTAAAATTTTCCTTTTGGAGGACGCAATATGTGTCAATTTTAATTTATATGCCCTCTGAAGTATCCAAATGATCAAATTTATGTTCCATATATTTTTTATTTATTCTACTAAGTCAAAAGCTTTTACTTTCTAATATTTCTCTCCATTGTTCCAATTTTCTATTAACTTTTTTCTTAGACTCCTCTACTAATAGAATGTCATCTGCAACTAACATACACCAAGGTACTTCATCTTAAATATGTTTTGTTAACTCATCAATCACCATTATAAATAAGTATGGACTTACAGTTGATCATTGATGTAACCCAATATTAACTTCAAAGAAGTCTATCATTCCTTCATCCGTCCTCACACATGTTTTTGCATCATTATACATGTCTCTTATAAGGTTTATCTATGTTAATGGGAAACCTTTTTTTTCTAATGTTCTCCAAAGAACCTCCCTTAGTATCCTATTATAAGTTTTTTATAGATCAATAAATATCATGTGAAAGTTTTTCTTTTTTGCTCTAAAATGTTCCATATGACGTCTCAAAAGGTGAATTGCTTCAACAACAGATTTTCCTAGCATGAATCCAAATTGGTTCTTTGTTGTACTTGATATTTGTCTTAACCTATATTCGATAATTCTTTCCCATAATTTCATATTATGGCTCACTAACTTGGTACTCCGATAATTCGCACAATTCTGAATGTCTCACTTGTTTTTCTATATGGGTATAAGTGTACTCACTCTCTATTCCTCGAGCATCTTTTGGTTTCTTTATATTTTATTAAATAGTCTTGTGAGTCAAGTGATTCCTATTTCTCCTAGGATTTTCTAAACTTCTATAAGAATATTGTTTAGTCCAACCGATTTACCACCCTTCATATGTTTAATAGCCTTTTTTACTTCATTCTTTTAAATATATTAGTAGAAATTATGATTTATATATTTTCTGGTTTGGCTAACTCAAGTTAATACTAACATCTTTATTTTCATTAAAAAGCTTCTAAAATAGTTTTTATCTATTTTTTATATTATCACTTGTCACTAAAAATTTTTCCTCCTCGTCTTTGATACATCTAACAAAATTAAGATCATTACTTTTCTTATTTCTAGCCCTAGTTATCTTAAAAATATCTCTTTCACCCTCTTTTGAGTTGAGTTTTTTATATAAATCATCCCGAATTTTAGCTTTTCCTTCACTGACGTTCTTTTTCACTTCTTTTATTGCTTTCTTAAAAGCCTCTAAAGTTTCATTGGTTTTTTTTAGCATAATGTAATTTGTAACATGTCCTCTTTGCCTTGATTTTATTTTGCACTACTTCACACCACCAAGCTTCTTTTTATGTCGGTACACCTCCCTTAGATTCACCTAACACATCTTTTGCCACTTTCCTAATATGTATAGCCATATTGTTCCACATATCTCAAGGTGTACCAACATGATTTTAAGTATCTCCTTGAAGTACTTTATGTTTAAATATACCTTTTCTCGCTTTTGAGGTTTCACAATTTAGTCTGAATAGCTCGATGCACTCTTTTCTTCTCTGTCCACTTTTTTACAAGTAAATCCATAACTAAAAGTAGATGTTGGGTGGTTAAACTTTTTCCTTGAATAAATAAATAAATACATATATATATATATATATATATGTTTGTGTGTGCATGCATGAATATGTATATATACATAGGATTATATTCATATATGCTTGTTACCTTATATGACTTACAATTGTTCATTCTATCATTTTTTTCTTTTATTAATTATCCTTTAATGTATATTATAGGATACTCAGTTGAAAGCAATAATTATCACGGAGTATATTCCTTTTATACAACCAAATAGTATAATTATCCATTATGGTGTACATTATAGGCAACAATAAACAATGAGTGGGCTAAATGATCCATTGTTGATTGGTTAGCTTATGATGCATGTGATGGTGCACTTGCTGACTGTACTTTATTTTTGTCTTTTATTTATAATAGATATGGTACTTTGGAGTTAGGATGACCTGATTAAGTATGTAAGAGACGTTAAGAGGAAGCACAACATTGTTATCACCATTCTTTATTTGAAAAATAAAGCTGTAAGAAGCAAGGAATAACTTGAGTGCAAAAGAAGCTACGAATAAAAAAGCAAAAAAAGGTTGATATTAGAAGTTATTGATCGATTATTATGAAAAAGGTGAAATATTCATTTTTACTTATAAGAGGGTAGAGCAAATGGTTCATAGAGGTTGAATATGGTTAATGAGATTCATAACCACCCCTTAGATTTGTATCTTAAAGGATATGCATTTACAAGCAAATTAAGTGATGTTGCCATTGAAATGGCTTGATGACTTAAATGTTGGCACATCAAGACACATTTATAATAGGAGAATAACAAATAAAGAATTAAAGAGTGCCCAAATTGTCCCAACAATTGTTGCATTGTACATGACATTGGAGCATATTAGATAAGAATGATTAGTAACATTGTACTTATATATTTTTGGCCAATTCAATTGTTATGTGCATTTCTAGAGTTGTTGGAGTTCAGTTGTATGTACGACAGGCACGTATAAGATACTTTTTTTTTGGATTTTGAGAATTATATTAACTAATAATAATTTTATTATGACACCCACATATATAAGATGTCTTCCTTGAGGTTGTGGATCTAACTCAACCAATATGAATTTTTCTTTGGCATTTTCTTTCATGTGTATAAAAAGAGGATAATTATGTAGAGGTGTTGAGGTGGCTAAGGGAGTTGCTTATGTCAAATAGATTCTCTGATGTAATTTTTAGAAATTACAATTTGTACTTATTGCTGACACAGTTCCACTCGAATAGTAGAGAACATTAAACTAGATTGGAATGCCGGAAGACATAAGATTGTGTCAAAGAACTCTAACCCTCGTTCTCAAAGAGAAAAAAGACTCAAGTGATGAAATGGGTCCTCGAGAATTTGATTGTGTGTATCCTATTACTGATAAGGGTTATGTAAAAAGGTAAAGCACTTAGTATGCTCAAAAAGACAAGAATATACATTATTGCTACTCCTAAGAAGGTTAAAGGAAAATGAACTACAATGGTATTTATTTTCTAATCCCCATCTTTGATTACATATACTTATTTATAAACTTTCACATGACCAACAAAGAACATGTCAATCTTTTCAGATGTGATTCTTGATAACTAGCCACTTCTATGTTTATGTCACCCTTTTTGCTGCCACATTGATTGAGATGTGTCAATTGACCTATGATCCATTCTTTATGATCAACTCAAGGTAATGATCCTCTTTCACACGTTCAAGGTCTTGACTTTTCAAGACCCAGGTGTCCCTTTCTTTTTGAAACTTTTGACCTTTTGATATATACCTTCTTGCATTTTTTTGGTATTAATACATGCCCTCTATTACTCCATATCTATAGTCCTTGAGGGTATGAGTCGTACCAAAATTAATTTTATGTAAGGAAAGGATTGACATATTTGCTTCTTTAGTACGATTTCTTGGGATTCTCTTCATTTGCAATTAGGATCTACAAAGGCAATGACTCTTTCCATACTTTAGTGTATCTCTAGACTATTTTGAAAAAACCTCTTGTTAGAGTTCTTCGTCTTCATGCTTTAATGGCATCTTCTTTTGATGTTGCCTTATCCCCAACCATAGAATTAACTCTTGATCTAGCTTTGTGATATTATCCAAACTTTATTGGTTCTTGTCCTATGACCAATCAACTCTATATCGATTGGGTAGATAGATTTGGAGACCAAAAACTTCACCTCTAGATGCAATGGGGTATTTATGACTTTATCATATTGTCTTGTCTGATTATACAATTTGATGGCAACCTCTTCTATTCTTTCTTGTCTTTCTAGATTTTTCTCCACAATCGTTTTTAATTTTCTTTTGGAATGATGTCTCCCACCATTCTGGATATTTTGGCAATCACACGTCTTCCGATCAATAGTATTGACCCTATCTCTTTAGTTTATCATAATTTTCCAACCCCAAAACTCATACTATAACTTTCTTCACATGACTTTATCCATTAACATTTAGGTACTGGACACATGATGGATGACGAAAATCATGCTTTCTTATTATTTGGTTATGTCATTAAATCACTTATATTCATGGAACCGGTATATTTTTGGTATTATATCGAGTACAAAACTATCACTTGTTCCCATGTTTTTTGTCGTAGTTCATCATTCGGTCAATTATGTTCTTGAGGCCCACTCAAATAATAGTTCTACCCACCTTGTAGGAGGTCCGTTGTTGTTTCTTCTGCTTTAGATTCATTTATACTTCTTTGAGTTCGGATTCTCATATCTCTCCCATTAACAAATCATTATCAATACATTAAGACCTACTTTAAGCCTCATTCCTCCAACCTTAGCCTCACTATAGAGATTATTACTCGATTATGGCACATCAACCCTTGTGAGGTAATTTTTCTTTATTCATATTTTTACTTTCTTGATTCCAATTCCACCGCCATATTTAAAGAGGATCTCTACAAAATTAGATTATTGAGAATTTTTTCTCATTGGTTCTTATTTTGTAGTGCTGCTCAGTCATCCCTATCTAACCCAATTACTGCTCTCCCTTACCTTCCATACTGTTTGCCCCCTCAATTAGGATTTCATCAAGTATTGTCGGCTATGAGAGAACTTGTTTTAGGATAATCAACGAGGATTCATCTTTGTTCTTCTTGATTCATATCCTTGTTCCGATGAGACGCTAGAAATTTCTTCTTGGTGACAACTATTCTTAGGGAGATTACCAAGATCTTGATCTCTGAATATCCAGAGAGACTCACTGACTATCGCATGGATGAGGCTACTAGAAATAATTACAAGTCTTGATACAAATGTCTCTCTATACATTCCTCTACTTCTTCAACTAGTCACTCTCGCTTGTCAACTCCTCCCTAATTGCAGAAAATAACTTCGAAAAGTGCTTTCTCTACAAGGACTACTAGAATCAAAACATTACCAAAAGCGAGGAATATGCTATTTGAACTCATCATAATAGAGTATCTAATTGATGATATTCAAGATTCTATGCTTAAAGTTGTTGGTGAAGGATCTGCGTTCTCTTCTATACCTAGCAACAACCCAATTCCAGAATACCTCTAGCATAAAGTAATGATTCTAGTACATCTTTCTTTATGTTAGATAGGTCTTCTTCTATCATATTGCAAGACATCCTATCTTCCATGATCCAATAGCTTCATATAGACTTTCCTTCTTCTATTTTTACTCTAAATGTGATTGATTGTGATCTACACATGATATGAACCCTTTGGGGCATATACCTATCTTTTGAGCTGAGAAGGATAATTGAAGAAGTCTCTTGTTTCAACATCAAAATTTGTGAATACCTTGATTCTTACCAGAATCCTTGAGTTGTTGAAACCAAACTTACTTTCATTATCGATCGTCAAGAGCAAATTTGTTCCTTTTCTCGATAAGTTGTTGATGCTAGGGAGCTTCACTATTGCTTTGCTACCCGATTGGTAAAGGTATCTTCACGTGTTACCGAGTTTGAGAATAAGAAATCAACTCTCTACGCTGAGATTTTGGCTCTCGAAGAACAATATCAGTGTTGCCATAAACTATTGGTCAAAGCTTCTCAGGTACTATATGATCTTAGCTCTCTATAGTTTCATGCATCCACCGCTCGCAACACAAAGGTCTCAACTTTTGGAGAGCTCACTCAAGAATCACAAGAACTTCATACATTGCTTTCTAACGGTGAAGTTCTCAAGAAGGATGCTCAATCCATCATTCTTGATTATAGCAACCTCGAGGAATATTGGAAGAATATGAGAGTGTCTCTATAGAGGACATTGTGATAGATTATGTAGGTAAGTCGAGGGTGTTATAATGGTGATTTTATCATCACTAGTGGTTATCAATGGCTGATATAAAATGTTCATTTTTTTTTGCACACAAATTTGTCATTTCATTTTTTTATACTTTTCCCTTAACTTTTTATTTCACCAAGGAACCTGTCAAGATTAGCTAAAATGTCATTTATTGTTGCACAATATTCTTTGTTGCCACCTTGTAAAAGAACACATCACCACTTCATATTTCAAACCAAATGACAATGTGGGATAATGCAAAATGACATCGATGGGATATCACTTCTTCTAGCTATAAAACATGATGAATGTCTTATCTTTTTCTATCTGCTTCTATGAAAATTGCTAACACTTTCTATGAAAATTGCTAACACTTTCTCTGCATCTCAAATTTCTTGTGAAAAACATATTGAGTGTATTCTTTATTTCTCACTGTCATGACTTCTAGGAATCCAACTCCATCGAGGATCCTGAACTCAGGTTACCATGTATCCCAACATGCTAACTCTAAATATTTCTTTCTTGACCCTACCGTATCCACTCAAGAAGGCTATAAAATTATTGATGAGATAATCTTCCTAGAAACTCTTCCTCTCCATACAAATTGGTACCGACATGATCATTTTCCAAAGAACCTTTTTACTTAGTCAAAACCTTCCAAGGAATACATCTAATGGTTGGATAGGGTAGGCTTGAGCATGCGACAAGTGGTATAGGTAGAAAATTTTTGACCTCATACAACTGTCTTTAGTGGCTTTCCCTACTAATCTCAACCTTCTCCTTTGCTTCTTAGGTTTATGATCTAGCAAAATCAATTATTTCATTCTCAAGCCCGATATAATTGGTCCTACCCGCTTAGATATTCATCTCTCTTCTGATGGTCACGAGCTTCATTCCTTAGTTCTTCCTCTTTTTGTTTCTAATTTATTTTCAAAAATATATCCTAAAAGGATTTTTAGAGGCCAATGTGCATTATTCAGGGAAGTAACTAAAGTTGAACATACCAATTTTCTTTTATTTTGGTTGTGCAAGTTTATCATTTACTCCAATGACATAGCAATCGCCAAATAATACCATATCATCATTGAGGTTTAATTCTTTGAGTATCCTTTCAATTTTTGTTTTTTCTAAAGTACTCTTTTTTTGGAGTATATGCACTTTCCTAGTGGTTTCTCTAGTGTTACTCTTATTTGGAGTATATGCATTTTCCTAGTGGTTTCTCTAGTGTTTGATATATTTATATTTTTTCTGGTATGAACAAAATTTTTGATCCCATGTGGACTTAAAATTTCGCTTGCAAAAAACATGTGTGAGTGTGCCAACAAGCTTAAACTTATAAAGGTTTGGATATGACTCTAACTTTTTAGGCGAATATGCGAAAGTGGGTTCTTATCGAACTAGGTTAGGAGAAGTTATTTTGAAATCTAAAGTTTTCTCAAAATAATTTTGATTTCAAAATAGCCTTTTCTAAAACTACATTTTATGCGGAACAAGGTTCAATTATGTGAAAAGTAGAATTGATTCTCTTTCACCAAGTTCACATTTTATCAAGTCAATTTTCGAGGATTAAAAATTTCGTCCAAGCCAATGTTGGGTGTAAGATTTTATTGATAGTTTTTTATACTTTTAAGTCTTTTGGTGATTAGATAAAAATTAGACAAAGGTTTTAACTAAATGCTATTCGAGAATTATCACTTCAATTGTTCATCTCAAACCAGAAAGTTAAAATGTTTCAAGAGAAAGAAAGAACGTGAAAAACATGGAAAATTGATGTTCTCGACTCAAGGTGGATAGCATGCCAAAAGAATAGAGACATCTATATCCAAGTTGGGATTCAAGGAGGGTAACTCCGGACCAGTTCTCCAAGAAGACAAGGCTTCTCAAACATCAGCAAAGGTGAGTGTGAGAGAAGAGTTTTAAAAGTGAGTCAAGGATACTTGGATTCTGGAAGCAACATCAGAGGATTTTGTAATGCAAATGGCCCATGATCCTCTTGGACTTCCTCTCCTTCAATTTATACTTGTAAAAGTTGCAATAAAAGAACATATTCCTCTTCCACTATTGATAACGGACTTGACTTGAAACATTTTTCAAAGTAATATATTCTTATATTATTAAAGTGAAGAGGATTTACAAATATATTTCAATGGAATATATTCGTTGCATTATTGCAGATATGATCTGCAATTATTTGATACAGATGGCTAGATTTACAAACAGTAGATTCCCTTTGTCATTCATTTATGATCAGATGAAAAACTCTTTCATGGTTGGTGCATAATCCTTTGGTCAGAAGCTGCAGGATTTTACTTTTTTCGGTATTTGTTTCAGTAACAAGTAGTTCCTCTTGTATGAACTTGTATTCACAATATCTTTTAAAATTAGATCTTCATATGTAGAGCATGATTTATAGGAATTCCAAAAAAATTCTAATGAACTTCTTTTACAAATTTCCTTCCTATCCAAATCCAACCAACCAATTCAAATAATTCCTTCATACTTTGTTGGGGAAGAGCTTCCCCTCTATGAATTAAGATATCTAAAATATCTTGTTCAATTATCCATGATAAGAGATCAGTTTCAAAATCCGTCCACCTCAAATTATTCATTAAGCATGTTATTCTTATGCAGTGTAATGGAAATACATGGCGAACATGTTTGAAGTGATCATCTTTGGGATCTGTTTTATTTCTTTCGACTTCAACGTGCAACTCAGAATTCCAAAAAGATTTAGGTGGTATACCTTTCTTTGCCAAACTTTTGATATAGGTGGTGTACCTTTCATCTGCATCTTTTGATCTATTTTTTCCGTTTTCTTCATATTTGGACATCCTCATCTGTGAACATGCTTGCAATTTTTCATCGTCTAAGCTTAGACTCTCTAATTTATCTGTTATTATTTCATAGGATTTGGATGACATCAAAAGTATATTGTGGTTTCACAAGGATTAGTTTCAACGTCCTCTTCTTCCTTTAATTCATCAAACTTCCCAGATGTTGATGGTCATCCTTCAAACGTTGAAGCCATCTTGACTCGTTCAACCCGTAGTTCATCTTCTGCTGGACAGGAACTATTTTCAAACACCTCGTTCATCTCGATGTCTAAGCAAAGCACATTGTTTTGTTGGAAATATTCTGGAATTGTGGTGGTATAGGCTATTTTTAGTGACCATTCACCATTTACAATGTGCCATGCAGTTTCTCCTAAATATTCTTCTTTGATGATGTTTTCCCATTTTCTATCATCATCATTTTGACGATTATCTGTTTGGAGATCTATCTTCTTCAAAATTACTCATTGTAGACAATACTGGTGGAGTTTCTTCGACTCTTGATGGGACCTTTGTAGGTACAAATTGCCCTTGCCCTTGTCGGCTTGTATGTAATTCTGGATAGACGGAGAACAATGATCTCCATCTTCTCTTTTCTTTATATTTCTAATCTTCCGGCAATTCACTGATTGCTGAGTAACCTTACAGATATTCTTTATCTTCTATCTCCATGCCGATCTGTATAATATTTTTCTTCATTGATAGTGGAAAATTCATTCCATAGTCGAGCTTGAAATATGACATCATCGATTGCAGCAAGTTAAATGTACATCTTCACAACACAGTAGCATACACAGATTTGGGGACGAGGTTGATGCCTTAATCTGTATATAGAGTACGAATGCCTAATAGATGTGGGGGTCTTACAAAGAGATTGTAAAGTATGGTTGCACACATAACCCATATTTGGACAGATTTCTAGTAAAATGTCAAATCATTGCCTGATTCCAATCGTGGTCTGACGTCCAGAAGTAAAATCAGGCTTCACTAGGACATCTACTTGTCCTAGGTGCACGAATTTGTAGCCTTTTTTTTCATTCATCAGAGTTTTCTTTTACGAAAACGGTAAAAACACAGGTCTGATTCCACTTCCTTAGATGGCTAGTGACACTTCTTACGGATCTTGGAATTTCCATCATGTCGTTGAGCAATATAAGTAGAAAGCTTTTCTTGAGACAAGGGAATGAGACCTTATTATCTTCAGACAATCATGCCTCTCGCTCAAGAAATGCAGAGTGGATATCTGAAAATCCCTATGACGACCTCGTTGTTTGTACTGGTTTAGACACAGAATATCTGCCAACTTGCAACACATATGAGTCACAGTCATAATCACGGTGATTAGGGAATCTACCATTCTTCATTTTGTTGGTCTACGGCTTCAATGTCAAGATCAGGGTTATCCATATTGCATTGTGTCATACGTATCATATCATGTATCGCAATAAGTTACTTATCAGGTTCTATTGTACAATACAACCTATATTGCATGATACAGCCTGTGACCAGAGACCTTTATAAAAGGTTCCTCGCTGAACAAAAACCCATGTTTCTTCGGGTCTCTTAAGGTTTTCTCAGGTAGCTCTCAAGGTGCTCTACGGCGTATGTGGAAGGCTCACAACCAGGGTTATGATATATTTAAACGGTGAATGATAAATATGTACTATATTTTTGCATTATACGAATTCTTTACAATTATCATATTTTTATTTTTCTTATTTTTTTTAAATTTTTAGTATTAAATTACGATAAAAAGCGATATGGTATGATACATATTGTATCATGGAACAAAACGATACATGATATGATATATATCGAACAACACTGATCAAGATCTCAGTGTAACGAGTTTCTTCCTTCTTTGGGTGAATGCTCTCTAATATATGGGATTCCAATGAATGGGGAGATCATAACAGTTTCCTCTTGGATTTTCTCCCACTCCTTCTCAGATGGAAGGTTTTTGCCTGTGGCACATGGTTTTTTGCTTTGTCTTCATTCAGTCCCTCTAAATGTTTTGACTCGTCATCATTCAAGTCATTTTCATCATAGGTACATGCGACTCAAATTGGCCTTATCAGTTTGCCAAAGACTAGAATAACTTTGTTGCAGAAATGGTTCAACAGAGGGACCAAATATTTGAGACCATAGTAATTGGAGACTACATTAAGGCTTTCCAAGATATAACTTCAGACAAATCCATAGGCTCGCCAGGTCATTCCTCATCTAGCTCCAATTCATGTGCTCTTGAAATAAATACAACTCGGTCTCAAGCCCGTATAAAGGAAGAGGATAACGTTAGACTTCTGATAGCCAATGTAAAACTTGTCGGATTTATCCACTATAGATTCTAGATATTATGAGATTGTATTGAGATGTTCCCTCTTAGTGATGTACTGGAGAGCCCGAATACAATGAAAAGTAAACGAGGACTTTTACATCTTCACACATATATAATGAATCAATTACATAAAGGGTTCACACATCATAAATAGACGTGGATAAAGAAGTTAGTTTCACTACATTACCATCCAAATATACTCAATAAATTACAGAGAGGGTCTCCATATTTTCAGCAAGAACGAATGCTGGTGGTAAGAAAGCTACCCTAGATAAAAAGATTTTGATTGATACTTAGAATATTAGAACATTGATTGGTAAGCAAATAGAGACGGTAGATTCTATGATTAGGAGAAAGATTAATATTCTATGTTTACACAAAACAAAGTAGGTTAAAAAAAAGTAGAGAAGATTGAGAACACATGTTTTAAATTATAATACCCAACAAAAGAAAAGACTCGAAATGGAGTTTGTATTATTGTAAATAAAAATTTAAAAAATTAATCTAAAATTTAAAATATTAATCTTAGACATACAATGGTATGGTGACCGAATTTTGATAGTGAAATTAGTATTAGGAGTAGAAGCTTTAAATATATTTTGTGATTATAGACTCCAGATATGACTAAAAGAGAGCATAAAGAATGTATTTTTTGAAGAGTTAAATTAGATAATTTAAAATATTTCACAATGAGAGATGATTTGTTTATGAGGAGATCTAATTAAATATGTTAGTAAAAAGGCATTAAGATATCAAGGCATTCATAGCAACTACGAGTTTGGAAATTTAAATGAGGAAGGTAAGAAAATTTTAAATTTTGCTATAGCATATTATCTATTTTTAGCTAATACAATTTTTAGAAAATTAGATGAATTAATTACTTATAAGAGTGATTTGCCACAAGCACAAATTTATTATTTTGCCTATAGAAAAAAGATAGATCCGGTTATAAAGATTACAAGCCAATTCAAAGAGAAAGCTTAATTGCCCAAAAATGGTAGAACGTGAAAGATTGTAATAAAGTAAAGAGTACATAGAGTTACTCAAAATAAATTGTGAAACCTTAAAAATGAGAAAGAATATATATTTAAATAAAAAGATCTTCAAGGAGATGCTTGAAATTATATTGGTACACCTTTTGATATGTAAAATAATATGATTAAACATATTAAGAAAGTAGCAAAAGATGTGTTAGATGAATTTAAGAGAGGCATATCATTACAAAAGGAAGTTTAGTGGTGGAACAAAGTGGTGAAAGATAAGATTAGAACATGTTACAAACTGTATTATTATTCCAACAAGACTAATAAAACTTGAGATTTATAAGAAAGAAAAGAAAGAATGACATTAGTAAAGCAAAAGTTACAATTTGGGAGGATTTATATAAAGTTTAACTTAAAAGAAGGTAATAGAGATATTTTAGGATAACTAAATCTAGATATAAGAAAATTAAAAATCTTATTTTTTGTTAAATATATCAAAATTTTAGTTAAATGATTCCACTTTTGTATTTTCATAGGTGAAACAATTTTGGAAGGACACAAGGTTTAGTTATAGGAAGTAGAGAAGCGCTAGCCCATATTTCACCCGTCATGCTCTCAAGTAAGGGAAAAACAAAGAATGCAAGAAATTGTCAAAAATTAAATATAGGTCCTCAAAATTAAAGTAGCACCTTGGCAACAGAAAACAATATTAGGACAATGGAAATGGGGGTGGAGAGGTGGCAACGATGGAAGTCGTAAGAAACATAGAGAGAGGGTTACCGTCTCATGGTGGCGAGTGGCGGCTATAAAAGTCACATGACATAGAGAGAGAGGGTTATCGTTCGGTGGTGTCCAAGGGGCGATGATAAAAGTTATAGAAGAGAAAGAGAGAGGTGAGACTCTATTCTAATCAATCGATTAAGGTATACATTTGGTAGTTGTATCAAGTCAACCCATATCCATTAGATTGACCCGTATGCTATCAACAATAGAACAATTCGCTATAGTGGTACACAATAGGGATTCTTAACAATGTTAATAGTATCATGCATGGATAGCCGCTAAAATGTCAGCTATTATAACATGCATAAAACCGCTAATACACTATAGCATACTATTGATAACATAGATTCAATGGCCTATAAATTTGTTTATCCCATCTCTTATTTCTGATCTCTCAAATAAAACAATGTTGCTCTTCTTTATTTTTTAAGTTAATCTATAAAATAAAATAATGTAATAATTAGCATCATGATTCTCAATTCCCTTACTCTTCTCTCTTCCTCTAATAATGTCTTCATTACTTTGTGATAGATAGAGCTTTCATTCTAAGGCCAAACTATTCTATTTCATTAATCGTAGTTTGGAAGCTAGGCAATATCAAAACATTGAAGGAGACACCATTTTGATATATCTACCTACTAATAAATATGTATTTTTGTTCTCTTTCTTCCTTGTACCGATTTTCTAAAGCGACCTATCATAGTGGGTTGGGCGAAGGATGAACAATTGAATCCATAGGTCCCTTAGAAATAAGCGGCCGTGAACTAAATGCTAAATATGTTAGAGCATGTTAGGACCTAAGTTAACTTTAGGGCTGAAAGCTTCTTCTTAATGTATTTTTTATAAATGAAAATAAAGTATTTTGACCCATTTTCTTTTTTATATCCCACATAGTCATAAATCACTCTTTTAATTTTTTTGTTCTATCCTATGATTAGAAAAAAGATTTGTATTTATATTTATAAGAAACAAAGTAGGTTATAGAAAAAGCAAAAGAGATTGAGAATACATGTTTTAAATTATGGTATTAAAGAAAAAAAGGCTTCAATAGAGTTGGTATTATTGTAAACAAAAATTTAAATGATAATATGGTAGACATACAACGACATCATGATCAAATTATGATGATGAAATTAGTATTAGAAATAGAGTCTATGAATATAATTTTACTTATGTATCCTAAGTAGGACTAAAAGATATTATAAAGAAGATATTTAGAAAATAATTAGATAAGATAATTAAAAGAATTCATAAAAAAAATGATTTGTTTGAGAGGAGATCTAAATGAATATGTTTGTAAAGAAACATTATCATATCAAGTACTCAAGGAAACTATGGTTGTGGAGATTTAAATGAGAAAAAGAAAACTATGGTTTTGGAGATTTAAATGAGAAAGGAAAGTAATTTTAAATTTTACTATGCCATATGAACATAGATTAAGACAAGTATTGAGTACAATAGAGACCAAATTTGGATTCAAATTAGGCAAATCTATTATTAAAACGATTCACCTATTGAGACAACTTATAGAACTTTTTAGAAGAAAATAAAACATTCACATGTTATTTATTGATCTAAAAAAAGATTACGATAGGGTGACAAAAGATGTTCTTTGGAGAACCTTAAAAAAAATATTTCATTGATATACATAAATCTTATAAGAGATATGTATGATGATAACAAAAACATGTGTGAGGACTCGTGAAGGAATGACAAACATCTTTAAAATTAATATTGGATTACATTATAGATCAACTTTAAGTCTATATTTATTTATATTAGTTTTTGATAAGTTAACAAAACATATTCAAGATAAAGTACCTTAGTGTATGTTCTTCATGAATAACATTGTATTAGTGAATGAGTCTAAGAAAAAAGTTAATAGGAAATTGGAACTATAAAGAGAAATATTAGAAAGTAAAGGCTTTTGACTTCGTATATCAAAGACAAAATATATAGAATGTAAGTTTGATAATTTAATTACTTTAAATGATATAAAAATTAAGATTGACAAATATTGCATTTCTCATAAGGAAAGTTTTAAATATCTAGATTTAATTTTTCAAAGTAATGAAAAAATTGATGGAGATGTTACGCATAGAATTAATACAGTTGGTTAAAATGCAGAGGTGCATCGAGATTCTATGGCAGAAGAAGATACCATTAAAGATTAATATTATAGGGCAACAATTAGATGCGCTATGTTGTATGATTCTGAGTGTTAGGCAGTTAATCATCAACATGTACAAAAGATATATGTGTAGAAATGAAGATGCTGAGATAGATCAATGATCATACAAGAGAGATCATATAAGTAATGAGGTTATTATAAACAAATTGAGAGGCACTAATAAATAACAAAATGAGAAAAAATCAATTAAGATGGTTTGGACACGTAAAAAGACGACCAAAAGAAACTCTTGTTAGAAAATAAGAGAAACAAGATCATAAAAATGTTAAAAAAAAGAATACTACAAAAGTGTTGAAAGGAAACAATAAAGTATGATTTAGCTTATGTTGAGTTAATGGTTAAGCACATCATCGAGCTCTATGGAAACAAAGAATCCATGTAGCTTACTCATCTAGTATGGAAAAAGACTTGGTTGTTGTTGTTAATATGTATTTAATTTATATTTAAATACTAATTACAATAATAAATATAAACTAAGACCACAACTTTATATCTACCATAAGCTTACGTGGTAATTGACATAGCATAAGTACCATGTCAACATGTCTATGTTGATGCCATGTGAGTAAAAACTTACGTCTCTAGGATAAAGGTCTTTTCTTATTAATGGTGGAAACATGAAGTCTCGATTTTATTAAATGAGAAATTTAGGTCCGAAAACATTAAAATAAAAATCATATAATACTTTTATAAATTTCCTAATTTTTATTTAGTTTATTCTAGAGGCAATGACTTTTTAACCAGGATTAGTGAAACCAATAGATCATATAAACTTGATGTAAACATGTATACAATGTCACTAAGAAATATCAAGTTGCAAGACTGACTTCTGAAGTTTATAGCTGAATGAGACATAGAATACATCATTTTATGGTTGACAATCTAAATGCAGTGAGAAGTGCAAGTTAAAAGGAGAATCATTTGATTTGTTCACTCCCTGCAATCTGCTGCTTCTCCTCTTCTACTTGCGCTAGCAACTCCTCGAGTTCGGCTTCTGTTAGTCCTTCCAGTCGTTTCTGCAAGACAAGTTAGCTGATTAAAAGAAAACTTCAATTGCAAGGAACGAGATGAAGTAGGCTAACACCACAACCAAGATGCATTGAGACACAAGCATGAAACCAAATTTTGGCAACACAAATGTGAACCATTATTTAGTATGATTCGTAGTTTGCGTATGTCTGCAAATAGGTTTCCTTAATAGTAGCTGTCTTATCCAGATTTACAGCAATACAGAACAACGCACAAAGGTTTAGAACCAATGTGAATATCAGCCATACAACAAGAAGAAAGGGCACCACACCTGCATGACTTTATTCTCATAGTCACGTAGTTGCTGAGCATAAGTCATTTCTTTGTTAGACACTCTGAAGATGTACGTAGAAATCCACCCAACCGTCAAACCCAGAACCACCACCAACTGAACAGCATTGCCTGCTTGAAGAGAGTCTACTCCAAGAAACTGTTGTCATATATATATGGAAGTTAGTACAGGAGATACAAACTCCCCTAAGGGTTTAAGATGATTATCATCAAATAGATGCACACAAACACACATACACACACACATGAAAAACTCTAATATCAAATAGAAAATGGATACAACTTGAACAAGTTACAATCATGATCACCTCCAATCCACTTTTAAGAGCCACGCCAGCAACTGTAACACCAAGGCCTGTCAGCAACACATCTTTTCTAGTGTACCCAAAGGGCGTCTGCTAACCAAAGAAGTAATTTTCAGATATACTATTGACAATAATGTGGATAACCTAATCTATATAGTAAGAACCAGAGGACAAAGTAATAACGAAAAGGAATTCTAAGAAATGTGAGATTTCTCCACATTTGCAAGCTTCCTATCATTTCATTGGTGTTTATATCACAAAGATCAACGGAACAAACCAGATGAGGTAACCAAATACAAGAAAGTGAGTTCCATGTATCAATCACTCAACGGAACCTTATAACAAGAAAGGACTGGTGTGTGTGTATATATATGTCTGTTTTCACACACAGAAACACATGTATACACGGACACAGAGATATGCACATATATGATATGTGTGTATATATATACATATAATTTTTATGTATTTGTGTGTATGTGTACATGTGTTTATATACATAAATGTGTGTATCTGTATGCATGTACACATGTGTTTATATACATACAAACATTATATACATATATATATATATATATATATATATATATATATATATATATATATATATGCAGACCAACAGAAACAGAGACAGAGACAAAACCTACACCTTCTCCTGTGTTTACCTTTTCCTGCTCAGAAGGATATTTCACATCACCGTCTGTACTCTCTGATGATTGTGGGTCAATGGTCTCAGATGTCTTGGAGAACATGTTTGACTTAATAAAGGTGCTTTTGCTTGAGAGGGCTACAAAGTATGAAGACCTAAAAGCTGATGTGCGTTGCCTTCCTGCAATTGACGGATGTCCTGTAACACATAAATACTCAAGATCCAGTACTAATTTTTTTTTTTTTAAAAAGAAAAACTCAAAGCAATGAAGGGCTAAATGGTTAGTCTAACAGATTGCACGGTTCTGCATCAAGAAACCACAAACTGAGATTTTTCACGATCTCCAAGAACTACTGTGAGTCTCATTTCCAAATATAAACCTGAAAGAACTAAAAATAGACGATACAGATCATGCTTTTGTCAAGGGTAACTAACATAAATATGATCAAGATGCTACCTCTCTATTTTGCTTGCTAGTGAAAGAACTAAGAGAAACACTACAGGAAGAAATAAAAAAATATTGAGATTAGAAGCGTGACTTTGGAGAGACAAGCTTTTCAAAAACACAAGAGACAAATCATAAGCATGTATCACTAGTAGATAAGAACATGAATAACCTGTGACAGACTGTAAATAATTGTTGATAATCGAATGTTGAATTGGCCAAGTCGCAAAATGTCAAAGTATTGGTTGAGTCGCCAAGATATAAAAGCATCCAAATATGGATGTCACAAATCAAGAATGCAATAAGAGTCAAGAGCGAGAGAGTCAAATCACAAATCAAAGGTTGTACTATACAGGATGTTATTGGTATTGATTAAGGCTCTATTTATAGATGTTATTGGTATTGATTAAGGTTCTATTTATAGAACAAGATATTACATCAAGTGAGAAAGAAATGAAGAAGAAGGAAGACTAGTGCTGGCCGGCCAACACCAATCTGTCCTGGATTAGTCGTTGGAGGCTCCCTCCAGCGATTATTACATTTAACACCCTCCCTCAAACTTACGGTGTATATACCGAAAGTTTGTCTAACAACAAGTGAAAGCGAGTAGCAGAGAGAGAATTGGTGAAGAAGACAACTAGTTGTATCTCTGATGTGGCATAATACAGATTGATCTTTTTTTGTAAACACTCTTTACGAATAAAATGACAATTCATCTATGCTTCGTGCGTTCATTAAAGGTATTGTTGGAGGCAATGTACATGGTGTTTTTATTGTCATAATACATAGTGGCTGGTTATTGAGGAGTAATGCCTATATCTCGCACAACAGTTGTAATCCAAGAAATCTCTTTAGCAGCAGTTAGTGTTGTTCGACGCGTATCGTATCGTGTATCATTTTTATCCTCGATACAGATGGATCGTATCGTACCATATTGTACTTTAATATTAAAAAATAGTAAAAATCTAAAAAAAGCAAGAAAATATAAGAAAATTTTGATAATTGAAAAGAATTCATATAATGCAAAGTTTAGTACATATTGATGATTTGATCATTCACCATTGAACAATTGAAACAAATTACATATTTTGAAGTAAAAAATAAAATACATTTACATTTATATATTGTAATGAGGATCATCAACTAAATAATCTTCATCTTCTCCTTGCTGAAAATCCTCACCACCTTCTGTTTCAAAATCAAAATCTTCATCTCTTTGATAATGTTGTTACGCTCCTTCTAAATTAATCCATGCAATATCTTCTTCAGTTACGAGGGTATTTTCTTCGCTATCTTCTATAATTCCGTCTTCTAATATATCAAAATTATCTAAACTTATTGGATCAAATTGGTTTTCTTCTCTATTTACCTTTTCCAATTGCCTAGAAGAAAGAAAGATAAGTAATTAGTAAATAACATTAACAATTGAAGTCAAACAATATATTGAATTGAATCTTTAAGTACTAACTAATACAAGATTATCTTTCGTGAAGCCGCATGTTACAACAAATGAAAACTAAGTCATTTGGCCGCTTATGTTCCAACCTTTTGTGCTTTTTTGTATGGATGTATTCAAAGACACTCCAATTCCTTTCACAACCTGTTTCACTATAGGTTTGACTCACAACTCTTACTGCAAAATCTTTAAGGTTAGGGCAATCACTTACAAACCTATTCCACCAAACATCTCTAAAAAAAAAGCAAACATTAGATACTTAATCCACAATAATATAAGATTTAAGAAACTTAAATACAAAGATAAACAATTTACCTGGGCGCATATTAGTGTTGTTGCGAACTGCTACAGGCAAACCCATTAAGTGAAGAGCATTATCATATATCTTCATCTCTCGATGTATAGTATCTGCTCTACTCTCATCAAGGACTAATCTATCTATACAATCAATGATGTCTTGATTAACCTCACCGTTCCTTTTAAAGCTTGTTGAGTATTTGAATGCCGGGTTTAGATAATATGTTGCTGCATGAATCTATTATCTATAATTTTCCACACGAGCACATAATCTTTCTTTTTTCCATTAAAATTATTTCTAATAGCTTCTTTTGCCCTATCCATAGCTTCATAAAGGTAGCCCATAGATGGTTTCTCCTCGCTATCAGCTAATCTCAAAACTTTTATTAAAGGATATGTAATCCTCAACAGTCTAACACATGCATTCCAAAATGTACTCCTCAACACTGTCTCTGAAATCTCATTCAACTTTAAATTTCTTCCATTTTGAGGCAACTCCGTAAATTGTTGTCATTCATCTGAGGAGAACATTCTCTTCAAGGCTTACTTCTATCTCACAATACTCTGTACAGATAAGAAATTAGTTGCAAACTGAGTTGCAGCTATACGAAGAAGCTCAACACCATCTGTATATCTTCTCATCATACACAATATAAAGGCACGGTTATAGATAAATTTGGTGATATCTTGGCAACACTCAGTTGATGCCTTTATCTCGTCCATCTTACCAATATCCTCAAGGATGAGATCTAAACAATGGGTTACGCATGGTGTCCAATAGAAAGTCTCATAAGTATCTGTTAACTCATTCCCAGCTGCTTTATAGTTAGTTGCATTATCGGTAATCAATTACACTACATTCTCTAGCCCAACCTCGCATATCACCTTATCAAACTCTTTACCTTAAGATCTCTGCAGTGTGCCTCTCCTCTGACATGTCTAGAGATCTCAAAAACATAAGTCCTTTAAGACAGTAGACAAGAAAGTTTAGCAAGGTCCTTCCTCGCCTATCTGTCTATCCGCCTGCCATGATAGTGCATCCTCTCTCTTTCCATGACTCTCTCAAAGTCGAACAATATTCTTGCATTTCAATGATGGTCTTATCTAATATCTTTTCTCTCAACTTCTGATAAGAGGGCATCTTATATCCTAGACCAATATTAGCAATTGCATCTGTCATTGCTTGAAAATAAAAACTATTTGCTGCATTAAATGGAATGCATGCATCATAAAACCATCTGCCCACTTCAAGGTCTGCTTGATCATGCAGTTATTCTGAAGCTATAGGAGCTCGAATTCTAGGTTGAGCACCAAGTGTAGTGCTAGGAGAAAAAAATGAATGTATGCTAGAAGCAACTCTTTCTCTACTCCTTAGCTTCCTCTTCTACAACTTTCACTTGCAAAATCTTCAGCAACCCTCTTTCTCCTGTTTGGTGGTCGAGAACTATTACTACCAATCTCTGTTATGACATATGAAGGAATACTACCAGTGAATCTAATAGCATCATCATCTTCCTCAAACATCCCTAAGTAATCTTTTTGTTGTCACCTCTCTTGTATGCTCTCAATCATCTGAAGATATTATCATTTAATGCCTTCTGACAAACTTCTAACTTTATCTGTATAAGGAGCAACTTCTTTCCTAGTCCCTGCTTAGGTGGTGCTTCAATTGTGAAATTCCACCACTAACCACCTTCTCACAAAATAAACATATGATCTTTAATATGAAACCCTCAACTCGTATATCCCACTATCATACCGAATCATCAGACCGAGAATGAAAGTCTTTAACACCCCTTCCTGCCATCTCAATTGAGCACTTTAATTAAATAAAAAACTTGAAAATAAAAAACACTTTATAAATCCTCAATCTTCACATAACAATCAAATAGAGTGTCTACTACTTCATGAATGCAATAAAAATCATATCCACACACTTAATAACTTCATATTTTGTTATTCAAAAAAAGAATAACACAAATAACACAAAAAAACAAATACAAAGAAAAAAATTCAAAAAAACACTCAAAATATATCACAATCTGAGTTAGGAGGCTTGCACGGACACCGTAGAGCACTTTTTTGGGAGCCTTGAACACCAATGAGGAGGAAAACCACCGGTAGAGAGGTTGAAGTGCTCCTAAAAAATTACATAAATCCACAATAATGTGGGTTTATGTTCGACCAGGGACCTTTTATGCGGGTTTCTTGGCGTATCACTCGTACGATACGACACGATAACCTATTCGATAAAGGTTATTGTATCGTGTCGTGGTTGCCCACGATACAGATAACACTGGCAACAGTAGCCATGACTCGATATTCTTCTTTGGTAGAAGAGAGCGACACCTTTTATTGCTTCTTGAACTTCTAAGACATAGTGATTCACCTAGAAAAATATAAAAACCAGTCGTAGAATGTCTGTTGTTGACATCTTCATCCCAATCAACATAAATATACACAGATAAATCAAAAGACGAAGAAGAAGTTAAGAGTAACCATTGTTTGTAGAATTTTTCATACATCTAATAATTCACATAACACTCATATGAATAGTGGTAGGTGTTTACTGAAATTGACTAGTTGTATGTACTGCATGAGAGATATCAGGATGGGTAATAGTAAGATAGGTAAGGATACCTATGAGTTGTCTATAAGGGGTGGGGTCATATAATTTTTCTCAATCAGTAGATCTTAACTTAGTACCAAAAACTTCAGGAGTATTGATAATTTTGTTGTCTGTGATACCAGATCTTTCAATTATATCATTTGCAAATTTAGTTTGAGGCATAAAGTATTCACAATTGTTTTTAATAATTTCAATACCCAAAAAATAGTTAAAAAGACCTAAATCTTTCATGTTAAATTCCTGGTAAAGGTTATATTTAACCTCTGTAATCCCTGCTTCATCATTCCCAGTAATATCATATCATCCACATATAAGAGTAAAATAAAATACATGCATCTGTCTTTCGCACAAACAAAGCAGTGTTAGTATAACAAGATATAAAGTTATGCAGATATATGAATTTTTCAAATTGATCAAACCAAGTCTTGGGGTTTTTTTTCAAGCTATACGTCTTTTGTAGTTTAAGAACATGATACTGGGAAGCGTCAAATCCTAGAAGAGGAGTCATATAAACATCTTCAGTTAAATATCTATTCAAAAAGATAATTTTTATATCAAGTTGATATATATCCCAATTTTGAATAGCACTATCAGTTATGAGAATTATAATAGTAGGCATTCTACCAACAGGAGCAAAAGTTTCATCATAGTCAATTTGTTGAAGGCATTCCACCATTAAGTTTAGTTGAAGGCATTCTATTGATAAGGTATACAATAGTAAGAGTAGCATTTGCCCATAAGAACTTAGGCACATTACTAGCAATTAATATAGTTCTACATGTTTTTATAATGTGCCTATGATTTCTCTCAGCCAAGCTATTTTGTTGAGGAGTTTTTGTACAAGATTTTTTATATAAATTTCCATTAGTTTCAATAAATTTTTGAAAATTATTTGACAAGTATTCTCCTCCTAAATCAAATCTAAAAATCTTAACAGTGGAATCAAATTGATTTTTTATCGTATTGCAAAAGATTAGAAATTTTTTTAATACTTCCGATTAATATTTTAAAAGATATATCCAAGTAAAGCAAGTAAAGTCATCTATAAATATTATATAATATTGAACTCCTTTCTTGGAAACAATAGGGGTAAGACCCCAAACATCAAAATATATTAATTCAAAAGCTTTGCTAGGTACATAATTTCTTTCTTCAAAAGGAAGATAATGCATTTTTCCAAGAACACATTCTTTAGATTCAAATTTTTGTTTACCAATTTTTTTAACAAAGGAAAACTACATAGTTTATACATATCCAAATGCCCAAGTCATTTATGCCAAAGTATAGCATCATGAGCAATACTACAAGATTCAAAATTTGACATAAGTAAACAATTCATTTTGTATAGTCCACTTTCTCTATGGTCTTGACCAAATCACCTTCTTCGATAGGTGATCATGCACCACACAATGCTTGAGAAAGTGACTATATAATTATTATCACAAATGTGAGCAACCGAAAGTAAGTTTAAATTGAGTTTAAGTATAAAACTTATATTTTGAATTTTAAAATGATCTTTTTCAAAATTTCCAATTTTTTCAATTTCAAATTTTGTGCATGTTTTCGAAAGATATCTTGAGAATTGTTTAACGATTTATCACAATGGATCATATGAAAAGAAACACCCGAGTCTAAGAACCAAGACATACCTTGAGAAGTGGAAATAGCATTTTCGAAAATGCTTGCCTTCTATTTGAACATTTCTTCTATGTATGCTTTGATGTTAGTAGGCAAAGCTCCTCCATCCTTGTCCTTCACGACTCCCACATTTTCATATTTCTTTTGAAGAAGAGGACAAGTGGTTTTGATATGACCATTTTTTTTAAAATAATGACATATTGTATCCTTGTTTGGCCATGGTCTCGTGGTTTTTTGTTTGCTCCTCTTAGTCTTTCAGAGTTTTTCACGTGAGGAGGCTTGTATATCTTTATATTTGCTCCCAGTTTGGAGACGACAAAAATGACTTTTTTTGCAACATTGATGTTCTTTAATCTTATTTTCTCCGTAACAAGATCGGTCAAAAAGGAGTCCCTCTTTGGTCTAGATTTTCTATGTATTAAGTTGTATCTAATGTTTTCAAATTCATCCCTTAAACTATGCATAAATAAAAAGAAATATTGGTTGTCTAAAAATTCTTAAAATTTATATATTTTTTGAAGTTTTTCAAATTTATCAAAACTTCTAAGTTGAGTCCATAATTCTGAAAATTCATTGTGAGTCTCTAATGCTTAAATTCCCTTATTTAAGCATTATCATCATTTCCACTAAATCAATTTGAAAGGCAAAATCATCTTTAGAGTGGATCCTTTTCAAATACTCCCAAGTTTCAAAAGCACTTTTGAAAACACTAATTCTATTTCTAAGTTTTTCATCCATATTTTAACAAATAATCCAAGTTATTTTTGCATCCATCTTTTCCCAAGTTTTAGATCTTCCTTGTATTTTTCTTGTGCCTTGAAAGCATCATCATCGTCCAAATCTTCAACGGTTCTTAAATTATCCCTTCAACGTAATCTCAAAAATCTTTTGACAAAAAATATTTTTTCATAGTTTTTGCCTAACTTTGACAGCATTTCGAGTCAAGAATACATCTAAAAGATTCATTTTTGCTCTCCATTTTAAGCAAAAATCAAAGGTCTTAGTGTTACCTAAAGTTTGGAGAGATTTCACGAACTTTACAATCTTGGCACGTTTCTCAATGTGCTCGAATTCTTCAAAACAAGGTTATGATACCATGCAAATAATTATTGATAATCTAATGTTGAATCGACCAAGTCACAAAATGTCAAAGTGTTGGTTGAGTCGCCAAGATATCAAAGCATCCAAATATGGATGTTACAAATCAAGAATGCAACAAGAGTCAAGAGAGAGAGAGTCAAATCACAAATCAAACGTTGTACTAAACAACTTGTTCTTGGTATTGATTAAGGCTCTATTTATAGAGCAAGATATTACATCAAGTGAGAAAGAAATGAAGAAGGAGGACTAGTGTTGGCCAGTCTGTCCAGCACTAGCCGTTGGAGGCTCCCTCCAACGGTTATTGCATTTAACAACAGACAACCTAAATAACATCTTATATTACTGAATCACTAGTAAAAGAGCTAAAGAAAAATGCATAATACATGCAAGCAATACATGGATTCATGACTTCATGTTTGACCACGTACTTTCCAACACAATTTCCTCCCTTTTCCTCATAAGAATCAATAAATTAGGTTGAGTACATGGTTATGCAAATAGTTTATGGCATCAATTTCCAGCACATAATTGCATACAGCGGAACAGCAATGGAAAAGAAGAAGAAACGAAAAATAAAAGAACATTGTGATATAAAAGTGAAGGTTTAAAGGGTTGACTGTTGACATATCTTTACCAACGAAGTTCATGTAGATGCACACAGAAGATATAAGCAAAAGTACCTCACATGTTATACAAAACTATCTGCAACTCTCCATGATATGGTTTATCTAAGTCTACATCCCCAAGTTGCTTGATCTCAAGACACCAAAACTAGAAGACTAAGAGTTACTGGAAGTTACTAGTACGAGGGAAACTCTGTTGCAGAAGAAAGCCTCTCACCTGCAAAGCTTTAAAGGAATCTTCTTGTACATTTCCAATGCTCTTCTGGATTTACATTTTTTATGCTTTTGTATGTATTTCTTTTTTTACTCTATCCATGTAAAGGATTGCCCATGGTGATCCAAAGCCTGGATAAAGGAAGAGGGTTTCGTTAGGCAAGCAACAACCACAAAAACTTTTGTTGGGTCTCAAGGGGTGAGACATTTCAACCATGATGGCACTGGATTCCAACCGAACTCCGAAAAGCATTCTTGCATGAGAACAGTATTAGGATGGTGACCTCCTAGGAAGTCCTGTTGCAACCCCTCTAGCCGGCCCCACTTAGTTTCGGAAAAGGCTTAGGTAAGTAAGGAAGGGCACTTTTGTATGTATTTTAGTATTTCATGTGAAGCTTATTAGCTTTAAGATTTCAAATATGTTTAAGTCACTTAACAGCTGCATAACAAATATAATTTTTACTTTATAACATTCTAAATATTATGATTTTCTTTTTATACCTCCAGTATGGTTCATATTAGGAAACTTCACACTTCCAATATCCTTGGAAAGTTTATCAAAATTTTGAATCCTTCCAGTTCCTATTTGTCATAAGTTTGATTTTCATCTTCTTTTTTGGCTTTAAAAACACTTTGTTTATTAACTTTTAGATCATTCTATATCCTTACTGATTACAAAAATAAGTTTGAGATGGAGTTGCTGCCCATGCTAGAAGATGTTAACATTTGAATGAGGTGATTCAGCCAGGAGAGAATAAGGTGAGAGTTCCTCCTACACTCCTTACGACCAACCAGTAGCCCAGAGGAAGTAGGTCGCCAACTGATAGAGAGATAGAACTTGAAATGCAGCGTCAGATTTTCTAACAGGAGCAGATTGTTTTGACCAGAACTTATTTGAGCAAACCAGCTTCATGCGATTCTTTGTTTGCTTTCTAGTGATTCATAGCTTTGCTGCAGGTTTGATTATGCTATTAGAAGTAAAAAGAACATTCAACACTCAAGCTAATAGAACAAATAGGAACTTCATCGTCTTGAGATTGATAGGAATAGGGCTACAACTAAGAGTTACAAGATGTGTGAACGTAAAACTAAAGGAAAGTAAAGCAAGAGGAGTGTTATTGTTGAGGTGAGGTGTCCATCTTCTTCTTCATGATGCCTATTCATACCTGTTGGATTAATGGTTATCTTACTATATATGCCTTGATGTCCCTTAAAGTCATTCATAGATGCTGAGGACATTGCTAATGGCTCAGGCTGGTGTCACTTTCCTAGACTTATGAACCATTTTTCATAACTTTAGGACTGTTGAACCATTTTCCTGAACTTAGGGCTGATTTCTATGGCTTTAGAGATGATATCCATAACTTTAGTGCAAGTACCTACTTTTCCATGAGTTTAGAGCTGACAAAAACCACCTTAACAAATCAGCTGCTATTTTAGAAGTTCTAGGTGTCAATAATCCTATATGACTTCAAATTTGCCAAACCAAAACCAAAATCGTAGCCTTTTCCCATGCTAAGTGAGGTAAGCTACGTGGGGTTTTAATTACAACAGATAGAACTCAATCTTCTGCCATTTGCATATGTGTCAATGCCACTTCTATGTCACCCATCATACATTTCACGTATTCCATTTTTGTACTACTAAGCCAAAAGCTATTAACTTCTAAAGTTTCTCTCCATATTTCAAGTTTGTTATTAATTCCTTCCGTCATCTCATCCATCAAGAAAATGTTATTTGCAAATGACATACACAACTTCATTCTGAATGTGCTTTGTTAGTTCACAATAGTAATGAAATACGAACTTAGTGCCAACCCTTGGTATTATCCATTATTATTATAAAAAGTCTATTATATCCTCCTAAATCCTAATACAAGTTGTTCTTCACACATATCTCTTATAAGATTGGCGCATGTAAGAGGAATCCCCTCCTTTCTATAGTTTTTGTACAGGATATCTTTAGGTACCATAAGCCTTCTCTAAACTAATGAAGGCTGAGTGAAGGTTCTTATATTAGACATTTTCATAAATTTACGGCCTTGATAGTAGATACTAGATACAACAACAACAACAACAACAACTAAGCCTTTTCCCATACTAGATGGGGTCGGCTACATGGATTCTTTGTTTCCACAGATCCCTATCGTGTGTCATGTTAGCAGTTAACTTAGAATAAGCTAGATCATTCTTTATTGTTTCTTTTCCAACACTTTTGTGGTCATCCTCTACCTCTTTTAACACTTTCAAAATCTACTTTTTCATACATTCTTACATGTTCTTCTTTTGATCTTCTTTCTATAAGTCCAAACCATCTTAAACGATATTCTCTCATTTTATCCTTTATTGGTGCCACACATAATTTATTTCTAATAACCTAATTATGTATACGGTCTTTTCTTGTATGACCACTCATCCATCTCAACATCTTCATTTTTGTCACAAACATCTTTTGTACATATTGATGATTAACTGTCCAACACTCAGAACCATAAAACATGGCAGGTCTAATTGTTGTTCTATAATATTTACCTTTTAACTTTAGTGGTATCTTCTTATCACAAAGAATACTTGATGTTGCTCTTTATTTTAACCAACCAGCATTAATTCTATGCGTAACATCTCCATCAATTCTTCCATCACTCCGAAAATTTGACCCTAGGCATTTAAAACTTTCCTTTTGGGGATGTAATGCATGTCAATTTTAATTTCTATGTCTTCCTAAATAACCAAATGATCAAACTTACATTCCATATATTTTGTCTTTGTTCTACTAAGTCGGAAGCCTTTACTTTCTAATGTTTCTCTCAATAGTTCCAATTTTCTATTAACTTTTTCCTTAGACTCCTCCACTAATACAATGTCATCTGTAAATAACATACACCAAGGTACTTCATCTTGAATATGTTTTGTTAACTCATCAATCACCATTATAAATAAGTATGGACTTAAAGTTAAGTATGGACTTAAAGTTGATCCTTGATGTAACCCAATATTAACTTCACTCCACTACCAAGCTTCTTTTTGTGTTGGTACACCTCCCGTAGATTCACCTAACACATCTTTCGCCACTTTCTTAATATGTATAGTCATATTGTTCCACATATCACAAGGTATACCAACATAATTCCAAGCATCTCCTTAAAGGACTTTCTGTTTAAATATATCTTCTTTCTCACTTTTGAGGTTCCACCATTTAGTCTAAATAGCTCGATGCACTCTTTTCTTCTTTGTCCATTTTTTTATTTGTAAATCCATCACTAAAAGTCGATGTTAGGTGGTTAAACTTTCTCTTGAAATTACCTTGCAATCTTTACAACATGTTCTATCTTTTTTTTTTACAAATAAAGTAATCAATTTGTGTTTGTGATAAGTCACTCTTATAAGTAATTAAATGTTCATCTCATTTTTTGAACATTGTATTAACTATAAAGAGATCAAATGCCATAACAAAATTTAAAATCTCCCTACCTTCCTCATTTATATCCCCAAAACCAAAGTTTTCATGAATACCTTCATATCTTAATGCCTCTTTACAGACATGTCCATTTAAGTCTCCTCCTAAACAAATCATCTCCCTTTGTGGAATTCTTTGAATCATCTTATCTAACTCTTCCCAAAAAGCCATCTTTGTACTATCTTCTAGTCCTACTTGGGGTACGTAAGCACAAACTATATTCAAAACCTCTACTCCTAACACTAATTTCAACGTCATGATTCGGTCACCATATCATTATATGTCTGCTACACTATCCTTTAAATCTTTATTTATGATAATACCAATTGCGTTTCGAGCCTTTTCTTTACCTTAGTACCATAATTTAAAACATCTATCTTCAATCTCCTTTGTTTTTTCTCCAACCCACTTTGTCTCTTTTAAACATAGAATATGAATCTTTCTCCGAATCATAGTATCTACCACCTCCATTAGCTTACCGGACAATGTTCCGATATTACAAGAACCAATACAAATCTTATTATCTAGGATTACCTTCCTTACCCTTCGCATCTGTCCATATTGAAAATACGGAGACCTTATGTGTAATTTATTCACCACATTCGGGAAATAATGTAGCGGAACTAACTTCTTTACCCACACCCATCCATGATATGAGAATCCTCTTTACAATTGATTCACTACATCCAAGCGAAAATGTAATAGCCCTTGCTTACTTTTTACTTCATTCGGCATCTGAAGCGCGTCGTTAGGCGGAGACGCTCCAAAGCAATGCTCATTATTTGTGTAATTCATCGTATAAAAATACGACAAAGTTTTACGCTCGCCATCGAAAGCCTAACACAACCCTCCTCCTTTATCCGTGCTTGGGACCGACCATGCAAGGGTGGGTGGAGTTGATGTGATTGCGATCATTAAATTAAAATAAGGAGCTGAAATTATCTAATATAGATAGATTCATTTAGCATAGCTACTCAAATTATCTAACATAGACAGAGATACTAATTAAAAACCTGCACCTTCCTAACTTCCAAAGTCTCTAAGCATGTGCCTCATCTCTTGAGATTTATACTAAACCCAAGTACCCCCAAGCCCCCCATATGCACTAATCACCAGAGCAAAATACCAAACTTTATGGAATAGTATGGGACATGCACGGTAACATGAGGACACCGAAAGATGAATTCGAGATAGACAGAGCATTGCTGGGAAATTCATCATGGGGGAAGCGACATAAGAGAAATCCAAACAACCAAGAAGTACTTACAAACACACCATGAAAGAGAAGAAGTGATGATTTCCCGCTTCTTGTAGCAGAGAACCAAGGACGCGAGGCGGAAGCAGACAGAGGAGATAAGCCAGAAATGGAACCCATGAAACCTGAGAATTAGTCAGGATCTGAAGAATTGCAGTTCTTATCGGCTACCAACTTCAGAAACCGAGTTCTTGCGTTATTCCTCTCTTCTAGTCTTCACTTGTGCTTCGTTTGAGCGTTCTTGCGTGAGTGGAAAAATCCCCCGCCTCACGTGGCTGGATATTTTCTGCGAGACATGAAGCGGATGCGGTGACCAAGTGGGAAAATGGCATCTTCACAATGTGATATGTTTAAGAAACAAGCCCATCAGCCACTGTTCCTTCTCATCTTTTGGGATTACTTGTACCATGATTGTTACTCGCACAGCCGTTTTACTGTACTCACTTAGAAAATACTCTTGGTATTTTTCTATAATTCTCACTATATCCTGTTTTTCTCTCCTCTCTTGCGTGAACCTCTGCCGTCAACCTTGCGCTCTTGCTGTCAAGCTCGCCCGATGGAACATCTCTTCAACCTCGCCGGAGCTCAAAGCCTTTACTTCTGCCTCCACCGAACCACCGCTTAATGTGCAAAAGAAAAACAAAAGGGGGGAAAAAAAGAAAAAGAACACGTTAAGTGATGGATGTTAATTAAATGGTTGGAGCATACGATTTTGAGGTACATTGATGGATTTCATGTTTTTTTATCGGGTTGGCGACACGGTTGTTGTAACGCACGGCCTTCTTGCGAAGGGGATGTGGTTTATTCCGTCACCTTTCAAAAGGGACACAGTACATCCACGTCCCCTTTGAATGTGTGTATATATAAACTAATTTGGCAGTGATACAGTGACACTTATCTCACACTCATTATTTGGTATGTATTATATTATATATGATATAGTTAAATGGATGTTAATTAAATGGTTGGAGCATACGATTTTGAGGTACATTGATGGATTTCATGTTTTTTTATCGGGTTGGCGACACGGTTGTTGTAACGCACGGCCTTCTTGCGAAGGGGATGTGGTTTATTCCGTCACCTTTCAAAAGGGACACAGTACATCCACGTCCCCTTTGAATGTGTGTATATATAAACTAATTTGGCAGTGATACAGTGACACTTATCTCACACTCATTATTTGGTATGTATTATATTATATATGATATAATTAAATGGATGTTAATTAAATGGTTGGAGCATACGATTTTGAGGTACATTGATGGATTTCATGTTTTTTTATCGGGTTGGCGACACGGTTGTTGTAACGCACGGCCTTCTTGCGAAGGGGATGTGGTTTATTCCGTCACCTTTCAAAAGGGACACAGTACATCCACGTCCCCTTTGAATGTGTGTATATATAAACTAATTTGGCAGTGATACAGTGACACTTATCTCACACTCATTATTTGGTATGTATTATATTATATATGATATAATTAAATGGATGTTAATTAAATGGTTGGAGCATACGATTTTGAGGTTCATTGATGGATTTCATGTTTTTTTATCGGGTTGGCGACACGGTTGTTGTAACGCACGGCCTTCTTGCGAAGGGGATGTGGTTTATTCCGTCACCTTTCAAAAGGGACACAGTACATCCACGTCCCCTTTGAATGTGTGTATATATAAACTAATTTGGCAGTGATACAGTGACACTTATCTCACACTCATTATTTGGTATGTATTATATTATATATGATATATTTTATAATATATATTCATACTTATTTAATTTATTCATTATCCTTTTTCATACAAAGGTGCGACACACATGATATGAGTAGAAGAGTATAATGTTACTCATCATCCAAAAGGACGATCACAAAAACGATATCAAGCAAATCATAGAGATTTTTGTAGATCGATGATGGAAATTGTCTTTCAGATTATCATCATAATGATGAAATCGGTCTTTTATAGTTCATGATTACGTAGATAGTGCAAACATTGAGATGGATAGTACATAGTGATTGTATATTTTATCATATATTGGTATCACTCCCAATTTGTTTTTAATATCCTCATTACATAGACAGTGTTTTCTTTGGTAACCATTCATCTTGAGAGCATCTTCATTTCTCTCATGAACATCTTTTGTACATGTTGATAATTAATTGTCCAACACTCATAATCATAAAGTATAGTGGGTCGAATTGTTACTCTATAACATTTAACTTTCAAATCTTCTTCTCACATAAAATACATGGTGCACTTCTTCATTTTAACCAACTTGCATTAATTATATGCATAACATCTCTATCAATTTTTCGATCACTCTAAAAAATTTATCCTAGGTACTTGAAACTTTTCTTATAAGGGATACAATATATGACAAACTTAATTTTTATATAATTTGAAGAAACCAAATAACCAAACTTGCATTCCATATATTTTGCCTTTGTTCTATTAAGTCAAAAGCTTTACTTTCTAATGTTTTTCTCTATAATTTTAATTTTCTATTAACTTTTTCCTAAAACTCATCCATGAATAACAAATATAAAAGAACTTTATCTTAAATATGTTATGTTAACTCGTCAATGACCAATACAAATAAACATAAACCTAAAATTAATCCAATACTAACCTAACAAACCGAGTTTACGAAAAATATCTTCTTAAATACCAAAAGAGTCTCTTCATGTATCTCAACTTTCCCTTTGTGAGAAAGTTGAACAAAATGTAATCGACTAATACAATTGCTCTAGGGGCATGACTTAGGTAAAAACTGAGCCGAGCTATACCATGTTTATGCTCAACTAGAATTATTTAACCAACCAAGGAGCCACAGACAAGTAGAACCGAGCCAAACCATGAACAGCTTGGTTCCTTACCAGCCCGCACGTACATCTTTCCCTCAACATTTCACTTGTCGATTTGCTCTGCAAACATGGTTAGCATTTCACTAACTCGCTTAATTAGATCGTCATTCTTAAATTTAAACATCAGAACAGATATTACGAAAAGACTATTCATTAGCAAAAGATATAACAAGGTGCTCCAATACATGCAATAATGGGAATGACAATGCTTACCAGCCCCACTCCATGCATTCCTGTACGTTGAAAACCCGCCCTGGCTGACCCCATTGTCATCCCTATACAATAATCAGAATCTCCTTGTTCACCTGTCATCTTACCTTGCTTCTACATGCTAAACCCAGATACTCAGCTTCTTGGGCTTCCAATGAACTAGATAACATCATCCTTATTTTCTTGCTCTACAGGCTAAACCAGAATGCCCAGCTTCTAGGGCTTCAGAATGAGCCCGCCAAAGAAAGCTAGAATATGAGCCATACTGACAAGTGAAACGGGGCTTGTCTTCTTTGTTGTCCTCTCATTTGTAACTCGTGAGATGTGAGCTAACTCATCATCTGGTAGCTAACTAATTTATATAAAAATGTATTTTAACTGTTTAAATATAATGTATTCACAATATATGTATAAAAACCGACGTATCCAATTTGGCGAGTTGTCATGAGCCAAATCGTAGCTCATCTCGCGTGGTGAAGTTTAGACGAGCCAAACAACTCATAGGTCTGAGTTTACAGCCCCGCATGCCGAGCTAGTCTATACCAAGCTTCTAGGGATTTAGCATATAATGAGCTTATTCTTGTCTGGTTTGTTATCCACAAGGTGGTCAATTAAGAGTAATAGGAGCTGAATGCAAATGCTTCATGTTCAGTCCAGCCCGACCGATATAAGCTTGTTTACTCAAACATATTAGACAAAACCATGCCAACTCAACATGATCAAATGTTTCAATTTTACTGTAAAACTGCTCAAGCATTTTTTTTTAAAAAAAAAACAAACCTTGAGAAAATCCATTTGCCAATACTTTGAGTACTCTGGATGTGCTCTAATCAGTCGGTCGCCAGTTGGAGTGAGAGGCTGTTCGTGGAAGGTACAATGCTGACCAGAAACACACGATCACAAAAATACCCGAGTATGATCTTGCCTGTTATCTTTTTGGTCGTTTAATATCTCCAAAGCTAAATAGGACTCCATTCATGTGGCCATCCATTTCGCAGAATTAGCAAAGGTTGCTGGTGGAAAAACGGTTCTTGATGCTTGTATATTTTGTACATAATTTCTTGCTAAGAATATAACTGTTAGGAATCCGCATAACCAATGTTATAAATATTGTATCGTACAATACGGTACGCGATAAAGGTATATCGATACCTGAACTGATATGATTCAGATACATGTATCGCAATAGAGATTAATCACACCCAAATAGTGATGTATCATATGATACGAATATTGTATCGTACGATACACCATATATCATACAATACACTGTATTACGGCATGATTTTTTAATGATTTTTTTGTTATTCAATATTTTAATGTACCATATCCTATTGCATCATACGATATGGTATAATTATCGGGTATTGGTGCCTATATGATACGGATACCAATACGCTAATTACAACATTGCACATAATCCCACTTGCTGTCTTTCTAAAAAGTTCATAAGAATGGGGAAAGTACAGTAGTTACAGCAGTGCATAACAACTCAATCATTCGTTTATTTCATTCTATAACGAGAAACATCAGTAGAAAATGGTCTGCATACTGTATGTGAGGATTAGCTGCTATACATCATACATACAACGTAATGTCCACAGGCAAGGGCGAAAAAAAAAGTTGCCTGGACAGCCACGAGAGAGCCACAAGACAGATCGAAAATCTTACACATAGTAGACACTTGAATTGAAGGCTGCATCTTACGGTTTAAATTGTTCAGAACCATAAGTATCCTGCCTTCCGTTGCTGCCGAAGATGAAGCTTATTCCGCCATCTGGGACAATAAAATCACAACCTTAAATAGAAAAACCAATGATAAAAGCAAAGATAATAATAAATAATGAAAATGAACAGACAATCATGGAGTGATGATCTACCAGATACGTCGTGAAAATAATGGGGCTAAGCTCACAAAAATGTGTCTTGGGATAGAATATAAAAATTCAGAGAAGAGGAAGGAGACGTCTCCAGCTAAACGTCAAGGCATAACAATTCTCACCCATGTCTAACTTAGAGACGGTTTATAGCCACCCCAGCGAACATTTCCATGGAAGTGAACAGTAACTTCTAACATGTGAGCTTTCTATTATTTTTATGAGATATTAACAAAAAGTTAATAATAACTTGCGACAGCTTTCTTCTAATTTCATGAGATATTATTAAGTATACAAAATAATATATGTACAGGAACACATTTATGTTGTTGAATCCCGCACCTATGATTTTCAAAGTGGCTGCATCCCCTAGATGGACTTCACCTGTTGCCCATGTGACATAGCTGCTTCCCACATTAAGTTGGGTAACTTAAATGGCTTTCTTTTTCTTGGGTACGTCGGACAGTATAACCCGCCCTCTGAAGGGGAGTAAAAATCAGAACAATGAAAACAATATTTACATTGTATACAAAACCTGTAATCTAAACATTATACCCCAAAAATGTGTTAGCTTCCATATGAAGTAATGGACTAATATCACTAGATGGGGCAGTTCAGACTTTAAAATCTATTTCTCAACTCAGTACCAACTTTGCCAAAAAATCTGCACCTGTTATTTTGAAGCAGTGTCTGATGCGAATAGACCGACCTTGAGTTTTGAAATCAGCAATGACATTAATAATATCTACAAATCTATGAAATCCTTGCCTGGTATCTATTGAGATGATTGTAACTGTTTCAAGAAAATCTGATTCACACCAAACAGACCTGAATCCCTCGTTCCAGGCAAACAGCAGCACTCTTTGAATAGCTAGTAGCTCAGCTTCAAGAGTGCTACTACTGTTAGCCAAACCTGAAATCCTCATAATCCATTCTCCGATACTAGGTGTCCTCCAATACCAGCTTTAACTTGATTAACACTCCCATCAATATTCAATTTAACCTCACCTGAGAGAAGGGGCTTCCAATTGCTTCTTAGTAACATTGAAATCATTTCCCATGAATCCCAGACAATGCCAAATAGAACCCACATATGGGTAGAGATTACACTATATAAGATGGTTTCAACTTCTCCAGTGAATTCCTTAGACCCCTTGACTCCCCCTTGTACTAGTGCAATCAAGTCAGAGACTGACTATGATGGATTTCTACAATTCTTAGTTGCATGGTTAAGGATTACAAAAAGGATTTTCAAAATCACAACAGTAGAATGCAAGAATAACTATACATAATGAAATAATTAAGGGCAATAATAATAATGAAATAATTAAGACAAGTGACAAGGAACCTTTAGGAAGCAACTAGAACTTTCTTGCAAATGGGCCTTCCAACAGTAATTGAAGCTTTCCTTCAGTTATGGATTTGCATCCTCTACCAAAAATTCAACAATTATGCTGCCTTGAGTAGGCATGTCCTCTAGAAAACCTAAATTGAGCTCCAGTTATCATAAGCAAGATCAATTGTAATGAGGAGGCTCCACACAGACCCTCACGCTATGCCTATACATAATGCCCAAGGCGTATACCTGTACAACATGGACAGATACAAGGATAGCTATATGATGATCACATGAGGCTTTATTTCTCTTTTTTGCATATAAAAGAATGACATCTGACAGTTTCTCCATACTAGAATGTAGAACTTTCCAACTACCAAGTATGAACATTAGAATTGACTTCTTAATCAAATTTAATGAATCAAAATGAATATAAAAGATAGTATAGGTTGACCATATAAGGAACTTCTCGGTGTATAACCTTGAAACCGATCTTCTAGTATAGTTCTTGGGCAGGCTTATTATCAGCATTAACATGAATAAATATTTCAGTGATGCCTAAGAGCAAATAAACAAGGATTAGAAAAAAAGTGTACATCTGCAACTTGATTCCAACTAAACAAAGCAAAAAAACAATAAGCTTGAGGCTCTACAACGATTTAACAAGAACATACCTGCCAACATTGCAAAATCAGTAGCCAAATACATCATATTCGTTCCAATACCTTGACGCCTAGCATACTTTGTTACACAGAGATTCGCAACATAAGCATACCTTCCTAAGTAACAGGCACCATCAGCGGCAAATCCTGTACCTCGTCGTAGCTTCTAACAGGAAAAATATTGTTGTCACGTGCTAGAACCGATCCTCTACTAGTACTATGTTTACTAATTCAGGCATATTGTGAATAAAAAAACAAAGATCAAAACTTACCCCTCGGATGGTCTCTCCTTGAGAAAATGGCTGAACACATATATCAAGAGTTCCAACAATGCTATTTAACAAAGTTCGTCTCGCTCTTCTGTCTTCCTTCTTAACCTGAAATTGAGGAAAACTTCAACACCAAATGACAAGGAGACAACTTCCCGAATGGAGAAAGAATATCTGACAGAAAATGAATGATTAAGACCTATCTCTCAAAGGATTTCCTTTACCATTGCACTAAGAAGTTTAATATATTCATTAAATCACTAACTGTTCCATTCCTAAGTAACTATTGTGTAATTGAATGAAGCACGACCATGACCTACTCCACATAGGTATAGATATGTGTATCGACTGAACTGAATCAATGGTATTCTGAATTAGGATGTGAGGAAAGTCATCAATGGCTGATGCTGGTTGAAGCCGCTGAAATATGAGAGAGGGAGGGAGGGAGGGAGAGAGAGAGAGAGAGGGGGATAAATAAATAAATAAATAAATAAATATATATATATATATATATATATATATATATATATATATATATATATATATATATATGGTTTTAGAATTCATTATAGAAGACAAGGTATTCTATGTGTATGGTAGACCATGCTCTTGGAACGTTCACGGATCATCCCTAGCTTCCTTGATAATGTACATACTTATTAATATATATATATATATATATATATATATATATATATATATATATATATATATATATATATATTTTAGAATTCATTATAGAAGACAAGGTATTCTATGTGTATGGTAGACCATGCTCATGGAACGTTCACGGATCATCCCTAGCTTCCTTGATAATGTACATACTTATTAATATCTGAACTTTATTACCTGCAATGTTAGGTGGCGAGATTTAGCCAAGGTCAGCTGGGCTGTTGCATCTCAAAAGGCATGGTGAAGAGTCAGAAGACTCAGTAGCCAACCAACCTAATTCATAATCAGACTCAGGCAAGGTACAAGCATTATGAAGGTTGGCCTATAGCCTGGGTAAAGGAAATTCTGCTTATGACCGTATGCTATATACAGTCAATTATTAACTGACTGCTAAAGAAAAAGGTTGCAAATGTGCGTCATTCACAACATGAAAAAGGGTAATACATACTGCAACAACACAATAACATTTGAATATGCTTCCTGGACGTTCCGCACACCGCCGTTTCAAAGAATAGAACTCCTATAAGAAAAGTACAGATATGTGATATGCAAATTCTCCAACAAACATAACAGGAAATTAGTGAAGCATTCCAAGAAATCTGTCGAAGTAGAAAGCACAAGAAATGCATATGTAAGATAGTTGGAGCACCACCATGACAGGGATAAAAACAAACATATTAATAGTATAATCAACAACAACAACAACAACTAAGCCTCTTCCGATATTAGATGGAGTTGGCTACTTGGTTTCTTTGTTTCCACATAGTCCTATCATGTGCCTAGCTAGCAGTTAACTCAATATAAACTGCATCATTATTTATAGTTTTTTTCAAACACTTTTGTGGTTGTCATCTTCCCCCTTTAACATTTTCATAATTTAGTTATTCGTATCTTCGTTATTCATATCTTCTTATAGGAGCATCCTTTGGTCATCTTTTTACATGTTTGAACCATCTTAAATGATTTTTCCTCATTTTATCTTTTATTAGTGCTACTCCCAATTGGTTACTAATAACCTTATTATATATACGGTCTATCCTTGTATGACCACTCATTCATCTCAACATCTTCATTTATGATATGGACATCTTTTACACATGTTGATAATTAACTGCCCAACACTCATAACCATAAAACATAACATGTCTAATTGTTGCTTTATAATATTTACCTTTCAACTTTAATGATATCTTCTATCACACACAATACGTGATGCCTCTCTCCATTTTAGCTAACCAATATTAATTCTATGCGTAACATCTCCATCAATTTTTATCACATCAAAAAATTGTCAATCTTAATTTTTATATCCTTTAAAGTGCCCAAATGATCAAACTTACATTCTATATATTTTGTCTTTATTCTACTAAGTCGGAATCCTTTACTTTCTAACATTTCTCTTCTTAGTTCCAATTTCCTATTAACTTTTTCTTAGATTCGTCCACTAACACAATGCCATTTGCATGTAACATACACTAAGGTACTTCATCTTTAATATGTTTTGTTAACTCATCAATAACCAATATAAATAAATATGGACTAGAAGAGACAAAATGGGTTGGAGAAAAAGCAAAGGAGATAGAGGATACAAGTTTTAAATTATGGTACTCAGGTAAAAAAAAGGCTCAAAACGGAGTTGATATTATCATAAATAAAGATTTAAAGGAGAGTGTAGTAGACATCCAACGATATGGTTACCGAATCATGACGTTGAAATTAGTGTTAGGAGTAAAGGTTTTAAATATAGTTTGTGCTTACGCACCCCAAGTAGGACTAAAAGATAGTATAAAGATAGTTTTTTGGGAAGAGTTAGATAAGGTGTTTCAAAAGATTCCACAAAGGGAGTTGATTTGTTTAGGAGGAGATTTAAATGAACATGTCAGTAAAGAGGCATTATGATATCAATGGATTCATAGAAACTTTGGTTTTGGGGATATAAATGAGGAAGGTAGGGAGATTTTAAATTTTGCTATGGCATTTGATCTATTTATAGTCAATGCAATCTTCAAAAAATGAGATGAACATTTAATTACTTATAAGAGTGGCTTATCACAAACACAAATTGATTACGTTATTTGTAGAAAAAAAGATAGAGTGTTGTAAAGATTGTAAGCTAATTGCAAGAGAAAGCTTAACCACCCAACATCGACTTTTAGTTATGGATTTATAAATAAAAAAATAGACAAAGAAGAAAAGAGTGCATCGAGCTATTCAAACTAAATGATGAAACCTCAAAAGCGAGAAAGAAGATATATTTAAACAGAAAGTCCTTCAAGTAGATGTTTGGAATTATGTTGGTACACCCTGTGATATGTGGAACAATATGGCTATACATATTAGGAAAGTGGCGAAAGATGTGTTAGGGGTATCTAAGGGAGGTATACCGGCATAAAAAGAAGCTTGGTGGTGGAGTGAAGTAGTACAAAATAAAATCAAGGTAAAGAGGGCATGTTACAAATTACATTATGCTAAGAAAACTAGTGAAACTTTATAAGCTTATAAGAAAGCAAAGAAGGAAGCGAAAAAGGCCGTTAGTGAAGCAAAAGCTAAGATTTGGGAGGATTTATATAAAAAACTCAACTCAAAAGAGGGTGAAAGAGATATTTTTAGGATAGCTAGGGCTAGAGATAAGAAAACTAAAGATCTTAATTATGTTAGACGCATAAAAAACGAGGATGAAAAAATTTTAGTGGCAAATGATGATATAAGAAATAGATGGAAAAACTATTTTTATAATCTTTTTAATGAAAATAAAGATGCTAGTATTAGTATAGGAGATTTAGCCAAGTCAGAAAAGTATATAAACCACAATTTCTACCGACATATTCAAAAGAATGAAGTCAAAGAGGCTCTTAAACATATGAAGGGTAGTAAATCGGTAGGACCAGATAATATTCCTATAGAAGTTTTGAAAATACTAGGAGAAATAGGAATCACTTGGCTCATAAGACTATTTAATGAAATATGGAAAAACTAAAAGATGTCCGAGGAATGGAGAGCAAGTACACTTATACCCATATATAAGAACAAGAGAGAGATTCAAAATTATGCTAATTATCGAGGTATCAAGTTAATGAGTCATACTATGAAATTATGGGAAAGAATTATCGAACGTAGGTTAAGACAAGTATCAAGTACAACGGAGAACCAATTTGAATTCATGCCAAGCATATCTACTATTGAAGCGATTCACCTTTTGAGATGTCTTATGGAATATTTTAGAGTAAAAAAGAAAGAGCTTCACATGATATTTATTGATCTAGAAAAAGCTTATGATAAGGTACCGAGGGAGGTTCTTTGGAGAACTTTGGAAAAAAGAGGTATCCCATTGACATATATTAACCTTATAAGAGACATGTATGATGGTGAAAAAACATATGTGAGGACTCATGAAGGAACGACAGACTTCTTTGAAGTTAATATTGGGTTACATCAAGGATCAACTTTAAGTTTGTACTTATTTATAATGGTGATGGTTGAGTTAACAAAACATATTCAAGATGAAGTACCTTGGTGTATGTTATTTGCAGATGACATTGTATTAGTGGAGGAGTCTAAGGAAAAAGTTAATAGAAAATTGGAACTATGGAGAGAAACATTAGAAAGCAAAGGCCTTCGACTTAGTAGAACAAAGACAGAATATATGAAATGTAAGTTTGATCATTTGCTTACTTCAAAGGACATAGAAATTAAAATTGGCACACATTGCATTCCCCAAAAGGAAAGTTTTAAATACCTAGGGTCAATTTTTCAGAGTGATGGAAGAATTGATGGAGATGTTACACATAAAGCTAATTTTGGTTGGTTAAAATGGAGAGGAGCATCAAGTATTCTTTGTGATAAGAAGATACCATTAAAATTAAAAGGTAAATATTATAGAGCAGCAATTAGGCCTGCCATGTTTTATGGTTTTGAGTGTTGGGCAATTAATCATCAACATGTACAAAAGATGTTTGTGACAGAAATGAAGATGTTGAGATGGATGAGTGGTCATACAAGAAAAGACTGTATACATAATGAGGTTATTAGAAACAAATTAGGAGTGGCACCAATAGAGGATAAAATGAGAGAACATCGTTTAAGATGGTTTGGACATATAGAAAGAAGATCAAAAGAAGAATCTATAAGAAGGTTAGAAAAACTAAATTTGAAAAGTATTAATAGAGGACGACTACAAAAGTGTTGGAAAGAAACAATAAAGAAGGATCTTGCTTATTGGGAGTTAACTGCTAACATGGCACACGATTGGGATCTGTGGAAACAAAGAATCCACGTAGCCGACCCTATCTAGTATGGGAAAAGGCTTAGTTGTTGTTGTTGTTATGGACTTAAAGTTGATCTTCATGTAACACACTATTAACTTCAAAGGAGTTTGTCATTCCTTCATGAGTCTTCATACAAGTTTTGTACCATCATACATGTCTCTTATAAGATTTATATATGTCAACGGGATTATCATAAGTTTTTCTAGATCAATAAATACCATGTGAAGGTTCTTCTTTTTTGCTCTAAAATATTTCATAAAAGGTCTCAATAGGTGAATCGCTTCAATAGTAGATCTGTCGGGTATGAATCTAAATTGGTTCTCTATGGTACTCAATATTTGTCTTAACTTATATTTGAATATTCTTTCCCATAATTTCATAATATGGCTGATTAACTTGATACTTTGATAATTCGAACAATTATGATTGTTTTCCTTGTTCTTATATATGGATATAAGTGTACTTGCTCTCCATTCTTTGGGCATCTTTTGAGCTATCTATATTTCATTAAATAGTCTTATGAGCCAAGTGAGCCCCATCTCTCCTAGGATTTTTCATACTTATATAGAAATATTGTATGGTCCTATAGATTTACCAACTTTCATATATTTAAGAGCATCTTTGACTTTGTTCTTTTGAATATATCGATAGAAATTATGGTTTATATACTTTCTGATTTGAATAACTCTCCTAAGTTAATACTAACATCTGTATTTTTATTAAAAAGTTTATAGAAAAAGTTTTACATCTATTTTTCATATCATCATTTGCCACTAAAATTTTCTCATCCTCATCTTTGATGCATCTAACAAAAGTAAGATCCTTAGTTTCTTATCTCTAGTCTTAGCTCTCCTAAACATATCTCTTACACCATCTTTTAAGTTAAGATTTTTATATAGATCCTCCCAAATTTTAGTTTTTACTTCACTAACGGTCTTTTTCGCTTCTTTCTTTGCTTTCTTATAAGCCTCCCAAGTTTCACTAGTCTTCTTGGAATAATACAATTTGTAATATGTCTACTTTACTTTGATTTTATCTTCCACTACCAAGCTTCTTTTTGTGTTGGTATGCCTCTATTAGATTCGCCTAACACATCTTTTGTCACTTCCATAATATGTATAGCCATATTGTTCCACATATCAAAAGGTCTACCTACATCATTTCAAGTATTTCCTAGAAGAACTTTCTTTTTAAATATATCTTTTTTCTTACATTTAAGATTCTATCATCTAGTTCAAATCGCTCTATGATCTCTTCGTTCTCTACTTTTTTACCTACAAATCTATTACTAAATGTTGATGTTGAGTAGTTAAGCTTTCTCATAAAATTACATTACAATTTTTACAATACAATCTATCTTTTTTTTTACAAATAAAATAATCAATTTGTGTTTGTAACAAGATACTCTTATAAGTAATTAAATGTTCATCTAATTTTTTAAAAATGGTATTGAATATAAAGAGATCAAAAGCCATTAGCAAATTTAAAATATTCCTACCCTCCTCATTTATATCCCAAAACCATAGTTAACATGAATACCTTGATATTTTAATGCTTTTTTACCAACATGTCCATTTAAGTCTCCTCCTAAACAAATCATCTCCCTCTCTTTGTGGATTTCTTTGAATTACCTTATTTAACTCCTCCCAAAAAGCCTTTTTTATACTATCTTCTAATTTTACTTGGGGTGCATAAGCACAAACTATATTCAAAGCCTCTACTCACTAATTTCACCTCATAATTCGATCACCATATCATTGTATGTCTACTATATTATCCTTTAAATTTTTATTTATAATAATAACTCCATTTTAAGCATTCTTTATACTATTTTTTAATCCTACTTAGGGTGCATAAGCACAAACTATATTCAAAGCCTCTACTCCTAATACTAATTTTACCATCATAATTCAATCACCATATTATTGTATGTCTACTATACTATCCTTTAAGTCTTTATTCATAATAATATGAGCTCTATTTCGAGCCTTTTCCTTTCCTGAGTACTATAATTTAAAACATATATTCTCAATCTTCTTTACTTTTTTTCTAACCCACTTCATCAATTGTAAACATAAAATATAAATCTTTCTTCGAATCATAATATCTACCACTTCCATTTACTTGCTGGTCAATGTTATGATATTTAAAATATTAACACGAATATCTAAGATTAGTTTCCTTACCCTGTATCTGTCCATTCTAAAAAATGTGAAAACACATACGGTAACTTGTTCACTACATTTGGGCGGCAATGTAGCCGAACTAACTTCTTTACCTATAATCATCCATGATATGGGAACCCTCTCTACAATTGATTCATACATCCAAGCGAAGATGTTAAGGCCCTTTCTTACTTTTTATTGTATTTGGGTTCTGCACTACGTCTCTAAGAGGGAACGTCTCAACACAATGCACATAATTTATAAAATCTATGGTATATAAGTCCAAAAAAGTTTTACGCTGATTGTTGAAATCCTAACGCAACCCTCTTCCTTTATTCAGGCTTGAAACCGGCCATGCAAGGGTGATCCCTATAATGAAACCTATAAATATTATGTGAAACAGTAATAGGAGTATGACTTGCATATGTTGCCAGAGCATTACACCAAGTACAAATGACACATCTTTTACAACAGCCATAACAATTCCGTGAGACCACTATAGCATTTTAATGGCCACATTTTAGTAAAAATCATCACACATCTTTGCACTCATCCCTATCTAACCAAGGATTTAATTGCCAACAGACACTCAAATCAGACAAACTATGGACAAAATACAAAAGTTAAGGACTTAATATTCTGCCAGTTGATTTTGAAAAGGGGGAAAAACCTGCTCAGCAAAGTTCCGTTTGTAAATATCAACATGTCTGTAAAAAGTAGTGGGGAGCATATTAGTATAATGCCACAACATTAAACAATTAAGGAAATATCCCTCTGGAAAACTATACAGCAAAGACAGTTGGCGATAACTTAAACAAGGAGTAGACTGACCGTGAGTACGATACATTTTCCCAGTGGCTCTCCACCCGTAGCCACGCCGCTGTCTAATATCAAAATAGAAGGAATCATAAGCAAGAAGGATGCAATTTTTACATAGGTAGGTGAAACTGCACTTTTCAATTGTTTCATACTGCAGCAAATGCATCATATGAGATAAATATCTACCCAAAAATCTTCATCTAACACTGCGCCCCGAGCAACATATCCCTCCTCTTGTCTCAACATATGGCTTCTGATAGCCATAACATATGTTAATCAAACCCTATCCCTTGAGTCTATAGGGCAAATGGTTTTTGGAAACCATAGAAGTTGGCAGATGCTTTCACATAATTATGTAAACAAACCCAAAGTCATATCTTGCCACCTCGGATATATCCCAGTCTTAAGGCATCCACAATATATTTCATATCACATTTTCATCTATATATCCATATCTAATATCCAAAACAATTTCTTTTAAAACACTCACTACTCTTTTTGGTTTATTATATGACTCAGTATATCCCCCAACCCAAGCATATCGTATGATATAACACGAGTTTCTAAATACAAGCTATAAGTGAACATGCATAACCAATGAAGAAGCCAATGAGTTAGCATCACCTAATATGATCATCTCAGAATCCAACCCACCTATCCCGACAACACATGTTCCTATAGTTAGGATTATAAACTACAAATTCATGTCAACTAATGTTTCACCCCACACACTAAGACCTATGAGTTAGTGTAGATATGAAAATTTTACTCCAAGCCTATGTAGAGACTTGAAGTAAACTTCTCAAATCTACTTTGCTTGCGCGAGCGTGCCACCTAGTCTTCAAAACAAGTAAAGTTTTGTAAATCTGACTTTTGGGCGATTGTGGTTAAGCGAGATCACTTTAGGCCTTCTTGAACTGATGCTAAAGGGTCAGCGTAAGCGCTTTGAGGATTTCATGTGTATAGGTGTGATTTCAAATTCACTAAAAAAAAATTCGAGAGATTAGACCAAATTTTATGCACTTGGTGTTTTTGAAGAAAATTTTTGTTAAGTTTTGAAAAATAGAAACTGGTTATGTTTTCAGACCTTGTTTCCTGATTTTTTTCAATGATTTTCGAATCTCCAAAAATCAAGAAAATTTTATAGTGATCAGGAACATATGTGTAGATTCTAAAAATATTTTTGTTATATTTTTTAGTACTATGATTATTCAAAATTAAATCAGGGAAGTGTTTCTGCTTAGACACTTGGGACTGCTCTATCACAGAAATACAAAGACTCACAAAAAGTATTGTATCTTGGTTCTAAGAGATCCAATTTTGGTGAATTTTATTTTTTTGGAAATCTGTGGGTGTCATATTTCTAATGAATCAAATTTCACTCGATTTGGATCAATACCTGCAGAGTTATGGGACTTTTACCCAACCTCTATTGTAGGAAAATAGGTTGTACAGAAACGGTTCTAGTTTTTTCCAGATCTTACATACTTTTAATTACATAGTTGCACTATCCTAAAATTCTTGACAATTTTATTAGAGGTGGGCTTGAGTGTATAGTAGAATTGTGCCAAATTTTAGATCAATCGGAGTAGAGATGAAGAAATGAAAATTGAAGCACCATACATATGCAAAGATGCTGAAAACAGTTTTTCAGTGTTTTTACAATATACGTGATGCAACTCACCTAAATTTAAATTGCATAAACACAACAACCCAAAGTAAATTGCTGAAGAGAAATGAATGTAAATATGTAGATTAGCTTAAGCATAGATAGGGTTAGGAGTTATAGGAGTTTTATAGAGTATAGAGAGGTAGAATCAAGAAAACAAACAAGTAGAGTGCATAGGAATGAAATTGACAACATATCTACTTGCTATTACAACATGGGGGGAGACAAAGCTCCATTATTATAACCCCATCTTTGAATTGAATGTTAAGAGAAAATTTTAGATGAAAAAATGGAAAGAAATACTCACTTAGCAGCCCAAGAATCGGATTCACAAAGGAGAATTCGAACTCTTTCTTGATTGGAACCGCCCCTTCTTCTTCCTCCCTTTTCTCTCACTCTCTCTCTAACTTGCAGCACTTCTCCTCTCTCCTAAGCTCTCCCTCTCTCTTCCCTCATGTTTTGTCAAGTCCCTCCAAGTGCTAGATTTTGGAAATGAGTTCCCCTTGGCCTCTATTTATAGGCCAAGGGGAGGGTCTCTAGTGCCTTCCATGGAGCAGGCAACTCCTTGGCCCAAATCCAATCCATACTTCTTGGCTAGCTCCAAGCTCCTTCACGTGGTCTTCATGTGGTCCCCTAGGTCAACATGAACCCAGCATGTGCAGCCCTAGGTAGGCCGGTTTTGCCTTGGCTCGAGCTAGATGCGAACCCGACTAGGTGTCTAGACTTGGGTTTGATCGGCTAGAGTTATCTTCCTTTGGGGAATTCGGCCAAGATGGATCAAGTAGGTTAATGTGGTTTGGCCAATATGGACTAGGTGGGTTAAGTCAAGGTGGTTCGGCCTATGTGGACTAGGTGAGTTAAGTCAAGGTAGTTCGGCCCATGTGGACTAGGTGGGTTAAGTCAAGGTGGTTCGGCTCATGTAGACTAGGTGGGTTAAGTCAATTTGGTTCGGCCAAGGTGTATTAGGTAGGCTAGGTTAATGTGGCTCAGTCAAAGTGGATTAGGTAGGCTAGGTTAATGTGACTTGGTTTGATCTTGATGTCTTGACCTTGAATCCACCTTGCATGCTTGAGCCAAGTCTCCAAGAAGATTTGCTTAGATGAGCCTTATTGGCTCAATCAAGTCGTGTGAGCTTGGCCAATGTGGGCTTGGCCGTGATGTGTGCCTTGGGTCTTCCCTTGGTCCATGTCTAGCTTGATGCTTGATGCTTGCTGTGGTTGTGATTCTCGTTGATTCTTTGGAGAGACGATTCGGCTTCATCCTTGTTTATGGTTTCAAATATTTTCTCATTTAAAACCATTTCATTTTGAGATATATTTGAAAATATTGTTTTTGTTAAAATCTTCAAATATTGTTCTTTTTTAGAACAACTAAGTTTCATTCCCAGTGTTCGTTTGTATGGGCGACCTACTTTCACTCTCTGAGTTGATCTTTAACGTTTCAACCACTTTAACCCTTAATTGGGTGTAGGGTATCAAACCACTTTAACCCTTGATGGGTGTAGGGTCCTATAGTAAGACTTTTCTCAATCAGGCGAGTTTTTGAGTTCTGATTTGGATTTGATTTGATTTCAAAAGGTTTTTGATAAGTTTGACATTTAGCAAACATTCTTGGGTTTGGTTTCAAGTGTCTCATTTCTTTGAAGAAAATTGTTTGAAACCATCCTTTCTTTAGATGAAATCTTTTGAAAAAGACAGAATGCTGCCAATTTAGGCTTGAGGGCAAAGTAGTCATTTTTTTCTCTTTGTCAAAATTTGATTTTTCTGAGAGAGGTGCAATCTACCTTCATTTTGAGGTTGTCACAAAATTTTGGTACAGAAATGAGTTCGTTTAAGGTATATTTATTTAAAAACCTTTTAAAGACTAAAAACCACGATTTTTTCTTAAAACGATGAAATTTGTAAAAGATCAAATTATTTTGAGAAATTTTTTGGGTGTTTATAATTAGCACTACCACATATGAGGTTCCATCATTCAATGACATTTGATACTGGCACGAAGAGAGTGGATCTATATCCAATAATATTTACTCGTACTTAATCATACTCATGCAATCCACTAATGCAGATAATAAAGCATATTCCAATACACACATTAAGTGAGTCAATAATAATTTCAAAACATTTACAAGACCATTCATAATCACATGCATCATTTAAAATTAATCAAAGCTATCTATAACATGTGTTTGAAAAGGAAAAACATCAACCTACCTCTCTCTTCTATAACGATTGAAATCCCACAAAACTTACGCGTTTAAATCTCATTGATTTTAGTACATAAATTATGATAAAAATATAACATTAATATTTTACATTCAAACACACAAACTCATTGATTCAAACCATATTGAAATCAAACTTTAAACAGTCCCAGAATTACCCAAAAATTCAATCTTAATTTGTTTTGGGTATCTCAGGATCATATTAAGGATTCTGGTACAATCCATTATTTTGTTGCAAATCTATCCTAAACTGATCTTGACATGAATTGTTTCGTCCCAAACATATAACAAGGGCAATTAAGTGTTTGATATGACCTGACACAACATGAAAGGGCACACGACATGTCCTTACTCGAGCCACCCATAACTGCCTATTTTGAGCCAAAATTTGTCGTTTTTAGCGATGCTTTCAACCAAAAAGAAGATGGAGAGGGACTAGACTCCCTGGGCACCATTTTGTCCCAAAGAATTGCCATCGACAATCATCGGATTTTTTCACCAAAAATCCAAAATGAAAAAAGACTAGGTTACATCAAATTCCATCAATTCTCAGATTTCTTTCCTTTCTTTTCTAGCTATTTTGACATGCCCTCAATGCGCAACACTTCCTCCTCACTCCGTTTCTCTTCCTTTTCCTCCTAATTTTGTGACATCTCTCTCTTCCTCTTCCTTTCTCCCTCTTTCTTTTCCTCTCTTTCTCTCGTTTCCTGCTCACTCTCGCCCTTGTTTCCCTCTTTCATCATGGTTGTTGCAAAACAACATGTCACCACACTACTACGGTGGTCTCTCTAACTACCATGATGCTACAGTTGTGGCCATCAGGCAAGCACCCATGGTCAGGTCCGTTGGTCTGGATTGGGCCCAATATGGCCTAATCCAACTTGAGTGTTCAAAGGTATTTTCTTTTCAAGATTTATTTCATGATTCTCCCATCATTTCTTTTAAAAATATTGTGTTACTGGTCCAAGTTTCTCGGGACCAAAAATCCGTGTACACTTTATTACCTCCAAATTCATATGATCAAATCCATAGGTTCTAGATACTTCTTAAATCTTGTGGAACAAAATGACCATTTGCAAAACTATAATTTAGACATAATTAACTGATGGTTGATCTTGTTTTATTAATTATGCCCTTTTAACAAAAAAGCAATCTAATAAGCAGTCAATACCTCTTCTAAGCCATTTAATTTTAGTTTAGAGTATAATGTAGTAGTAACTATACTAATAAGAATATCTTTATAATAATAAGGCCATTTATTTGTCCTCCTTGGAAATAAGGGTCCACTATGAATGCCTCGTGGTGTTAGGTACACAATTTGTAACCAATTTGATGATCCAACCAAGCGTGTCAAAAAGGTATTTCTCATCAGAACGAAACACCTCAAATGAGAGGTGATCCGACTACTTCAAGTCACTCGAGTGCAAGTACGCAGAGAGCACTAACTTTGCCCTTGACATGGAATATTGAATTCATTCAAGATTGGGCAAGTTGTGGGTCATCGAGAACCTCAACGTAATACCCCAAAGAGTATGGTCAGGATTGGTGTGTTGATGGCTTTCTAGAGCTCTTGCGAGAGATCAAAATTTAGTCTGAAACTTAAGAATCTCCTGATTTCCGATCACCTTGGAATGGATATGATATGAAACAGATTGAGTTAAGAAGATGTGAACTGAACTAGTTAGAGAAAGTTGAAAAAACATGTGTGCGAGCACCTGAAAATGCTCACGCATACACTTGTGAGACATAATCCCACACACAAACACACACCAGAATCACCACACCAAGGAGATGGTGATAAGGCATGGTTCACTCGCCACCAATGCAAGATAAGTGCGAGAGAGAGAAAAATCTGAGGAGCAAAAAATCTGCTTTGCCATTATGGAATCTATCTATTTATGCTTAGAACAGACCCTCTGAACTGAGATAAAAAAAATATTAATACCCTATAACTTACTAAGTGGGTTGTTCACATTGCCTGTGAATCTGGGTTGTTCTCAAGCTTTGAAGTTTAATGCATTAAAGAGCCTTGGAAACTACTAGTTAGAAATTCTTAGGAAAATAATGCTACCTTGTAACATTAACTATTAGTTAAAACAACTCAGAAAATGACAAAACAACTTAAAACATCCTAAGAACTCTTAGGCAAAGTTTTGCATCAACTGCGCTTCTAATTAAAGCCTTGAACTGCATTAACTCTAGTTTCCTCTAGAATTTTTGTGTTGGAGGATGCAAATTGCTTTGAAAATTCTATGTGCAAACTCTTCAATCTAAGCAATTAACTCTAGTCTCTTCAACTTGGTGACATTACTAAATCTAGAAAAATACAGGAAATATTCTAGTTAGCTTTATTGATGGCTTTACCACCTACTGTTGTGAACAAGTTGCTCTTAGTTAACCCTTTAAAGCTCCACATTGTCCAGTAATGTCTTGGATCCCACATGCATTCAATAATTTTCTTAAAATTCAAAGTTAGTGAAGGTTCTGCTAGATGAGTCCTCCTTGGCTCTTGTCATAGCTTTCATGATTGGTTTTTTGTACCCAGTTCTAGTTGGACTCAATCAAGCTTGACTGATTCACAAAAATAAACTCGGTGCTAGACAACTTGACAATAATATGGTATTTGGGGTGTATTTTCCTTGATGCAGCTATGATTGATGGAATTCTTTATGAATTGAGGAATAGATTTGCACAACTATCCAACAAACCAAAACTTAGACATAAGGACTTTTAATAGGGTATGCTCTAATTTTCATGACTCTTGATTTCTCTAAAAGAAGATTCAAATATTTTCCTTAAAAAACTGTTGATTGCAATTAGAATTAGCTAATTATAGCATTTCCTCAAGAAGGTATGCTCGGATTGCTGAGACTCTTTGGGTATCTCTAATAGAGTCATATCATTTCTTTCATATCTTGGTCATTTGAATTGAAATCAGAGTGATTCTTGACTAAGAGAAAGTAGAAGAGACTAGCTTTCCATACGTCGAAGAATCAATAAAATCTATCAAGAAATAGATTTTTGACAAAGTTTGGGACTCGGGGCATATTTTTAGCGGGTTGGCAGTTATGAGTTTGATTATACAACTAAATGTAAGAAAACTAAACTCATAAGAGAAATAATTAAAAGGGTATAAAGAAAAAAGACTACAACTTAAGATTACAACTAAATCAAAAAAACAAAGGAAGAAAAACGGAGGAAATGAAATAAATGATAAGTTGGTGTTTAGGAATTTATAACTTTAGGGTGAGTACCACCTCTCTTCTTATAGCCGAAAGTGGGTTTGTTTCCACTGATTTTGCTTAGTGGAAATTGGTCGCATTCCCTATCTCTGATCCAATTTAATCATGCCCATCAATTTGACTATTGTTCCTTCTCCTCTCGACTATGTTCTCCAGTTTTACCTTTTGTGTGGCCTTGAAACCCCCTATAGAGAAGGAGAAGGTTGTCAAGCAAACACACCTTCCTCTTTGATATGTTGAACGTTGATCAAACCTTTGATAAACATCTTAGGTTTTAACATATAAATCTACCAAAAGGGCATTAGTTCCTTCTTAAAAACATATAAAGATGTCAAAGTACTACAAGTGGTATAATACAGAGATGCACAAAACAAACTAGTGCATTAAATGCCGCAATGTAATACAAACAACTAGGCAATGGTCAATTCAATATCGTCCCACTGATTGGAACTAGAACGAGACCGATGTTAGAATTTGTTGTAACCAAAACTGGCTGAACCAACCCCAGAACAAGGGATTACCCTATTCGGTTACAGCTCAACATATTAAAAAATCGGACTGGTAGTAGGTAGTCCCGGTTCGGTTTGAACTGATAGATTGGAATCACTAATCCTAAACCATGTAGGAACCAGTAGTTCCAACCTGCCCCAGCACCCTTGTGTTGCACCTGGCCTAGGCTCTTTTAAAAAAGAAATCAAATTTAAGCTTGTGAGCACCATTTGGCACCTGCCTGTAGCCTAGTTGTTATCTATAGTCTACTAAAATGACTGGCCACTTTTCAATTTTAAAAAAATAGTTTTAATATATTTATATATAATGTATAATTATAATGTATTATATTTTAATAGTGTTAGTGTTAGAGATGAAATGTCCGGTCATTTCAATCAATCTTAAAACAAAATAAACTTTGAAATTGTAATATATATTATATTATATATTTAGTTTCAGTTCTAAGTTATAGGGTAACCAAAACCAACCATGTCTACTAACAACTATTAAAACTATTAAGGACAAACATCTAGAGCTTGCTAACAAGGAGTTGACCACATGTCAATCATTTTCCTTCTTTCATTACGGAGCTCGTGACAACTATCTCATCCTACCACTTTGCATGGTCTCGGCCAATCCCTCCAAACCCTAACGGGTAGACCATTCAAAAACCGACTGTTTTGATATCAAGAGGGTTTGAAGGCTCAAAAGACCACAGGAAACCGTAAGAACTACATTGACCAAGGGACAAACCTTGTAATCCTTGCTGCGAAAAGATGAAAGGGATGTGTCTAGATTGCTTCACCTTACATGAGAGATGGAATCTAGATATTCAAGGCCTTAAAATAGTGATTGTTGAGAGGTCAACGAGGATTGTTCACCATCTTTGGCTTCTAATAATGAGTGAGTCATTGACGACTGATTCATCATTGGTCTCATCAATTAAAGACCTTGTATTAGTTGCTTACCAACTCGGTTGAGATGAAATGCTAATTGGTAGTCACATTTGTGTCTTGATAATTGTGAGTTGCTCCCCCATCTAATGGATAAGGATAACTATAGTACAAGGTCAGTCATTCTCCTTGAGGTTGAGACGGATTGACTCGGTGAGCATCGCTTGGGATGGCTATCCCCATAATTGCAACTATGGGCAACCTTGGTATGCAATAATCCATCATAACCAATCTGATGGTTCAGCATGACATGCCAAGATGGTGTTGCACCTTAAATAATCCATTTTATGGGATCCAAGTAGCCAATTACAAGAGTAATAGTCCATGGGAATATGCAAAGAATCTAAGGAGGCATTACGAAAACCAAAGAGTAATGTGTTATGATAATATAAGGAGATGGAGAAGCCAAAGAATTATCTACAAAAGTGAAGAATAACATGGAAACAATCCTACTCTTATCTATAAAAGTAGGTGACTACTCATCTTGGATGCATTAATCAAACACACTTCATAAACTTATCAACAACATTTTCTTTGCCTTTTGCTCTCTTTCCTTTTCTAGTTGTAATCTTTAGAAGTAGCCCTTTTCTCACATGGCTTAAAATCAGTCATTTCAGTGTCCTTCAACTAATTCAAGGTATATTTCCTCTAAATTAGGAATATACCTTTGCTTAAATAAAGAATTTCAATACCTAAAAAATAACGAAGTCTTCATAAATCTTTCAAATCAAATAACTTTTTTTTAGCTTTTAAATTTCCTCGATATCTTAACCTGTAATTATAATGTCATCAACATATACTATGAGTATAGAGATTCCTTTATCACGCTTTACAAGCAATGTATGATCATTTGCACTTTGGGAATAACCAAAGCTTATAACCGCCTCACTGAATCTCTCGAACTAGTCCCTAAGGGATTGCTTCAATCCATATAAGGTTTTCATCAACTTACACACCTTTGATAGAAGTGTTATTTGGGTTTTAGGAGGTAACAAAAATCATCAAGGAAGTATTGGTAAAACCAACAACTGTAGATAATTTGACACTCAAAGAGCATAAGTATTTAAAGGAAAATCACAAGAAAGATCATTAAACTCTTTTTTTACATCTTTTAAGCATTAGATTTTTCTTTCTTTGAGAAGATAACAAATGCAAAGATGGTAAAGGAGGCATGTGATACTCTTGTCAAGGCTTAAGAGAGTTAGAGAGTCCATAAGCTTTGTCTTCAAACTCTTTGTTGACAATTCAAGCTTCTTCAAATAGAAAAGTCTGAGTCAATTTTTTATTATTTTTCATGGATATTGGCTCTTATAAATCAAATGAAGGTCAATAGTGAGATTATCGAAGGCCAACAAATCATTGAAAAGATTCTTCAAACTTTGAGATTACAATTTGAGTATATCGTAACATCTATTTAGGAATCTTGAGATCTCTCTATTTTATCCATTGATGAGCTTATGAACTCCAGTCCATGAGCAATGACTAAAAGAAAAATATAAGATGGGCTACCTAGTGTTGGAAGGTGAGAAAAATGTCACTTTAAACATAAGAAGGAAAAAGGGTGACAAAAAAATAATGTCAGACCAAAAAAAGATAAGTTGCATTGGAGTTAGTGCACTTCGATCTTTATGGGTCACTTGAAGAATCGTCAAATAGAGGGTAAAAGTAATTTACTATTTTTTTGACAACTTTAGTAACATAACGTACTTACTGAAAAACAAATCTAATAATGTTGATGCTTTTTAAAGAACTTAAAGCTTACGTGGAGGAAAAAGTGTGTAATCGATGCAAATTCTTCAAATCAATTGTGACACTGAATATATGGTGGAAAAGAGCTTTTCAAGAAAAGTGATATAAAACACAATTTGCAATGAGGTACATGTCTTAACAAAATAGAGTTGGAGAAAAGAAAAGTTGTACCATCATTGACATGGTTCATACTATGTTGCATGCGAAACATCTACCAAACAATTTTTGGTAGAAGCAATTTCAGTATTATGTACATATTGAATCAATGTCTGACTAAAGGGCTTGATTTCAAGATACCAATGGAGGCTTGGACCAGTGAAATATCAGTAGTTAGTCATCTTTATGTATTTGTGTGTATTGCTTAGACCCACATTCTAAAAGAGACATGTAAGAAACTTAATGATAAAGTAAGAAATATATTTTTCTTGGGTAATGAAGAGACTAAAGATTATCGGTTGCATAATTTGATAATAAGGAAGGTGATAATTAGTCATGATGTTATATTTGAAGAGAAAAATGAATAGAATTAGAGCACTGAAGAAAAGAAGAATATCATTTTATCATGAATGAGAAGGAACCAATTCAACCCCTCTTAATTGATTATGATATTCAACCCGAACCATTACAATCTTTTAACACATTTGATAATTAAATCAATCATTCAAGAAATTCTCCAAGCAATTCAATTGAACTATCCAAAATGAGAACGAGTCTTGTCTACTCATTTAAAAGATTATGCACTATCTAAAGAAGATGATGTTTCTAATGAAGAAATAGTTAATTATGCTCTATTCGTGAATTGTGATTTAATAACAATTTATGAAGCTTCAAAAGATGAAGAATGGATTCAAGTAATGAATGGTGAGATCCATGCAATCGAGAAAAACAACATATGGGAGCTAACTTCACTTTTAGAAGGTAAGAAGTCAATTGGTATGAAATGGGTTTATAAGACCAAATATAAGCCCAACGGAGAGGTCAATAGGCTAAAAGCTCATCTAGTAGTCAAAGAGTATAAACAAAACCCATGATTGATTACTTTGAGACTTCACTCAAAGTCATTGGAAAATACACCAAATAGATGTCAAGTCTTCATTTCTAAACAGAGTACTTGAGGAAGAAGTATATGTTGATCAACTTAAAGGCTATATAAAAAGTAGACATGAGAGTTTCGCCTACAAGTTGAAAAAACTCTTTATGTCTTAAACAAGCATCAAGAACCTGGTATACGAGAATTGATTCATATCATATGGATCATGGCTTTGTTCGATGTCCTCGTGAGCATACCTTGTATGTCAAGATTGGCTTATATTGAGAAATATTTATCGTTTGTTTTTATGTTGATGGCTTAATATTTATTGGAGATAGTGAAGAAATGATTGTCAACTTTAGAGAAGTTATGACACTTGGGTTTGAGATGGCTGACATGGGTCTTATGTCTTAATCCCTTAACCTTGAAGTGACTCAATCATATAAAAGTATTGCCAACACAAGTATGCTAAAGAAATTCTTGAACATTTCAGGATGACAAGTTGTAAACCAATTTGTATTCCGATGGAGGAAAGATTTAAATTAACAAAAGAAGGGAGTGACACTGAAATCGATCCTACATACTTCAAAAGACTTATGAGAAGTTTATGATACTTAACTTCTACTTGACTGGATATTGTTTGTAGTGTTGGAATAGTGAATAGATTCATGGAATCTCCTAAACAATCTCACCTGCATGCGACTAAATGGATTTTATGTTGCATCAAGAAACTTTTGATGGTGACATATTTTATTTTCCATCTAATCACTTTAAACTTATAAGATATACAAATAGTGATTGGGGAGGAGATGTTAAAGAAAAGAAGAGGGTTCTTGAACCCAAGTGATTGGGCAATACTCGTTTGCAATTTATTTTCGTGACGCTGAGATACTCTATGCTTCGTAAATTCGATATTGGGTTGTAGGGCTTTCTTACAAATGTAGAGAATTTCCTGTTGAATCTCTTTACTTTGATTCTGAGATATTTTAAGGTAAACACATCTTGGTTCGTGACACATTGTTAAGAGGGTTCTTGAACTGGTCTACTTATCGGGACTTGCTAGGAAATGATGTTGACTTCGGTATTGCTATGTATGTCTTGTTCCACCGAATTGGTTCGAAGCTGTACTCTGTCAAGAGATAAGGATATCATTTGTTTCCTCATTGGACATATCTTTCGTAGAAGCACTTTCCTTTCCAGTGTTATTTGTGCTTGACATTATTTCTATTTTCCTGATGGTTGGGTCATCTATAGGTAACCTTGCAATTTTGTTCGCTCAGGTGCTGAATGATTCCTCTGATTTGATTTGCTACCATCATTGTCCACTGGTAGTCTTTGTGATTTCCCCTTAATGAGTATATAGAAGACTGATACGTAGTTAAGAAACATATAGAAATGTCAATGGGTTGATTTCTAACTCGGGACCAAGAGTGAATCTGTTTCTACTTAGCCGGTTGGTGAATATTTCTATTAGAGAATCAAGTGGTATCCAGGTTTGAAATTTGTCATTTGATCCAACTCTTATCCAGATTCAGGTCTCGGTTATATGGTCAAATCATCAATAGTTATAGGTGTATAACGGTATATGAGATGGATTTTCAAACTTGTGGCCTATTGGGCAGAAGGAAATATTTATAAAGTAAAACTCTAACTTCAATTTGTCGACAAAATTTGCACTATCAATTATTTTCTTTTACTTTAAGTGCTAAAAGAGTTTCATATCTGAATTCATGACATGGAGTTGACTCCAGGTTCTGTTATTCTTAATTGGATTTTGGTTATGGGAGAAAATCAGTCAATTCAATGATTATGCAGGATCTAATTTATAAAATTCATTAATCTTATAATCCCGTCCATTGGCATCCCCATAAAGACAGTTATATTCGTGTATATTAAATATTCTATGTGCATGAAGAGAATTTTAATTTGTTACAGCCAGTTTAATGAGAATCGTGTTTATCTTTTCCAGGGATGTGATCGCTACTTCCCCTAATAGATCCAAAAGGGTAGAAGCTGTGAACAATGATGGGTTCCAAAGTCTTCAACAGTCCTTAATCACATCTAGTGACATCCCACAATTTCCTGGCCTATCATTTGATAGATTGCAAGTCAGTGAAAATGAATGCCAAACTGGTCCTAAAAGGGCTTTTGCTTAGTTAGTCTATAAGTACTTTTATTATTTTTGTTATACCACTACGTATACTTGAACTTTGATTATAAATAAATAAATGAGTGTTGTTTGCTACTGTTGAATTGTCAATGGTCTATAGAATTCGGTCACATGGCATGAGCAAAACCTTTGTCCACGTCAAACGAGTTCTATAGGGTGATACAATTTTCTTGTTCCACCAAGCAGGGGTCGATCTCCCATGCTACCAAATTGTATGCCTGAGTAAATTTGAACTCCTTGAATTACATGCTTGGTTAGCCTCAAAATATGTCACTTATCCCAAAACTGATAGCCGAGGCTTTTAGGTATGGATATAACTAAGAGAATGAGGTTTTGGATTGAAAGCCAGTGAAATTGATCAGACTTGGATTTAGAAATGGATTTGTCCTAGCTCAAGTTGGGGTTGGACTAGGTTCAACTAGATGGATCGAGTTTGGTTCAGTTAGATTGATGGAGTTTCTGTCTAGTCAAACTCAAGTGGATCCAATCCGAAAGGTTTTGGGTCTGGACCTCAAAATGGGTTGAAATTTGGATTTGGCTGGATGCAATTGGATCCAACTTAAAATTAGACTTCCTAGAGCCTTCCTTTTTTCTTCATTTAGCATATAACATTATGGCAGGGTAATGTTTCACAATTTAATGAATCTTCTACTTATTTGATGGGATGGTTAAGAGATTATCTATGGTTAAACTCTTCACAAGTTCTTCAAGGAACCTTTGATGCATTATGTTAGGTATCAAGGAAAATCCAAGTTAGTAACAAATATAAGTCAGAATCGATATTTCAATACTACAGAACATATCCTTTGACGCTTCTCATTCTGATTCCCTATCTATACACCGGAGCCCTTTCCCTCCAAGTCATGGGATTGAATGGGATCCAATTTGAAATTGTTTCGGATAGGATGAACTAGGCTGGATTTTGAGCTTGGTTTTGGGTATTTAACTTAGATCGGACCTAGGTAGAATGGGATTTGGTTTGGGTTGTAGTGGTTGATTCGGGTTTGAAAGGAAAATGGGATCTGATTAGGAGTTTCATAAGGATGGAATAGGTTTTATTTGGATCTAAGAAATGAGAGACGAATCATGTTGGTTTGGATGTAAATCAAACCTAGAGGAAAAGGGATATGATTGGGGGTTCCCAACGAACAAGGTTGGACATTTTAGGTAAGGATCTGGCTCAGGTCCAGGATTTGGTCTAGCTCAAGACTATGGCATGATAAAGGATTTTATTCTGTTTTATTCATTAGAGGGGAGAAACACAGAGGAACGAGAGAGAGGGGGAGGCATCAGCCAAGGTTCCAAGCATTGGGCGGTGGTTCGATCGAGGATGGTTGGGCATATGACAGCTCTGGTGGAGGTCAAGGTGGCGATGGATAGTAGCAGTCATGGGGCAAGGGTGGTTCAATCGAGGACAATTGGCTGCTCCAATGGAGATTGGGGTGGCGTTGGGGCAAGGGAATGGGGACACAACACTCAACTAGTGGTTTCAAGCAGATGTACGACGAGTTCAATGGCGGTCACTGAAGGTGGTGGGATGCCGGTGGCTTCAAGTGCAAATACTTCTTCAGTTCTTTTCCTTAGGATGTTGGTTGCAGGGGAGAGGTGGATGGAGGTAGCTGAATGGAGGTTTTTCTGCAGGACAATGGCTTGCTTTGCGATGTTCTATAGTAGTGGTAGGAGGGACCCCTTTCCATAAGGGGTAAGGGAGGGTGGGGGGGTGACATAGGATACCACATCTGTGGTAGGTGCTTACTTTACTATAAGCAACCATCAGGCAATGCTTGTCTGACTCCCATGGGGCGGCCTAGCCTTCGTTGCCTTTGACAAAACAAAAACCGCTCGGCACACCGTAAAGGATAGTCATTGTTCTGCATTGCCTGAATAAAATGTCAGCAGTCTGAAATGTTCCATTCCAATCCCTCTTCCCACTTCTTTCGGATCTCCATTGGATACAACTTTGTCTTTGTTATTGCCTGTTGAATCGTCAAATTTGGTCTTGGAAGAACAAAAGTCCACGAACCTGTTAATATAATAAATAGTTGTGCCTTGAAATATCAAACTAGTATGTGGGTTAGTCCCGATCGACAATTCTGCTTATATGAGGGTTTTATCTTCACATAACCCATCCCAAGTCCGAATGGAGAAAGCGTATTTGCTTTAGAGAGCTGCTTGGGAGAAAAGTCGGTGGTATAATCACCATGAAAGCCTATTCAAGTTTGTCCGTTTTAACTCTTGGTTTTGGAACCCAAAGCACTAAACATGTTCAGATATAAACCAATTTCGGGTTACAACAGATTTTAATCTTAAAATGTTACACTCAAAACTTGACCTTTTTGTTAAGTGATTTTAAACCGATCCAGACTTTTACGTGGCTCCAATTCAATTTGGATTTGGATTCAAACGTTTTGAATCTTCGTCATGTTTAAGATTGGATGTGGGTTCGAATGATTCAAATCTTTGTTTTGGTTTGGTAGAGATGACCCCTCTACACCCCTGAATCGAATCGAAGTCGTCTACCTCTCTCTCTCTCTCTCAATATTTTTGGATCGAAAACTTCTCGACATCCATTCATAATATAGCTCTACCTTTTAGATCGATCCAAACCTTTAAGGGTCTGCCACACTGATTTGGTTCAGATTAAAATTCAGGCATTCATTTCAGGATGTACTGAACAAGCAAACCCTTCTTCTCAACCCTACAAGGGGCCTTAAACCCTAATCTCAGTGTTTATAGATTTCATGTTGCTGTAAATTGAAAAGCTACCACATCCAATGGGGCGTCCGCCAGCTCCTGTGAAGGCATCGGCCGGCGCCGGCCGTCTGTCGGAGGCGGATCTTAAAGTGTACGAGGCGATCAAGAAGAGCGGCAATTCGGGAATTTGGAGGAGAGACATCAAGCTTGCGACTAAGATGGTGGATGCCCAACTGTCTAAATCCATCAAAACGCTTATCCAGCAGAAGAAGATCAAGGAGATTAGCAACGTCAATGAACACAGCAAGAAAATGTACATATTGATGGAATTGGAGCCGGCGAAGGAGGTCACTGGAGGCCCATGGTACACTGGAAAGAATTTCGACACTGAATTCATCGAGAATTTGAGGGAATTTTGCCTCAAATTCATCGCGCAGCAGAAGGTCGCGACTCTCGAATCGATCGCAGACTTCATTAGGAAGTCAAGGATGACAACGGTTGAGTTTCAGAGTAATGAAATCAAACAAGTGGTGGATTCGCTGGTTCTGGACAGAGAAGTTGAAGAGGTAACGAGCACGGGGACGGGGATCTTCGCGGGGATGCCAATGAGGAAGAATTGCTACGTCTTTCGCAAGAAAGGCGCTCCCGAGCACGCGCCTTTCGTATCCGTGCCTTGCGGGGTTTGCCCGGTGATTCATGAATGCACGTCTGATGGAATCATTTCGCCAAAAACCTGTGTCTATTTCAAAAAATGGCTTGATTTCTAGATGGAATTGTTTGTGGAAAGGTGGAAGAAGGTATGTGTTTGTTGTGTTTCATGGTTGGTAAATTTTGTTGTGCTAAATTTTGTAGATGGTTTTTTTTTCAATAATGAAAATGGGATGAACACGATCGCTGCTTTATTGATATATAGTCTCCAGGTCCTTTCTCCTTCTTGGTCTGTTGATGCTTATTGCTACGAAGAATTTGATCATTCTTTGAAAGCTACCATGTTATAACGTGATTGTCCTTGCAGTGTCTTTTCTTCTTCTTCTTTTTTTCAGTGCAAATGTTGTAAGGTTTATTGAATCGATAATTCAATAACAAGCATTTCTCTTTTTTATTTCATTTCGTGGTGTTTGCTGTGATCTTTCATAGTCTTCTCTGCAAGATTCATGGAGGAAATATGTATATAAATATATATTATAATATATATGAATCAATCTAAACAAACAAAATTCTCTACAAACAAACAATAAATACCATGAAAAAATGATTTGAAAAGATATAAAAATCGTCCAGATGAAGAAAATAACATCCACCTAAAAATCACATAATAGAGCAAGTCCAAACTATAACACCCACAAACAAATCTATGGTATTTTGAAATACCATAAAATATAATAATTCCAAATTTAACATCCATAAAAATTTGTGCAATATATAGTGAATGTTTTAAGACAAACCAAAAAGGCTATATTCTTTAGGAAACAAATTATGCTTATTTTCATATCCTTGTTCTTCTAGTTCTTCTTGCCCTTCATTTGTTTTTCTAAAATCAATTTTTTCTTCCTCCTCTTTATAAGCATCTTATCCTTTCCTTCTAGTTCCTCCTTCTCAATGCTCAAGACGCTTTGAGAGTATATATCTCTTAGTGCAAAAGCTAAGTCATGCAATAATATACTCTGCTTCTTTTTGCGAGTCTAAGACAAGGGAAACAAATTTAATACCGCCCTCGTTTACTTTAATACTCTGCTTTCATGTTAGGTATAATTCAACCCTTTTCCTTTTCTTTGTTCCCTTTATCGCTCGTGAGGGTGGAGTGCCCCCTCGTTTACTCTCTTCTTTTATACCGCCCCATGGGTGCCTGTGAGGAATAGTTACCCCATGAGTGTTGAACCAACTCCTGGTGATGCTCTTATGAGAGCTTGAACCACTGACAATCAGAAAGTACCAGTAATCCTAGACCATTAATCCATTATACTTAAGAAAAAGAATTAAGTTATTATACTTATATGTTCAAGTATGGTGATTATGATCCAATCTAATTTAGCAGTGGACTATAGTTACCTACAAAAATAATAGGATAATGTTACAACGGAGAAACAAAAATGCTCCTAAAACATGAAAAAAAGCTTTAAGATACAACAAAAATATAAAAACCATAAAAAAAGCACATAATATAACAAGTTTAAGAATCAAAATATGACATCCACCAAATGAGTAAAATATTTATAATACTTTGAAGTAACATCAAATATAACAACTTAATAAATAGCAAGTCCAAAATATAACATCCATCAAATGTGATTACAACGAACCATAAACAACAACAACCAACAACAACAACTAAGCCTTTTCCCATACTATACGGGGTCGACTACATGGATTCTTTATTTCCACATATCCCTATCATGTGCCATGTTAGTAGTTAACTCACAATAAGCTAGATCATTCTTTATTGTTTCTTTCCAACACTTTTGTGGTCGTCCTCTACCTCTTTTAATACTTTTATAGAAAACTAATCATGTTTATTTTCATTTGAAGATCCCTTGTTCTTCGAGTTTCTCTTGCAGCCTTGCTTTTCATTTGTTTCTTCAAAATCAAATTCTTCTTCCTCATTCTTTTCATAGGCATCTTACCCTTTTCCTTGTTTTGCATTCTTTATCGCTTTCCTTTCCTTGATCTTATATATACACCTCAACCTCTTGATGTTCCGGATGCTAAATCAACATCTTGTCATGTAAGTACCTCATTGACACCAACATCATCAGTTATATATTCATCATAATCTTCAACCGTTGCCAACATAATGGAGTCACAATTCTTTTTATTAGCTTTCCTCTCTTTATACCTTCTTTGTAGTTTTCATTATATTGTACAGAAACTAAGTTGTTAAGCTTTTGATATAATAATATTTTCTACTTCTTTGTATGAACCTAAGATAAGAGAAAGAATTCATAATAAGTTATGGTTTAATAACAATACTAAGAACTCAATAGATAGTTTTAACTTTATTACATTATAAATGATCATATAATTCTTACCATTTTGAAAGTACTCTAATTACGTTTACATGGGATGACACTATAAGCTAGACTCAAAACCTGTCTAGCAAAGGCATCAAAACCCGAAGGCATCCATCATTCAGCTATAGAAAAAATATATAAATAATAAATTAATCAAATTTAAAAACCCAAAATCGTATCTTAATAGTGAAATAAAGCAAAGTTGCTTGAATTAATTACATGGTGCATATGCTTTCGATAAAACTTATAGCTAATTTTAATCTAAAGCCACTCAAGGCACTTCAATAACTCATAAGTTGCTTAGTAATTTGTTTTTGTTCTTACTTACTTTGTATAAATATATTAATAATTTGAAACAAGCCACCTTTAATCTCAACATTAGATTTTATCTCCTCATACTCATAATATCACTCAGGATTCAAATATGATGCAACATCATGTAATGACTTATGCATTTGCCTATCCCATCTTTTATTTATGATCTCTCACATAAAAGCATACTGCCATTCCTTGTTCTTTAAGTTAACCTATAAATTAATATAATATAGTTAATATCATGTTCAGTAATACACAACTAATTGAACTAAGTAAAAAAGTAAAAAAAGCTTTGAAACATGTACGTCTATTATAAATGAAGATTTAAATGATAATATAGTAGACATACGATAACATCGTCATCGAATTATGATGGTGAAATTAGTATTATGAATAGAGGTTGTGAATATAGGACTATAAAATAGCATAAAGAAGGCATTTTGGGAGGAGTTAGATAAGATAATTTAAAGAATTTTACAAAGGGAGATGATTTGTTTGGGAAGAAACCTAAGTGGATATGTCGCTAAAGAGGCATTAGCATATCAAGGTATTCTTGAAAATTATGGTTTTGGGGATTTAAATGAGGAAGGTAAGGAAATTTTAAATTTTTCTATAACATATGATTTCTTTTTACCTAATACAATTTTCAGAAATAGAGATAGAATATTTAATTACTTATAAGAATGGCTTGTCATAAACACAAATTGATTGTTTTGCCTATAAAAGCAAACATAGATCGGGTTGTAAAGACTACAAGGTAATTTTAGGAGAAAGCTTAATTATCCAACATTGACTTTTAGTTATGGATTTAAGTAAAAAAGTGTACCAAGAGGCAAAGAGTACATAGTTACTTGGATTAAATGGTGGAACCTCAAAAATGAGAAAGAAGATATATTTAAATAGAAAGTTCTTAAAGGAAATGCTTGAAACTATGTAGTTACACTTTCTAATATGTGGAACAATATGACTAAGCATATTAGGAAAATAGCAAAAGATATGTTAGGTGAATCTAAGGGAGGCATATCGGTACAAAATGAAGCTTGGTGGTGGAGTAAAGTGGTATAAGATAAGATCAAGATAAAGAGGGCACATTAGAAACTGCATTATGCCAGTCTAATGAAACTTGGAAGGCTTATCAGAAAGCAAAGACAAAAGAAAAAATATGGTTAATGAAGTAAAACCTAAATTTTGGAAGGATTTATATAAAAAGCTTAAGTTGAAAGAAGGTGAAAAAGATATTTTTTTGAATATTTAAAGCTAGAGATAAGACAATTAATGATCTTACTTTTGTTAGTTGCATCAAAAGTGAGGATGAAAAGATTCTAGTCAGTGTTGTTTGACGCATATCGTATCGCGTATCGCTGGGCTCCACGATACGGGCGTATCATATCGTAGTGTATCATACTTTAATATTAAAAAAATAGAAAAATATTTAAAAAAAAAATGGCAAAAATCCGAAAAAATCAGGAAAAATCAAGTAATTACTTTAAATTCATATAATGCAAAGTTTAGTATAGATTGAGCATTCAACATTGAACAATTGCATCCAAATTTACATATTTTGAATCAAAAAAATGAAATACATTTACATTTTACAAATTGTAATCAGCATCATCAACTAAATAATCTTCATCTTCTCCTTGTTGAAGATCATCATCATCAGCAGCAACACTTTCTCCTTGAAAATCAAATTCTTTATCTCCTTGATACTGTTGTTGCGTTCTTTCAAATTAATCCATGCAATGTCTTCTTCAGTTAGGAGGGCATTTTCTTCACTATCTTCTATAATCTAGTCTTCTAATATATCAAAATTATCCAAACTTATTGGATCAAATTGGCTTTCTTGTCTATTTACTTTTTTTAATTGCCTACAACAAAGAAAGATAAGCAATTAGTAAATAATATTAACAATTAAAGTCAAACAATTTATTGAATTGAACATTTAAGTACTAAGTAATACAACAGTACCTTTCACGAAGGCACATGTTACAACGAATAAAAACTAAATCATTCAGTCGCTTATGTTTCAACCTATTGCGCTTTTTTGTATGAATGTGTTCAAAGACACTCCAATTCATTTCACAACCAGTTACACTACAGGTTTGACTCAAAACTTTGATTGCAAAATCCTTAAGGTTTGGGCAATCAGTTACAAACCTATTCCACCAAACATCTAGACAAACATTAGAGACATAATCCATAATAATATAAGATGTATTGATTTAAAAAACTTAAATACAAAGATAAACAATTTATGTGGACGCATAGTAGTACGGTTGCGAATTGCTACAAGCAAACCCATCAAGTGAAGAGCATTATCATAGATCTCTATCTCTTGATGTATAACATC